>CM035426.1:173713318-174090818 GCA_020310875.1 Ceratopteris richardii
AATTCCTACATCTTGTAGATATAGAGCATTGCTACACCAATATTGCACAACTTTTAGTTGATCCATAAATGTTCTTCCTGTAATCATCTCATAGTTACTTCTTGACTGAAGTTGAAAATTGCTAGTGTGATAAAAAAATCTTCATGTGCTTAGTTTTACATTCTCTAGTAATACAATTGTTCTTTCAATGTGTCTATTAGTCAATTGCAATTTTAGAGGATTTTGATGCAATGAAGGTTCTCCCCACTTTTCCTAAAGGTATTTGGTGGCTGTTGCCACTCTTGCCTCACTTTCTAAAGTAGCTTTTCTAGTGTAATCATTGAACAAGATAGATAAGGAAGTGAAGATAGGTAGGCAAGTGTTGTCTTCATCGCCTTTAGCATATTCTCCTAGCTTATCCACTAGCACTTATTTTATAATCAAGCTATTGCGGGTCGGTTTAGGTTCTCAAGTTTGGGCTTGAGTAGTGTTTGGGTCCACATGTTTAGCCATTTTCTACCATGAATGCCGCTTTTTCATGCATTAAAATCTCCTCTATAGTTAAGGTGCCTTTCACATGAGTGTTGATAAATAGCTCAAAGCTAGTTGTACTCTACATTGTTTTTCCCATTGGAAGTCTAATAGAAGTTTCCTTTCATGCTGTCAATTCTAATTTGTAATCTCTTGTGGATTGTGGAAACTCTAATAGTTCTTCATCTTCTTCTATCAAGAGATCAATTCATGAAAGAAGATGAATCATCATCTTCATTAGATTCTCACATAGCCGTCAATTCCCATGTGAATATTCTAGAGGATTTTGGACAATCCTTTAGGAAGTGGTTTCCACCACATTGACAACATGGAACTTGAAGAGTAGGCTCGCATTTAGTACATTGCTTCGTATGGTGGCTCCTTTTTCCACATACTACACATCTCCACTAGAATTATTTATCCAATTTGAGCTACTAGTAGTGTTTGCGAGGTAGTACACTTGTTTTTTGTATCATTTTCCTTCAAACATGCCTCCAAGATACTGATTTCCATATTTTGGGTATGGATCTAAATAGCTAGGTCTTATCTTTACCATTGCTAGATCCATAAGCATTATTGGTATTTTTGAATTCTCCTACATGTATTTGACTAGGAAAACATTACTAGGAGAGGTGGCTATTGATATAAAACAAGCCTTGTTGACTCTTGGTTTCCTTGATTGTACCAGGTTGATCGTACTATGGCTCTATGTAGTATTGTTGATGATCTCTAAGAGGATTCTATATGCATCCCGAGGTGGATATGTAGGCCTAGGTTGGTTTTTTTTTCTTTGTTGATATGTTTGATATGGATATTGTTGTTGTGAATAGCTATTGTACTCTATCGATTGAGACTTGGACACTTTATTGCATATGCTGAATGATTCCCATTACAGTTTTGGTATTGTCTCAATGGTTGTGGTTGTTTCCCATAAAAAGCATTGTATTGCTCCTTGGCTTGTTCCATTTGGAGTTTCTTGACAACCAAGTGTCAGACATGGATCCACATGGATCATGACATTGATCCATAGGGATCAATCCATGTGTGTGAGGGACAAGGACCAGCTAGCCAAGGTCCCAAGCTCGAGGGATACCCTAAGGTATTCTATAGTGATGGGAATGAGTGTTGCATGATGGACACATGTCAACACTAGACCATCCCAGATCATTGCTATTTGTAGAGTACAAGAGGGTATATATGGATGGGAGGAGAGTCACACACACATCAATCAAGTCTTTTATCACACTTGGTATTAGAGCATAGGAGTTTTCTCATCATTTTTTTTGCATGTGCTTATCTCTTTTCCATCGGCTTTTTTGCTCATTGCCTCTTTGCTATCATTGGGTATTGGCTAGCCACCATCGGAGTTCAATGTTGAAGTTAGAGCCTATAGGAAAACGAGTTTGGAGTGGAGCCATAGGGCCCCCCTCTATAGATGAAGCTATGAGCATATGCATTCATGAATATGCCCACACCTATGGTCTTCTGCCCATGCTTGCCTGAAAGGCCTCAACCTTGTCTGCATGCTCTGAGGTGCTGCCCACGCCAGGAGGAAGAGAGAAGTTTTTTTTTGCTTCTCATGAAGTTGAAAAACCTTACATTTCCATGTTCTATTTTGAAGGCCTCCAACCCACTTTTTCCATGCATACAGGATTATATGTGCGTGTTTGAGACTGGAGTGCCAAACTTTGAACGTGGAGCACAAATTTTCAAAGTACTCTCAGGAAACCATAGCCCAAAGCTCGATAATTGACCTAATTTTAATTATCTACTTCCACTCTTTTGGTCCTAACTTTGGCATACCATCTCCAAATTTGGAGGTTTCTCTTGCTGAGATAGCCCTCTTAGAGCTGTTTTCAAAGAGTGGATGGAAGAACCTTTTTGCCTTCAATTACCATCATCTTCAGAGCGTGGAGTTTGACCTTTCATCATCAATGACCCTCTTTCGAGCATAGTTTTGAAGCACAAACTATTGGAAGCTCTTCCAATGGAGGGTGGACCATCTCCAACACCTGCACACACTTGCAAGTTATCTTTTGAACCTCTAGATAAGTTTCTTTGTCAATGAATATGCATTGTTGCTTTCTTTTTGCATCATATTGCATATAGGACATGCAATTTTGCATAGTATCTAAAGTATACGCGTAGTTAAAATGTGGATTGGTATTGTACGGTGCATGTATTCTTCTTTGCAAGGGTAGGTAAGTATTTTCTTGTAGGTTAGTGAGGGAAGGAAGATAAATTTTTCAGGGTGTGTAATCCCCTTTATTCTATTTGTAGTTAGATCATGCCTATCGGCATTGTTATTGCGGAAATTGCTTGTCGATTACTTGGTATAATTTTTTCGATTTTCAAAATTACATCATTATGCTGCCAAAATGTTTAGAATTTAGTATACATATGCATTCATGAATACAAAACATTCTAAAAGTTTCTTCTTTCTTCATTTTCCATTGAACAAAGGCTTATGATTTGTTTCTTTTCTGTTGCCACTTATTTATTTAGCATACATAGAGCGTACTATTTGAAAACCACAAAAAAATATAAAACAAAAACTCATAAATTGACCATCCCCATATCCTAGTATGGCCTTAGGACCATCATCACCTTCTGGGAGAGATAACTCTATCAGTGAGCTTAATAACTAGAAAACTCTACACAAATGCGCGGAGATTCCATGGTACCAAAAAAAAAATAATTTGGTACATGATTCTGCTTTTAACTTTTAATGCGAGATCACATGATTCTGCTTGAATGTCAGAGTCAAATAAGGCGGATTGTTTATTAGGTTTAGAATGGGGAAAAAATGACTAATAGAGCTAGAGAGGCAAGAAAACTGTAATGCTCTAACAAATAATCGTTGCTCTAACAAATAATCCATTTTGAAATATTGACAGGAATATGACATTCTACATGAGAGATAAAATCTAGCAAAAACTGTCCAAGAAGAGTAGATCTGAGCAGTATCGGGGAAACTCCCTTTTCCGTTCTGTTGTAAGTGGGAAGAATTTAACACTTGCATGAAGTGAGACGTCTCAAGAAATCGAGAGAGTGGGATGTCACCAAAGGCATGTGTGTGTGTGTTGGGGAGAGAGAGAGAGAGAGAGAGAGAGAGAGAGAGAGAGAGAGAGAGAGAGAGAGAGAGAGAGAGAGAGAGAGAGAGAATGATATGAGCCTTTTTTGGGGAAACCAAACATATGTATCTCACTAGTCTATGAACAAACAGACAATAGAGCATGGTGCTTCCAACGAAAAGGTAAGGGTGGAAGAGACCACACCAAAAAATGAACAAGAGAAGTGAAAAAATCCCAAAGGGATGGAGATGGAGGAAAATCGATGGCTTGATTAGTGGCGAGAAGGGGTATTGGAGGGACTTCCACTCCCTCCTCCTCCTCGTGATGATCCTGCACCGCCATAACTTCCACTCCCTCCTCTTGATGATCCTGCATTGCCAGATGATTCGGAGGGGCTTCCACTCCCTCCTCCTCCTGATGATCCTGCGCCGCCAGAACTTCCACTCCCTCCTCTTGATGATCCTGCATCGCTAGATGATCCAGAGAGGCTTCCACTCCCTCCTACCAGTGATCCTCCGCCATCATTCCCTCCCGTGGGAGTGTTTGCTTCTCCACAAGTGAAAGGTTCAGAAGCTGGTGTTGCGCCTCCGCAGCCACCAACTGCAAATGGGAGTGGGAGTGAAAGTGGAAGTGGAACTGGAAACAGAAGGAATGTCTTGGCATCGGCTGTAGCGTTTTGTACGAGCTTCCTTGGCCATGGAGACACCGCAACAAGCGGTTGAGAGGAGTACATAAGCAAAGCCCAGGTGCAGAGAAGAAGAAGAAGAAGGAGTTGTTGGGGATTGCATGCCATGTGTGCGCGTTCCGATGTCTGGGATTGAAATAGAGCTAGGGATAGAGGGAGGTCGGGGAGTATTGTGTTGGTCCTCTGATGAGGTCGGGGAGTACTATGTGTATTTATGTTGGAAAGAAGCTGCCATGAACCATAAACTGTCTCTCCCACTAAAGAGCGACATGGATAAGGTAAATCGACGGGCTACCCCTGGAGGATGGTGTTGATCGATGTAACATCTATTGGAGATTTGACCCTACCTGACTATGTCAGACCACTACCCGATTACTTTGTCTTTCAAACCGATTCCCATGCTCCAGAAAGCCCCTTGGTTTCATGCTTGTCATACATCGTTTTCCCTCTCCTCTGTCCAGCAAAAAATTTCTATAGTGTGGGCGGAAGCCTTTGCCTACTGTAATGAACTGGCTAAGTGTTGAAGAAGCGTGGTGGAAAGGACTCGAAAAATTCTGATCAGGACTCAAAAGGATATAAGAGATATCCGAAAAAAAAGAAGAGAAATGGTGTACCGGAGACTCTCACGGCTTGAAGAAGAGGTGAACAAAGGTAACTTACAATGCCAACAAGGTCTTTTGAAAATCAGGGGAAGACTAAGATTAGAGGAGGAGGTTCAAAGGAAACATCTTCAAATATTCTTCAAAGATTGGTGGGCAGGGAAGGCCGACAAACCATCAAAAGAGATGTGTAACATCCTCAAAAGGAAACAAGCTAGGGAATCCATCCCCTTATTGGTCGATAACAATGGAATCGAATGTAGCACGGAAGTTGAGAATAGTTTTATCATCGTCGAACACTTTACCCATCTTCTCGGGGTCTTGGCTCCTCTGTCCCCGCACAGGCTTGACTCCATGGCAACCATCTCAAGCGTTTCTCAATCTAGAATCCCACAGAACATGATTTCTCTGTTGGATGCTAACATTTCCGAGAATGAAATTATCGAGGTTATTGATGCTCTTCCCAATGGGAAAAGTCTGGGTCCTGATGGTGTCACCAATGAGTTATCAAGTCCTTCAAACATGAGGTGGCCACCCCACTACGTCTGGTGTTGCAAGAGGCTCTCTCCTTTGGTACCCTCCCTGAGTGTCATAATAATGGCGTCATCAAGTTAATCCACAAAAGGGGAGATAAGAACAAAATTGAAAACTGGCGACCAATTACGATGCTCCAAACAGGATACAAGATAATTGCAAAAGTTATCACCAACAGAATCTCTTGTCATTTAAAGTCATGGCTTTGTGAGGACCAGAAAGGTTTTATCAAAGGTAGATCTATACTTGAAGCAATTGTGGATATTTCGGAAGGCCTTGCATTTGCTGAGGAGTTTGCACAAGATCTGGCATTCATCAAGATCGACTTCGACAAAGCGTACGACAGATTGGAATGGGACTTTATTCTTCAATCATTGAAAGACCTTGGATGCAGCAAAAAGTTCATGAAGATGGTTTCCACTCTTCCTGGAAATGCTTCGACTAGAATAAATATCAACGGTAAGCTCTCTAAGCCCATTCGCTTAAAAAGATCAATTAGGCAAGGCTGCCCTCTAGCTCCATTACTGTTCGCTATCGCCTTGAATGGACTCAGTCGTCTATTCAAGCATCACATGGACGCTGGCAGTCTCAAGGGTCTTTCCCTACCTCTAAATCACGTCCAAATGATTGCGAGACTTTTTGCCGATCACATGAATGCCTTTGTGCATAATGATATAAACAACATTGAGGTGTTTTGGTGGTGCCTCGACACCTTTTGTGTGGCGTCAGATTCCAAAATCAACCATGCTAAAACTGCTTTTAGATCAAGCAACGGACCTACACCCCAATTGTTGTTAGATCACGGGTATCAAGGTATCCCTAGTGGTCAAGTCTTCCGTCTCCTTGGCATCCCAATGGGATTCGACATCTCAATGGGCCAACGATGGAACTGGGTGCTATCTAGACTGGATATCAAACTAAATCATTGGAAAGGTATGCAAGTGAACTGGGCAGGGCGTGCTATGGTTGTTAACACATTTATGCTATCTACAACTATTTATTTTATCTTGTGTTGGAGACCTAAGGAGAAAGACTTGGCCAAAGTGGAAAGAATCTGCAGAAGCTTCCTTTACACTGGGGACCCCAACAGGAGGGGGATTCCCAAAATCAAATGGGAAACTTGCATTAGCCCGAAAGACTCAGGGGGCTTGGGAATTTCGGATATTGTTGGATTGGCTCACAAGCTAGCGGCAAAGTGGCTTATCAAGGCTTGGAGCAATAGTGAGTCCTGTTGGGCTAAATTGATCTTTAGAAACATGGAAGACCTTACCCTAGTTGGCCATCCTGGTTGGAAGGACATAGGGATTCTCACGCTTTTGTTCTCCCCCCACCCGGTGTCCCCTAAAGGCTCTAGCCGAGTGTGTTCTTTATGGAAGAGTTGGAACAAGGCCAAACAATTCATCAGAATCAGTGATGAGTGGAAGTGGGCGGCTGGGATAAGACAAAATGACTCTACCTGGTTCTGGATCGGTGGCATTAGGGGGGTGGAGTCTTGGAACCTCCAAACTGCAAAGCGGCTATGGAACAAGGGGTTCAAACAGTGGAAACAACTTTGGAAACAAGAGACCAACCAGTGGATTAGGTTCGAAGACTTGGACCCGAGACTTAGAGTTACCCTAGAGGAATGGAATCTTCTTCAAGGAAGGAGTTTAGCATGGGACCGCTCAACTACCCGCCTTCTCTATGGTCAAGATCTTCCTTGCCCGAAGGGCCTCAAATGGAGCAATGGAAAGAAACTATCTAGAATCCCCAACTTCAAAGAGAACTTAGATGTTCATCACACTCTTAACAAGAGATGGTGCCTTTCTTGGACCAAACTTCGATGGGAACTAAAATTCATGTCTATTTGGCACCCCCTAATTGAGATAAAAAAGTGTGTTCTCATGTGGTAGATCTTGCATAAAGGTATCTGGTCCAATGCAAGGGCTAACAAAATCTGTGGTGTGCCGCCATGGTGCAAGCATTGCCATCGATGCATCGAAGATTTAGCTCACCTGTTCTTCGATTGCCCCAAGTCCCGTGTTATCTGGCATCACGTGACACGGGTATTGAGACTCACGAACCAAATCAATTGGCAATAGGTGCTGCTCGGCGAGGCGGTCGGCTGCTCATCGAGGCTGTGGAATGCCATCAGGGGTGAGACTCTTTGGAAGATTTGGAGGGAGCGATGTGCTGTCAATTTTGGCCAAACTCCTAAGGAATGGTCGATCGAGAAATCCTTGTTTCTTCTAGGTAAAAGAATCTCCCGAGATAAGAGATCTCCACCGTTTAGACATCACTGTATTTATCTCCTCGAAAACAACAAGTTGAAACCCAAATGGGTCCCACATGAGGGTGATGCTAGATTTATCTGCCTTATTTGTAATGCTCTCTAGCTCGCCATACTTCTCCCCTGCATTGTGGGATTTGGGAGGTCCCATGGGCACAAGTCCCATTCACTTGGAATTTTTCTTCTTTAATTAAAGTCCGAGAGAAGAGGCTAAGGTCGAACTTCCTTTTATTAAAAAAAAAGAGCGACATGGATTGTCTCTCCCATTAAAGAGCGACACTCAGAGAAGCGTCGTGCAAAGATGGCAAGGGTCTTTCCCTACCCCTAAGTCACCGCCAAATGATTGCGAGACTTTTTGGCGATGACATGAATGTCTTTGTGCATAATGATATAAACAACATTGAGGTGTTTTGGTGGTGCCTCGACACCTTTTGTGTGGCATTAGGTTTGAAAATCAACCATGGTAAAACTGCTTTTAGAGCAATCAACGGACCTACACCCCAATTGATGTAAGATCAGGGGTGTCAAGGTATCCCTAGTGGTCGATTCTTCCGTCTCCTTCGCATCCCGATGGGATTCGACATCTCAATGGACCAATGATGGAATTGGGTGCTATCTGGGCTGGATAGCAAACTAAATCATTGGAAAGGTATGCAAGTCAACTTGGCAGGGCGTGCTATGGTTGTTAACACATTTATGGTGTCTATAACTATTTATTTTATCTCGTGTTGGAGACCTAAGGAGAAAGACTTGGCCAAAGTGGAGAGAATCTGCAGAAACTTCCTTTGGACTGGGGACCCCAATAGGAGGAGGATTCCCAAAATCAAATGGGAAACTTGCATAAAGTCCGAGAGAATAGGCTAAGGCCAAACTTCCTTTTATTAAAAAAAAAAAAGAGCGACATGGATTGTCTCTCCCATTAAAGAGCGACACTCATGCTGTTTTTCAAAAGGAGTTTCAACAACGGTGCTGCTGCGTCCTCCTCCTTCCTCGTATTATATGCACATCTTTACATTCCTTTTGCCTACATTTAGATTTAGGACTTAAAATTTACAGTATAACTTGAAATTTTATTGAATTAAAAATGCCATGGCCTATTCTCCCGGACTTTAATTAAAATAAAGAAGAAAATTTACACGTGAATGGGACTAGTGCCCATGGGACCCCCAAATCCCACAAAGCAAGGGACGAGTTCGGTAAGCTAGAGGCCATTACAAATGAGGCATACAAAACTATCATCTCCCTCATGGGGGACCCATTTGGGTTTCAACTTGTTACATGCAAGTCATAAACACCAAATAAACTGAAAACGACGTTCAAAGATGTGACTTTTTCGAAATAAATAAAATAAAAAGAAACTAAGAAAAACTCAATAAGGGAGTAGCTCCATGATAAATAGACGTGCATGTGATGGTCAACTCACGCTTGAGTGTTACCCTTCTTCATTACTACAAATTCAAAGTCCATATTACAAGGCTTCTCTACAAAATATAGTAGTGCTAATTCCAATTGACACTCTTCGAATGGAAATAGTGCTTGATCATCTCATTATTTTCTTGAGTGCCTTGTGGCATTCTTTTTTCCATTTGGAAATGATTTAATAATCCACACATTGGTTAGGCCATTGTCATAAATTATATATTCTCCAATTGATAGAGAAGGTTGTTCTGTGTAGGTCCTTAGGAGAAACGGCCTCCTACTTATATCCAAAATAGGCATCAAGGAAGTTGTAGCCTTCCTTGGCTCCTACCTCTTCCAAAAAATGATTTGTTATGGGCAAAGGGTAATTTTCATCATTCTGGTAGCATTTGGTTTCTTTAAAGGATGCATACCCTAAGCTTGTTGTTCTTCTTGGGGACTAACACTAAGGGTGGCTACCGCTATATGTGCTCAATTTTCTAAATAGATCCCAAAGCCAACAACTTATCTTCATTCTTTAGCTTAGCTATGTGGACATCATTTTAAGTATAAGGCATCAAGTTCATGGATTTAGCATCGAATGTAATCCGTATTTTGTGTGAGAAAATCTCAAGATACACTCCCATTACGTCGTTATAAATCCATAAAAAAACGTATTAGAATTATTTAAGTAGGTCAGTGATCCATATTTCTTCTCCTTTACACACATCCTTGCCTATGAATGTACAACTATGTTCACCTTCTTCAATAGTTATTATCACTTTGATTTAGTTCTCTCTCGATTTTCATATGCCACTCCTAGGCATTTGGGTGGAGATCTTTTTCTCCTCTTCTTTCTAAAGATTTAGAAAGCCTCAAAACATTAAAAGCAATTCTCAAAGTAGTCTCTTCCTTCCATTGAGTTCTATTAGGTAGACATTCTCCTATTTTGAAGACAGATGGGTGGTCCATCGTGTAAAATTTGGGATTGGTTCCTACAGCTTGCATATATGCCTCCTCAAACTCAAACCCTTACTCAATCATGATGGAATTTACCTATGATTCGTGCCTCCTGCATCCTTTGATTCCTTCTCCCTGATCATTCTTATATGTCAAATCCATCCTCATCTACAAAAATAGCCATGGTCACTACCTATTCATTGAAAAAACTGTCCAAGATGGCTAAAATTTCTTTCTATCCATATAGTTCAAAAGCCTCATCAAGGAAATTTTGTGAAATGTATACAAGGTGCATTACTAGTCTTTCTTATGTCTTATGATGGATTTTTGTTCTTGTTATTTTCTATTCTGTCTCAGCCAGTTTGTAGATCCAAAATTTTTTGTCCTCACGCATCCATGAAGCACCACTTGAATCAACACTATGAATGGAGAACTCTTCTATTTCTTTGTGTGCAAGATTCAATTGAAGTGGTGGAACATCTCTATATGAAAAATCATTTAAGTTGATCTTTGTATTCATCCTTGGATGTTTTATGTACAACAAATCCTTCCCCCAATCTTGTACTACCTTTAATTGCCTCATGAAGGGTCTTCTTGGTACAATGTTTTGTTCAAAGTGCACTCAAGATGTTTCCAATCTTTGCTTTCCAATGGGCCTAGTGGTCAATCTACTTGACCATATACCAGTTGTGGTTTTATATGTTATGATCTCAAGGTAGGTTGGACCAATTCTAGTTTCATATGTGCTGATTTCAAGGAGTTATAACTATTGCAACTCCCTATCTTGTGTTTAATATTTCTAGGTCACTAAATGGAAAGTTTTTTCTTCTTTTCCTTCACCATGATCCTCTACCTTCATAATGTAGTTTTAACTTTTATATGGTCCTACATGAGTATTGTAATAGTTGGGTTTGCTCATATCTACTCATCAATTATTGTTGCGTAAACACTAACTTTAGAAAGTTGTAGGGATTACCTCAAAGGTCTTATATCTCAAATTCTAGCTTCCAAGTTGCACTATGCAGTGAGAATTGAGATCAAGAGGGGTGGGGTCACTCGCTCTCTCTCTCTCGTCTAACTCGAACAATTGGTATCAAAGTAGGTCGCCACCTCATCTAGCACATCATTGACACCCCTCTGGTCACAGCCTACATGTCCAATCCTACATGAGTACTATAATATGTCCAATCCTACATGAGTATTATAATAGTTGGGTTTGCTCATATCTACTCATCAAGTATTGTTGTGTAAATACTAACTTTAGAAAATTGTAGGCATTACCTCAAAGGTCTTATATCTCAAATTCTAGCTTCCAAGTTGCAGTATGCCGTGAGAATTGAGATCAAGAGGGGTGGGGTCACTCCCTCTCTCACTCTTTCTCATAAGATCACACACAAATGAGGTGCACATGTTTCTATGGAGTTATATTCGCCCTCACTCATGTAAACAATTTACCTCTACACGTAGTGGTATCTATTGCCTATTCCTTTGTCATTCCCACTCTCCTTGGGTTGCAACTTATTGCCTTCAATACACCCCTTGTGGAAACTCACACTACACCTAGTTGGATAGCTAGGTGTGTGATAAGTGTATAATGGAATCAAATGCAAGTCCACTTGATCTTCAAGCATTACTCCACTCTAATGCTACAACCAGCACATGGGCAACCTCACTTAGCTAATTGTTGCCTAGAAGGAACACCAAAAAATCTATAGCAATCACAAGAAAGTGATCAAAAATAAATTTCATGATCATTCAAGTCTTATTGAGATGAGGACTAAACTCAAGTACAAACAAGAACTCAAGTGCTGATGTTTTCAACCTTTTTAAGGAGTTTTATTAAAGAATAAGTACGTTAAAGAATCAACTTTGAAGATGATCAACTCAGAATCAAGGATGGTAATGAGTTAACTTCTAAGAAAGAAAACCAGGAGAACCTCCCCAAGGAAAAAGCTATCAGCTGTAGAAGGAATTTCATGGAGTTGTTTCTCAATATAAGGAATGACGAGCCACTCCCCAAGGAAAAAGTAAAGTGTTAGATAGCATTTCTTTTCTTGTGGAGACTCTCTTTTATTTTTTATCCTCACAGGGTGCATTAATGAGGGAGTGATTAAAATAATCCCAAGAATGATAATAAAAAAATCATTGAGAATTTGAAATGGTACTCAAAGTGTTGCACAAGATCAATGCTAAAGCTCTCACCAACTCGATAACCAATTCTCTCCAAACATTTTAATGAACTCCAAAAAGGATTCATTAAATGAAAAATTATTTTTAGATGCTATTTTAAAGGAAAATGATTTTTAGATGCTATTTTAAAGGAAAAAATATTTTTAGATGCTATTCTATTTTTAAATGCTTTGTGACTTTTTTAGTACACAACATGAATTGAAAAAAGTCCTCCATATTTTTTATCTGTATCTTTGCGATTGTGATCATGTATTCGAATTCTCTGATAAAACATGCTTCTTGCACTCAATCTATCATAATTTTCTCCTAATCAGTTCTAATCTGATTACTACTTCTAAGGGAACTAACACTGAAATTTATATGTTCTTTCATGCATAATAGTACTTTCTATTAAAGCATTCCACTAACAGGACTCTAAGTTTTTCCTATATGAATTTTGTTTAATGATTCGGCTCTAAACAACATTTGAGTCTGAATATCTCAAACTTCCCATTGTCTTGTTGAGTAGTGGACCCACCATTTCACTAATGAAACAAGTGCCTCTATCACATAATATCACATAATATCTATGTGGCACTATGATATAATCAACATGATGTCTTTATGCAAGCGAGTTGATTGGTCCAATGAAATCTATACCCCACTTGGTAAAACCTTAACTACTAGTCATAGGTATTAGTGGCATGTTATATCTCCTTATCATGATTATTTTTCCTTACATAATAGATGTCGGACATCCTTTCAAATGAGATTCTGTTTGCATGGAGTATCAATCACCATAATCCAATAGGATCATCTTTGTAGTTACTTAAGTAGATAACTATCTTCATTCTGCACTCTCTTGAGTCGTTTCGAAGATGGAAAACAATGTGGATCTGATGACTAAAAAAACAGTACTATTTCCATTTCTAGGCTACTAAAGAAATGCAAACAGTGTGGTGTAACTATTTATGTGAATCCAACTAGCCTTTGTTGCTAATACTGGTAAAGATAATGCAAAGTATCTTATTGGAAATCTCAATCTTTCCATTATATTCTTGATTGTAATGTGCTAATTTGTTGTGGATGACCATGAACGTCTTGAATATTTGCCCCACCATTTCATTAATGAAATACATGCCTCTATCATATAATATCTATGGGTTTCCCAAATCCTGTAAATATCTATTCAAAATAAGAACTTTGGAGTGGTATGTGTCACTTTTCCTAGCAACTTTGACCTCAATCCAATTAGTGAGCGAATGAGTTGCACTATGATGTAATTAACCTCATATGTTTATGCTAGAGAGCTGATTGGTCCATTAATGAAATCTATATCATTCTTGGTAGAACTTGAACTACTAGTCAACTCATAGCTCTGTGGACACCATTGTAAGTATAAGCCTCAATTGCATGGATTTATCATTGAAAGTAATTAGTATTTTGTGTGAGAAAATCTCATGATCTACTCCCTTTAGGTCATTATACATGCATAAAAAACATACTAGAATTATGTGAGTAGGTCAATCATCCATCTTTATTTTCCTTTGGACACATCCTTGCCAATAAATTTACAAGTTTCTTCACATTCTTCAATAGTTATTATCACTTTTTTTCTATTTTCTCTCTATTTTCATATGCGAGTCCTACTATCTTTTGCTTATGCAGTTGGGTGGAGATCTTTTGCTCTTCTACTTGATAGTTCTTAAACTTTTATGAAGCCTTAAAACATACAAAGTTATTATCATAATAGTCTCTTCCTTCTTTCATTGGATTCATGTCAGGTAGACATTCTCCTATTTTGAAGGCAGGTAGACGGTCTATCCTATAAAATTTGGGATTGGTTCCTATAACATGGAAATATGCCTCTTGAAACTCAAAACCTAACTCAATAATGATGGAATCCACCTAGGGTTCATGCTTCTTGCAATTCTTTGATTCATTCTCCCTTATCATTCTTGTGAATATGTCTATGTCAGATCCATCATCATCTACACACAGTCATGGTCACTACTTGCTCATTCAAACAAATGTCCGAGGTAGCTAAGACTTCTATCTAGACATATAGTTCAAAAGCCTCATCAAGGAAATTTTGGTAAATCTATACAAGGTCTGGTAGGAGTCTTTCTTATGTCTTTTGATGGATTTTTGTTCTTGTTATTTTCTCTTCTCTCTAAGGCACTTTGAAGATCCAAAATTGTTTGTCCTCATGCATCCACAAAGGATCACTTGGAGCAACATTAGGAATGAACAACTCACCTATTTCTTTATGGGCAAGACTCAATTGAAGTGGTGAAACATCTCCATATGAAAAATCATGTAAGTAATTCAATCCTTCCACCAATCTTGTACTACATTTAGTTTCCTCATGAAGGTTCTTCCTAGTATAATTTTATGATTAGTTGTCCTACCAACTTACAAAGGGCAACGGCTTGTTCAAAATCCACTTGAGATCTTTCCAATCTATGCTTTCAAATGGGCCTACTAGTCAATCTACTTGACCATCTACTAGTTGCAATTTCATATGTGATGATCTCAAGGTAGGTTGGAATGGCATTTTGTGCACAACATGAAAGTTTTGGCTTAATGCTTCAAAATGATGTTCCTTGCACCCCATAATGTGAATGGCAACTTGGAATATGTGATCTCCAAATGCTTATCCATAATGGAGTAGTGTCCTCTTGCCATTGTAGCACATTCCCTTAGTAAGGAAGCAACAGAGAACATTCTGCTTTTTCAGTTGGCATCTATTGATAGAGCACACAAAACTTCATTGGTACTATTTAAAATATCAGCGGTATATTAGTGCTTGGAAATTAGTGTTGATAGACATCATCCACTCCCTCTTGATGACGTGATTCCTCCTGATGTAGAGTGAGTATTGTGGCCTTGTTGAGAATTTTTCCCTTTTTGGCAAATAACCTTAAAAGTTAGTAATAGCCAAAGCAAGTAAATGTCTCGTATATTTTTTTAGTGAAAATAATTGTGAGTGTTAGCGAATACTTATAAACAAAATTTTCAAACTCATGATCTACGGATTAGGAGTATGATGGGCTAGCCACTTGCCCCAAAATCCATGGTTGAGGATTACTTCCTAATCCTCCCTCTTAGTGTGTGGTCAATCATCTCTTGCCTTCCATTTCTTGAGGCTAACACTCTCTTTACCTTCTAGAGATCATTGTCCTCAATGATCAAGCCTTAATCTCCACTTAAATTGATGTCCTTACCCCTTGCACAACTCTTCAACCTTTTTGTTCTCGAATTTGGTCTTTTGAACCCTTGCTCTCAACCTTGGTGTCTTGAACATTGCCTTTCCTCTTCTTGGCCACTTGCCTATGGACTTGCCTTGTTTACAACCTTGGTGTTTTGAGCCCTTGTTCTCAACGTCACTATCTTGAACTTGTTTCTTACCCATGCTATGTATCTTGGATCCTCAATCTAGTGCTTACATTGGAGATTTCGTTTTGGTGAGATTTGGAATGGTTGAAAAGTAATCCTCAACCATTCCAAATCTCACCAAAACGAAATCTCCAATGTAAGCACTAGATTGAGGATCCAAGATACATAGCATGGGTAAGAACCAAGTTCAAGATAGTGATGTTGAGAACAAGGGCTCAAAACACCAAGGTTGTAAACAAGGCAAGTCCATAGGCAAGTGGCCAAGAAGAGGAAAGGCAATGTTCAAGATACCAAGGTTGAGAGCAAGGGTTCAAGAGACCAAATTCGAGAACAAAAAGGTTGAAGAGTTGTGCAAGGGGTAAGGACATTAATTCAAGAGGAGATTAAGGCTTGATCATTGAGGACAATGATCTCTAGAAGGTAAAGAGAGTGTTAGCCTCAAAAATGGCACGCAAGAGATGATTGACCACACACTAAGAGGGAGGATTAGGAAGTAATCCTCAACCATGGCTTTTGGGGCAAGTGGCTAGCCCATCATATTCCTAGTTAGTAGGTCATGAGTTTGAAAATTTTGTTATAAGTATTCACTAACACTCACAATTATTTTCACTAAAAAAAATATAGGAGACATTTACTTGCTTTGGCTATTACTAATTTTTAAGGTTATTTGCCAAAAAGGGAAAATTCTCAACAAGGCCACAATATTCACTCTACATCAGGAGGAATCATGTCATCAAGAGGGAGTGGATGATGTCCATCAACACTAATTTGCAAGCACTAATATACCACTGATGTTTTGAATAGTATCAATGAAGTTTTTTGTGCTCTATCAATAGATGCCAATTGAAAAAGTAGAATGTTCTTTGTTGCTTCCTTACCAAGGGAATGTGCTACAAGGGCAAGAGTACACTGACTCCATTATGGACAAGCATTTGGAGATCACATATTCCAAGTTACCACTCACATTATGGAGTACAGGGAACATTATTTTGAAGCTTTAAGCCAAGACTTTCATATTGTGCACAAAATGCCATTCACCTAGAATATATCGAAAAGGTAGGAATATATCATACCTAATCTTGCCAATATACATGAAAAATTTTGAAATGTGTGTTAAAGTGACGAATACACCATCCCACGTTGGACCAAACTTCCATGCTAAAACTTGTAGTCATGGATCTAGAAGGGAAGCCAAAGGCCATCAAATTTACACATGAATTGATCAAAGAAGCCTTTAGTTGGAACAAAAATGGCATCATGGGAAATTTACACATGAATTGATCAAAGAAGCCTTTAGTTGGAACAAAAATGGCATCATGGATTTGAAGGATGAAGAACATGATGCAAATAGAGGACATTCACATATATTAATAGAATTGATATCGAAGAAGAGTCGGTGTGTTTGGTACACCGATACATCTGCTTCCCTAGTATGAATCGATATACCACACTACACAAAATAGTAGCTCCATTCCTCTCACTAAAGCAAATGTGCAATCAAATCAGTCTAACACCATATGCTCAAGAAAGATTATTTGAATAAACAAAGTGATGGGGCATTAAGAATTTTTTCTAAAGGTGGTATAACAGTGAGAATATTGATTTATCATGCATTGGAGGCAAAAACCAAATCATTATTATTTCCCACCTCCTTGGAAAAGGATCAATATATCAAGTCACCATTGGTTCAAAAGAAAAGGAAATAGGCTAGTTCTTCAATAGAAAAAACAAGTTCTACCCCTAAAATGAAAGGATCTAAAAAAGCAAGAGAAACTCAAGAGGAAAAAGTCACTTCAATAGCCAAAAGGTCACACGCTCTACCTACATCAAAATTATCACCACCACCTCCCATTACTCAAGAGGAATTATGAGAAGCTCTTAGGACTACTCATGCATATACGGCGTGACAAGTAAATCTCATAGTACAAGGTCATCATTATCGACAAACTAGCATGGAAAAAGAAAGAAAATGAGAAGGAAAACAAGTGAGAAGGCTCTCATAGTATGTAGATATTAGTCTAGGCAATTCCAACTATATTCTAGGTCAGAGGAAGAGGAAGAGAATAAATTCGAATTAAATATAGACCTGCAACCCAATATAAATGATTCTGGATATTGAAAAGAACTGCATTAGGTACCACATAGAAATGAAGAACAACTTCAACAATGAGAACATGAAGTAGCTATGGAGAAATCAGTATCCAAACAGCCTATCCATGCATATATGTTATCCTTCATTTCAATTCATCGGACACCAAACCAATAGTATCTATTGATACTAATGAAGAAATCGATTGAGAGGAGCTCTTGAGGAAATACCAAGTACCATCTCTACTAGTGAGGGTAATGGCGGGAGGTCAGCAATGAAATATAGTTTTTTTTTTAAGTGGCCTCTTTTCAAGCTGAAAACTTACATGAGGAGATTGATGTTTACAAGGCTACACAACCAAATTTGAAATTACTTATTAAACAATCTTTCAATGAGATTGTCCATATTGTTGAGGATAAGCAAGCGAGCAAAATTCAACCTCTTAGATTCCTTACTAGTTGGTTAAATGTCGATATGAATCAACTCAAGCCAATGGTTCATGCTATGATTCAAAATGCAATGGACACACAAAATGAAATGATGGATGTTGGTGCGACAAGAACATATCACCATTTTGAAAGCTAAAAAAACACTCGACATATGTACATTGGGCCACATGTATCATTTGTTCCATAAGTGCATACCATAGAGACAATGGTATGTCCTTTCTCCCCCCATTGATATAATCTATAAAAGATCTCATAGAGATTTCCTTTTTCTTCACAAGGAGCATTGGCAATGACCATGGTGAGTTACTAGGTCTAATAAAGCCTTTTCCTAATTAGTGAGGGATGTTCTTCTTTATTTTTTCATGTTGTGAAACATGAAGCCTATAAGGAGGCTTTGAAATTAGGTTAGTGTTAGCAACTAATTCAATGGCATGGTGAATGTCCCCTCTTTGTGATGGTGGTCCTCTTGGTAGGTCAGTGGGAAGAATATCTCTTTATTGAAACAATAATTATTTAAAACTCTTCATAACACACTCCTACAAAAAAGAATAATGGAAATTCTATCTTTATTTACATTGTTATCATGAGTATATACAATTGATGTACTATTTATACAATGATCAAAAGCATAGCTATACAAAAGAGCATCTCTTACAGTATATGTTGAATCAAATAAATCATATAAAGCGAAAGAATAAATGATTAGTGCATTAGGTATATCTCTATCATTGTGGATACAAAACTTGCATCTCTTACATATTCTACTGTGTGGAATTCGATAACAATGTTTTAGTGTGTATCCCAAGTTTTTCCTCTCTACGTAGTACTAGGTTTTTCCTCTCTACGTAGCACAAGGTTTTTCCTCTCCATGTTCATCATTTGAAACTCCACATGATCTATAAATCCCCGAATATGAAATTCTAGAGTTGAAGCTATAGTATCCCATACTCTCTTACCCTCACCCTACATCAAAGACACTACATACATAGATGCACTACAATATTGACAAATCTTCAACTTTATGACTACATCATAGTTTGTGGAGTTATATGTGGAGATTCATCAATCAGGACTCTCATCTTGGCCTTGTATACACTATCATGGAGTTCAACAAGGTCATGTGGCCCAACCTATGGTGACCATAGGGACGTCCTTGCACTAGTGTTGCCATAAATTGGAAGTCTCAAATAATACGTGTGCACACTATCCTCGTACATCACCTCTACCTTCTTGCAGCTAGTATTGCCAAAAATTGGAAATTTTTGCACCAAGTGGAGCACCTTTTTGTCTTGTCGAGGGTTGTACTAGTTGTTGGCCCTAACTTTTTCTGCTTCATATTTACGATAGTTCCACTATGCATGGTTGCGAAACAAACACCTTAAACACATCTCCTTTCTTGGTCTTTTCGAATTTTATATGGATACCATACGCTCTTAGGGCTTTTGTTTCCTTATGAAGAATCTTTTTTCCCCATGACTAAACCAAAAAACTTTGAGGGGCTAACTTGGTTCCATAGGAGTATACTAAGGACGATTTTGTTCCTCATATGTCTAAGCATATTTGATCCCCTCCTCAAACATCTCAAGAGTATTTCTTCTCCTCTCTATTTAAATGAACCTTTCTAAGCCCCTCACAAATCCTCTCGTCTTTTGGAAATCGTCAAGCACTTTCAACGTAAGAATAATCTCTCCATAGCGGGATAATTCCTCTCCTCTTAATTTTTAGGTAGAACCTCTCTGATGAAAAGAGATTCAAACTGAGTTTATTATATAGGGATAGAATTTTCCCCCTCAAGAGTCATCTACCACTTACATTCTCATGGGCCAAGGGAAAGACTAAGTGCTAATGCACGATATTCTAGTGTGGTACCCTTTATTTGATGCAGTTCATTCCACTTCTACAAGAATATGTAGACCGCATCCTTTCACATGACCAATGGTGCTTGGGCGCAAAATTGGTCCTCACAGACATTTCTTGCATGGTCTTAAACCACGTTAGAAAGATGCATGGTCTTAAACTACGTTAAAAACATGCATATAAAAACCCCAACCATGTAACTACCTTTATTGAATTCCACCTTCTTTCCATATAGTGGAGCCACATGACAACCATGTGGAGCCCATGTGTGCAATCCCTACACATGGACCTACGTGTACTCCTTTACTTCAAAATGCTCCTTTACTCAGTATATATATATATATATATATATGTATATATATATATATATATATATATATATATATATATATATATATATATATATATATATATATATATATATATATATATATATATATATATATACACATACACAATAACCAAGAGTGTCAGCACCCTCGAATAATCACATCAAACGTTTCCACACAATAGCCATTATTGCCCGCGTGCAGGATTGTTGAATATCATTATATCTACAATTTCAACAATTAAAGCTATTCCCTCCATACGTTTATCTTTTCCTATTTCTATTTTCAAATTACTAAGATAAGAATCTTGATAATCAGACACTTCAAAGACTGAGGTAATTGCTCCATGTACAAAGCATACACTTAATACAGACACAATTCTAATGATACAAACTGGCTTTTACAATATATGTTTAAAATATATAGTACTTGCTTTTGTAGTATTGTAAAAAGTCAAACATTCTGTAATGAACAATTGTGCACTCGTGGTGGAATAAGTTTCACATAAAATGTTTCAGCAACTTTGTACGTACAAATGTTTCAGCATCAACATGTGTCATGCAAATACAAGATGACATTTTTTTGTGCAATGAGAATGTAATTGTACATTGTGTTTTCGTCTTTCTTTTCCATATGCATATCGAATAACTTACATGATTAAGTACCAAACATACGAAATAAAAGGGCTTCGCTTGCCAAGTTGTTAATATTATGTGGCTGTTTTTTGCTTCCAATTGATATTCCTACATTGTACGAAAAGAATGTTTTGGCTATTTTTTGCTTCCAATTGATATTCTGCTGTAGCGAAGACCAGGTGCATGAACGAGCAGCAATGTACAAAAAAGCGACGTAGACTCAAAAAAGCGTGCGAAAAGGAGTATTAACAACGGTGCACATGTTTACATTACAACTTACAGCGTGCGAATGGGTTCCACATGAGGGCGATGATAGATTTATTCGCCTCATTTGTAAAGCCCTCTAGTGTACCACACTCCTCCGTTCCTTTGTGGGATTCGGGGGGTCCCATGGGCACTAGTCCCATTCTTTTGTAACTTTTCTTCTTTACCTTAATTAAAGTCCGGGAGAATAGGCCAAGGCCGAACTTCCTTTTATTAAAAAAAAAAAACTTACAGCGTGCAAAAAGGAGTATTAACAACGGTGCACATCTTTACATTACAATCTTGATTAGGACTACAAAGGCTCTCAAAACCATTCGTCGAAGACGTAGAGAAAACCTATACCGTCGGCTCCAGAGACTCGAAGAGGAAGTTAATAAAGGGAAGATTCAATCTCAGAAGGGACTCCAAAATATCAGAGGAAGATTAAGATACGAGGAGGAGATCAATAGGAGAAATCTTCAAATTTATTTTTAAGGAATGGTGGGCTAGTAAGGCAGACAGACCTTCCAAAGAGATGTGCAATATTCTCAGAAGAAAACAAATTAGAGAGGAGATCCCACTACTGCTTGACAAGGATGGGGCGGAATGTAAATCAGCGGAAGAAAACATTGGAATTATAGAGGCACACTTCACGAGTCTCTTGGGTAGTGCTTGTCCCCTCTCCCCCCATAGGCACGATTATATGGCCACCATCTCTCGGACTTCCCCGCATAGAATCCCATGCAACTTGAGTGCTCTGCTTGATGCCTCCATCTCTGAACAAGAGATCCTGAAAGTTATCGATTCGCTTCTGAACGGCAAGAGCCCGGGGCCAGATGGGCTCACTAATGGGTTCTTTAAATCATTCAAATATGTGGTGGCCACCCCCTTGCGTCTTGTTTGGCTTGAGGCACTCGAGTTCGGCGCCCTTCCCACTTTTCTCAACAATGGCATCATCAAACTTATACATAAAAAAGGGGAGAGGAACAGAATCGAAAATTGGAGACCTATCACAATGCTTCAAACCGGATATAAGATTCTTGCTAAAGTCATTGCAAATAGGATATCCTGTCATTTAGACCAATGGCTTAGCAAGGACCAAAAAGGCTTCATTAAGGGAAGGTCAATATTGGAAGCCATCATTGATATTTGGGAAGGTCTGGACTAGTTGAAGAATCTAATCAGGACATCGTCTTCCTCAAGATTGACTTTGACAAAGCCTACGATAGATTGGAATGGGACTATATTTTACAATTGCTAAAAGACCTCGGTTGTAGTCAGAGATTCCTCAGGATGATCTCCACTCTCCTTGGCAATGCTTCGACCAAAGTCAATGTCAACGGACAACTTTCAAAGGCAATCAAACTGAAACGATCCATCAGGCAAGGTTGCCCGTTGGCCCCGCTACTCTTTGCCATCGCCACTGAAGGACTGAGCCGACTTGTGGAGCAACAGATGGAGCTTGGTCATATAAGAGGCATCACTTTGCCACATAACTCTGGGCAAATGACCATGAGGCTATTTGCGGATGACACAAATGCCTTTGTTCACAATGATGATACCAGCTTAGAAACCGTTTGGTGGTGCGTCGACACATTTTGTGAGGCCTCTGGATCCAGAATTAACCATACCAAGACTGCATTTAGGGCTATCAAAGGGAATCAACCCAATCTCCCCACTGTGCAAGGATGCCAAAGCATTCAATCAGGTCAGGTCATTCGTATTCTTGGTATCCCCTTGGGATTCGGTGTTACTCTGGAACAAAGGTGGGCTTGGGTCCTCGCTAGACTTAATAATAAACTTAACTACTGGAGGGGTTTGCAAATCAATCTTGTTGGCCGGGCCATGGTGATCAACATGTTCCTCATATCCTCAATCATATACTTTCTTTCTTGTTGGAGATCGAAGAATCAAGATTTAGACAAATTGGAAAGTACTTGTAGGAACTTTCTGTGGACCGGGGACCATAACAAGAGGGGAGTGCCTAAAACCAAATGGTCCATATGCACTAGCCAAAAAGAGAATGGAGGTCTGAGTATTATGGACATTGGTAGCATGGCCAATAAACTTGTAGCTAAGTGGATGATTAAGGTGTGGTGCAACAGAGATTCCTCTTGGGCCAAATTAATTTTCACAAACACAAACATGATTACTTTGGTAGGCTACCCTGGATGGAAAAACCTTGACATCCTCACCCTCCTATTCTCTCTGATTCCGGTCTCACCCAAAGGATCGATCCTGGTAAGATCATTGTGGTTCAGCTGGAACACATTCAAACCTCACATGAGAAATAGTGAAGATTGGAAGTGGGCTGCAGGTATAAGACAAAACGATTCTATTTGGTTCCCAATCCAAGGCATGAGAAATGTGGAGCCTTGGAATGTCTTGAGTGCCAAGAGACTCTGGAACAAGGGATTCAAACAACGGAAGCACCTCTAGAAACAGGACATGAACAGATGGGTGGACTTTGAGGACCTTGACCCTACTACTACAGTCACATACGAGGAATGGAATGTTTTACTGAGCAGACGCCATGCTTGGGACCGATCTAAAATCCGACTACTTATGGGACACGACTCTCCGAACCCAATGGGCCTTAAATGGTATAATGGTAATCACCTTTCCAAGCTTCCATATGTCGAAGCTTGCAATGACATTCACATCAGTCTCAACTAGAAATGGTGTCTCAACTGGACGCGATTTCGATGGGATATGAAATTTATGTCTATCTGGCACCCTCTCATTGGAAACAAAAAGTCGGTTCTCCTATGGCAAATCCTACACCGTGGAATATGGACCAATGCAAAAGCTAACAAGATCTGTCAGGTTCCACCTTCGTGCAAGCGATGTCGCCATAGCAAAGAGGATATAGGTCACCTGTTCTTTGCTTGCCCGAAATCCCTTCGGTTATGGAGGGTTCTTGGTCATTCTTTGGGACTCCAAGAACAAATCAATTGGAAGCAAGCCCTCATTGGTGAAGCAATCGGTTGCTCTGCGATGTCGTGGAATGCGATTAGGGGAGAGATCCTTTGGAAGATTTGGCGAGAAAGATGTGCTCAAAACTTTGGCAATACCCCCAAGGAGTGGTCAATTGAGAAGTCCCTTTTCCTTCTCGGCAGAAGAATTGCTAACTGTAAGAAACCCCCCCCCCCTTTAGACATCACAAAGAGCTACAATATGTCAACAATAAGCTTAAAGCCAAGTGGGCTCCACATGACGGGGATGCGAGGTTTATCAACCTCCTCTATAACTCCATGTAAGCCTTGCAAGGCCTACCACAAAGGCTATGGAAGATCATCGGAATGAAAATTAATCATCAGAAATAGATTAGGTGGGAGCCGTCTCTCCTGGGAGAAGCGAGTGGTCGCTCCGCGACTCTCCGGAATGCTCGAAACTCTGGTCGATTGAGTTTTCACTGTTCCTCCTTCACAAAAGGATTGTTAATTGTAACAAACCCCCCCTTTTTTTTAGGATTCATCAAGTTTTCCTTTTGATCAAGAACACGCTTTACCCACATGGGCCCCGCTTTGTGGGTGATGGGTGGGCGATTAACCTTTTTCTTGTAAAACCAGCTACACTCTGTAAATGCTTCTCCCACTCTGTGGAATTCGAGGGATCCCGTGGGCACTAGTTCCCTTCTTTTGTATTTTTCCTTTATTTAATTCAAGTCCAGGAGAGTAGGCTAAGGCCAAACTTCCTTTATATTTAAAAAAAAACTTGCAAGTCATAAACACCAAATAAACTGAAAACGACGTTCAAAGATGTGACTTTTTCGAAAGATGTGACGTTCAAATAAATAGACGTGCATGTGATGGTCAACTCATTAACCCACGCATGAGTGTTACCCTTCTTCATTACTACAAATTCAAAGTCCATATTACAAGGCTTCTCTACAAAATATAGTAGTGCTTATTCCAATTGACACTCTTCGAATGGAAATAGTGCTTGATCATCTCTTTAATTTCTTGAGTCCCTTGTGGCATTCTTTTTTGCATTTGAAATGATTTAATAATCCACACATTGGTTTTACAATGATTGCATACCTTTGTATGAACCATCTAGAGTACGCATATTGACCCATGAATGCTTCCACTTCCTCCACTTCTTCTCTTAACCTTATCAGCGCCATTCCTTTGTCATTCCCACTCTCCTTGGGTTGCACTCTTATGGCCTTCAATACTCCCCTTGTGGAAACTCACACTACACCTAGTTGGATAGCTAGGCGTTTGATAAGTGTATAAATGAATCAAATGCAAGTCCACTTCATCTTCAATCATTTCTACTCCACTCTAATGCTACAACTAGCACATGGGCAACCTTACTTAGCTAATTGTTGCCTAGAAGCAACACCAAAAAATCTATAGGAATCACAAGAAAGTGATCAAAAATAAATTTCATTATCATTCAAGTCTTATTGAGATGAGGACTAAACTCAAATACAAACAAGAACTCAAGTGCTGATGTTTTCAAACTTTTTTAAGGAGTGTTATTAAAGAATAAGTACGTTAAAGTATCAACTTTGAAGATGATCAACTTAGAATCAAGGATGGTAATGAGTTAACTTCTAAGAAAGGGAACCAGGAGAACCTCCCCATGGAAAAAGCTATCAGCTGTAGAAGGAATTTCATGGAGTTGTTTCTCAATATAAGGAATGACGAGCCACTCCCCAAGGAAAAAGTAAAGTGTTAGATAGCATTTCTTTTCTTGTGGAGACTCTCTTTTATTTTTTATCCTCACAAGGTGCATTAATGAGGGAGTGATTAAAATAATCCCAAGAATGATAATAAAAAAATCGTTGAGAACTTGAAATGGTACTCAAAGTGTTGCACAAGATCAATGCTAAAGCTCTCACCAGCTCGATAACCAATTCTCTCCAAAAAGTTTAATGAACTCCAAAAAGGATTCACTAAATGAAAAATTATTTTTAGATGCTATTTTAAAGGAAAAATTATTTTTAGATGCTATTTTAAAGGAAAAATTATTTTTAGATGCTATTCTATTTTTAGATGCTTTGTGACTTTTTTAGTACACAACATGAATTGAAAAAAGTCCTCCATATTTTTTATCTGTATCTTTGCGATTGTGATCATGTATTCGAATTCTCTGATAAAACATGCTTCTTCCACTCAATCTATTATAATTTTCTCCTAATCAGTTGTAATCTGATTACTACTTCTAAGGGAAATGACACTGAAATTTTTATGTACTTTCATGCATAATAGTACTTTTTATTAAAGCATTCCACTAATAGGACTCTAAGTTTTTCCTATTTGAATTTTGTTTAATGATTCGGCTCTAAACAACATTTGAGTCTAAATATCTCAAACTTCCCATTGTCTTGTTGAGTAGTGGACCCACCATTTCACTAATGAAACAAGTGCCTCTATCTCATAATATCTATGTGGCACTATGATATAATCAACATGATGTCTTTATGCAAGCGAGTTGATTGGTCCAATGAAATCTATACCCCACTTGGTAAAACCTTAACTACTAGTCATAGGTATTAGTGGCATGTTATATCTCCTTATCATGATTATTTTTCCTTACATAATAGATGTCGGACATCCTTTGAAATGAGATTGTGTTCGCATGGGGTATCGATCACCATAATCCAATAGGATCATCTTTGTAGTTACTTAAGTAGAGAACTATCTTCATTCTGCACTCTCTTAAGTCGTTTCCAAGATGGAAAACAATGTGAATCTGATGACTAAAAAAACAGTACTATTTCCATTTATAGGCTACTAAAGAAATGCAAATAGTGTGGTGTAACTATTTATGTGAATCCAACTAGCCTTTGTTGCCAATATTGGTAAAGATAGTGCAAAGTATCTTATTGGAAATCTCAATCTTTCCATTATATTCTTGATTGTAATGTGTTGATTTGTTGTGGATGACCATGAACTTCTTGAGTATTGGCCCCACCATTTCATTAATGAAATACATGCCTCTTTCATATAATATCTATGGGTTTCCCAAATCCTGTAAATATCTATTCAAAATAAGAACTTTGGAGTGGTATGTGTCACTTTTCTTAGCAACTTTGACCTCAATCCAATTAGTCAGCGAATGAGTTGCACTATCACTACAAGAAATAGGGAGGCGTAGCGACGCCCCCGAATTGAAAAAAGATGAGTGGCGTCGCTCTAGCGTCGCATAAGCGATGGTGATGTTTTTGAATTTTTTCTTTTGAAGCGGATACGTCGCTTGCGTCGCTTATGCCACACTAAATGGTTGCGTTGCAAATACCATCACTAGCTAGCGATGGTATGTACGACATGGGTAAACCAGATAGTGTCGTCTATGCGTCGTCCTTTCCAGAGCGTCATGTAAGCGACACTCTGGAATGTTAAAAAAAAAATTCGATTTCTCCCGGCACATTTCTGCCGAGATCTGGACGAGAGCAAGAGAATGAGAGAGAGAGAGCACGAGAGAGAGAGAGAGACCAGGTATGTGCACACACACACACACTTACACACACATACATATGCATACACACACACATATACACACATAGACACACACACATACACATATACACACACACATACACACACAAATACACACACATTCACACATACACACATAATGTTGCATACACACACATATACATACAAACGCACACACATATACATGCACACACACATATATGCATACACACACATATGCATACATAATGCAGATGCAGACATACACATACATAATGCATACACATGAACACACATATACACATACACATACACACACATACACACACATACACACACATACACACACATACACACACATACACACATACACACACATACACACACATACACACATATATACACACATACACACATACATACACACACACATACACACATACACACACGTATATGCATACACACACGTATATGCATACACACACATAGAGAGACATGCACACACATACACATACATGCATACATATGCATACATAATGCATATGCATATGCATACATACATACATACTTTCATGCATACACACACATATGCATACATAATGCACATGCATACATACACATACATAATGCATACACACACATATGCATACATAAATCATACACACACATACACACACATATGCATACATACATGCATACACATACATACATGCATACACATACATACATGCATACACATACACACATAGACACATACACACACATAGACACATACACACACATAAACAGATACACACTCATAGACACACACACATACACATAGACATGCACACACATACACACACATACACACACATACACACACACATACACACATACACACATAGACACATACACATAATGATGCATTCACACACATACAGATGCATACACATATACACACATACACACATAATGATGCATTCAAACACATACACATGCATTCACACAGGGATACAAGTCTTAAATATGACCTTTCTTCCTGGTGTAGAGTACACATATGTAGGCAGTGTAGATGTGCATGACAACAAGATAATGCAGTGTCATGTTGGCAATAAATGGTTAAGAGATTGCCATACGGGAATTGTCCCAAGTCTTTGATATAAAAAAGGGACTCAAACTGCTCTTTAGTTCCTAACATGCCTTCAAAATGTTCTGCATGAATGGCTTTTCCAAACAGGGTTCAGTGTTGGCTTGAAAGATATGTACTTAATAGATGAAATCAGAACATATAAAAAACCTCTTGAAGAAGTTCATATTGCTGTAGATGATGGTAGATTGTCTTCTCAGAGAGTTCTCACTTTGGAAAGGCAGATCCGATTAGTCCTGTTAGGAAAAGACTAAGAAAATTTTCTTAGCTTAGTTGAAGAAATCAGTGCTAGAAGATCAGCAATTTGTGAATTTCAACGTGTTCTCGGGGAAATACCAACCGTTGTTGAGAGGCATAGCTGTCCATCCAATTCCATGATGGCAATGATAAGGGCTCGAAGCAAAGGATCATTGTCAAACTTTATACAATAGTGTGCATGCTTAGGTTTACAATCTGCACATGATTTAACTCAAATAGGATTTTCTCCTGTGAATAATTCACATAATTCGCTGCTAATGCTCCCTTGTATATGCTGTCTGTCAATGGTGCACACTCACATCTCACCCGTACGCGTGCCTACATGTAAACAAAACCTCATTACGCCTCAGGCAGTGACCTAATGAAATATCAAAGATTATTAAATCTAAGCAAAGAACGTGAGCTGGAAACTGTGTCTTCTGCTACCCATCAGTCCAGGCATATGGATTGATGTTCATCTCTCCATAGCTGTCTGCCTCAAAAATACCATGCAACTTGTTATCAATGTAATTAAACAAAAATAGTGGAATCCCTAGTCGGACATTCTTTACATAGTTGATATGAGAAGCTCGAAGGCCTGGACATGGACAAAAGCTAATGATCAAGCTACTGTTCGAGCCTGCAACCGTCAACATCTTCTCCTTTCTCTCCTGACATGGACCCACGTTGTAAACCCACAACCTGTCTTCTGACACTCAATGAGTTTCTCATGAAAGAGGTATAAGCTTATTTTTCTACACATGATTTAACTCAAATAGGATTTTCTCCTGTGAATAATTCACATAATTCGTTGCTAATGCTCCCTTGTATATGATTCTCCTTTGTTGATGGACCCACGTTGTAAACCCACAACCTCTCTACTGACACTCAACGAGTTTCTCATGAAAAGAGATATAAGCTTATCTATCTGCACATGATTTAACTCAAATAGGATTTTCTCCTGTGAATAATTCACATAATTCGCTGCTAATGCTCCCTTGTATATGCTTCTCCTTTGTTGATGGACCTAGGTTGTAAACCCACAACCTGTCTACTGACACTCAACGAGTTTCTCATGAAAAGAGATATAAGCTTATCTGTCTACACATGAATTAACTCAGATAGGATTTTCTCATGTGAATAATTCACTTTATTCACTGCTAATGCTCCCTTGTATATGCTTTCTGTCAATGGTGCACACTGACATCTCACCCGTCCCGTGCCTACATGTAAACAAAACCTCATTACGCCTCAGACAGTGATGTAATGTAATATCAGAGGTTATTAAATCTAAGCAAAGAACCTGAGCTGGAAACTGTGTCTTCTAATTCCCATCAGTCCAGGCATATGGATTGATGTTCATCTCTCCATAGCTGTCTCCCTCAAAAATACCATGCAACTTTTTATCAATGTAATTAAACAAAATAGTGGCATCCCTAGTCGGACATTCTTTACATAGCAGATATGAGAAGCTCGAAGGCCTTGACATGCACAAAAGCTAATGATCAAGCTACTGTTCGAGCTTGCAACTGTCAACATCTTCTCCTTTGTCCCCTGACATGGATCCACACTGTAAACCCACAACCTGTCTACTGAAACTCAAGGAGTTTCTCATGAAAAGAGATATAAGCTTATATGTCTGCACATGATTTAACTCAAATAGGATTTTCTCCTGTGAATAATTCACATAATTCGCTGCTAATGCTCCCTTGTATATGCTTCTCCTTTGTTGATGGACCCACGTTGTAAACCCACAACCTGTCTATTGACACTCAATGAGTTTCTCATGAAAAGAGATATAAGCTTATCTATCTGCACATGAATTAACTCAAATAGGATTTTCTCCTGTGAATATTTCACATAATTCGCTGATAATGCTTCCTTGTATATGCTTTCTCTCAATAGTGCACACTGACATCTCACCCGTACGCATGCCTACATGTAAACAAAACCTCATTACGCCTCAGACAGTGGCCTAATGTAATATCAGAGATTATTAAATCTAAGCAAAGAACCTGAGCTAGAAACTGTGTCTTCTACTTCCCATCAGTCCAGGCATATGGATTGATGTTCATCTCTCCATAGTTTTCTGCCTCAAAAATACCATGCAACTTTTTATCATTGTAATTAAACAAAAATAGTGGCATCCATCGTCGGACGTTCTTTACATAGCTGATATGAGAAGCTCAAAGGCTTGGACATGAACAAAAGCTAATGATCAAGCTATTGTTCATGCATAAGGACGTCCATAAAATAAAACCAAGCCCAGGACTCCAAGTAAGCTCTAGATTCAGCATTCTTCTCTCCGTTCGCACGAAAGCCATACCAAAAACATGCACACACATGAACATGCAGTAATATGTGGAGGGAGGGAGAGAGAGAGAGAGAGAGAGAGAGAGAGAGAGAGAGAGAGAGAGAGAGAGAGAGAGAGAGAGAGAGAGAGAGAGAGAGAGAGAGAGAGAGAGAGAGAGAGAGAGAGAGAGAGAGAGAGAGAGAGAGAGAGAGAGAGATAGAGAGAGAGAGAGAGAGAGAGAGAGAGAGAGAGAGAGAGAGAGAGAGAGAGAGAGAGAGAGAGAGAGAGAGAGAGAGAGAGAGAAATAAGGGCACAGAAGGAGATGGTGTCCATATGACCAGGACGTGGAAAAACATACTATCGAAAGCAGAGTGGAATCTCAAAATGAGAAATCCAAACCATGATATGATGCATTATGGTTTAAAGGGAGAGACATATATCTGTGATAGAAAGTAATAGGATAGATAAAGTATACCAAAGAGAAGTTGTGTGATGCATTCATTGTAAGTCGCATGGTCACAGCCAAAAATCACAGCAGCAAGCTGCTCCGCCAGAAGGTTCAAGAACGGGAGCGGTGATGGAGGACGGCTAGCCCAAGGGGAAGGAGAATGAAGGCCTTTGTATGTTTCCATCTTACATCCAGCTCCCATGACAGAAGCACTCTACTGGCAATGAGACTTGTAAGAGTAATTTTAAATTTTGTTGGAAAACGTTAATTACAAATTTATGTAATGAGATCATATGCTACGTGTGTATTAATTACAATAATACTTTCATAATAACATTTTTTATGAATGAAGGCATTATGTGGGTAGAATATTGACACCAATGGATGAAGATATGAAAGATGTTTGTGATTTACCATAGTTTCCATTGATTTTTCTTTAAACAATCACCTTGCAACTACAAAAACTAGGCTGTTATGCACACATTGACAATCATGACTAACGATTTAAAGTGGGGGGATTGAAACTCCAAACAATTTTAGATTGATGGAAAAAAGTTAAAGAAACTTGTTCAAATTTTCCTCTTGCATAATTTCACTTTGAATAAATGTATAGTAATCTAATTGAAGTCTCAATTAACAAGTAGACATATGTTTTTGACACCAGAAAAAAATATAAGTTCAATACCTTTCGCTATTGTGCATGTCGATGATTCCTGTTGAGAGTTCCATGCTCCACCCTTTTGTCCAAAGCTAGTTTCATTCTCATGCAAGTTCACTTATCCCACATGCAAGGGAAGTCTCCCAAAATCCAAATAAGCAAGGCCTCCCTTCACTCCACACAAGTCATTCCACTCTAGCTCATTGCAAAGAGTGTGCTTCCTCTCCTCATGGAGGCTCCATGCTCTTAGTGCATCTTATGTAAGTCATTTCCATTTCCATTTTAATTCATTCATAATGTTTTGTTATCTTTTGTTCCTTCCTCCTTATCTTGTTACATTTGTGATTGTGGTAGAGTAGGAGTAGTCCTTTTTTCATTTCAACATGGTATCAGAGCATAGGTTAACTTTCCTTTTGAATTCTGTTTTTGTTATCTTCATCATTAGTATGTCTTTCTTTCTTAATTGAGTTGATAACTAGACCTCCTTAGCTTTCCAATGACACCATAAAATGTCCTATGTCCTTTGGAAATGATGTGTGCAATGATTGAATCAAAACAGATAACTTTGGAAGTCACAAACTCAAGAAAACCTTCTATTTATGTCTTGATACCTGTTGGGTATTTTGATCAGTATGAGCAGCACAGTAGGAATTGGAAAAATTCCTTTTAAGGATATCTAATTAACTTAGTAAGCTACTTATTACAAGTGGAATGATGTAAAATGATAAACTATGCTAAGAGAAATCAATTTAGCAAGTTAAGCTATACCCCCAACTTTTTAGGACTGTAGCAGAAAATGGCCAGAGATCAGCTCAACACAGATTTCTCCAAAATGGCTAAATAGAATGTCTTCAAACTTTGACAGCGTGTAGATGACTTCAATCGGAATCCAACAAGCTTTGAATCACTGAATTTGGTCGAGAATTGACCGAGATATGCCCTTGACAAGTTGACAGACTTTTGAGTAGACTAACAGAGAACTCAGAAATGGACAATGTGAATGTATGTATTAATGAACACTTGTATACAACTCCATTGGCATGAACTTCATTGCCAAATGGTGTAGAGAGGTGTAGGCTAGAGTGTAGACCTCACACACACTCAGAAATCAGTAATGATAGGCTCGGGAGTGCTCTCTCTTACCCACGACTTTTCATGTCCATTTTTATAAGGAATGAGTAAAAATTTGAATTCAAATTCAAAATTTTGGCTCCCTATGATCAAGCTACTGTATGTTAGGAGATATTCCTTCAATCAAACAACTAACTTTTCCACGAATCCTTTTGGTAGGTGATTACAAGAGATTCCAAGTCAATTTGACTCTTAAAATGAGATAAAGTGGTAATTGACCACTAGCAATGGTTCCTATGCTTCTTCACATATGTAAGATCTTCAAGATATCTTTCAAGCCAAATTTGTAGGCTTGTGATTTTAAACCAACAGCTCCCCCTCAAGCCAAACATTTTGGCTTAAGTCTTCATCTTCAATCTTCAAGTATATCCTGCAATCCAATCATGGATTTGAACCTGCAAAATTTGGTTCTATCCAAAGCTTTAGTTAACAAATCTGCACATTGCATGTTGGTTGATACATAGGTAAGTTGAATGTCCTTGCTTATCAACTTCTCTCTCACATAATGGTAATGGACCTCTATGTGTTTGGTCCTAGCATGATAAATAGGATTAGCTGCAAGGTGAAGAGAACTTGTATTATCTCCAAAGATTATTGGAGCCATAGTAAATAAACCCAATCTTGTATACAAAATCTTAATCCATATTGTTTCTTGTGTGGCATTAGCCAGTCCTCTATATTCTGCCTCTGTGGAAGACAAAGCAATAGTAGGTTGCTTCTTTGAAGACCATGAAATTGGTTTGTCACCTGCAAAAGAAATATATCCAGAAGTGCTCCTCCTATCATCCTTGCATCTTGCCCAATCTGCATTTGAATAAATTTTGATATCAATATCTAAAGTGTAAAGGAAATACAAACCATGGTTCTGTGTACCCTTGAGATACTTCAAGATTCTCTTGGCAGCTTCTAAGTGAGGTATCCTTGGCTTGTGCATAAATTGACTCAGCACACTAACACCATATGCAATATCTATCCTTGTTAAGGTAGCATAGTTCAAGCTACCCACCATACTTTGATAACCTGTAATGTCATTGACTTCATCACCTTCATGGGCACTTAGTTTTAGGTTTACCTCCATTGGAGTGCTTGCTACTTTGGCATCCTGCAAGTGAAACTTCTTCAACATATCCTGTATGTATTTTTTCTGAGTGATGTATATCCCTGAATTAGTGTAGACTAATTGAAGTCCCAAAAAATACTTCAATAGACCAAGATCATTGATCTTGAACTCCTTCATCATTTGACTTTTGATATATCTGATTCCATTGACATCATTACCTGTAATGATGATGTCATCAACATAAACACAAAGGTATATTACCTTTGAATTACTTCTCTTAATGAACAGACAAGTGTCTGCCTTGCTCATGACAAATCCTTGGTCTTGGAGGTATGTAGTTAACCTGTAATTCCATGCTTTAGGTGCCTGCTTCAATCCATATAAAGCCTTTTTTAATTTGCAAACATATGTTACCTTCTTAGGGTCCTCATAGCCAGGAGGTTGTGACAGATACCTCCTCTGAAATCCATCCATTCAAGAAAGCATTCTTGACATCCAATTGGTACATATTCCAATTTTTTGATGCAGCCACACTTACTAACACTCTGATGGTTGGCATCTTGGCCACAGGTGAGAATGTCTCCTCATAGTCAATGCCTTGGGTTTGTGTAAAACCCTTAGCTACCAATCTGGCTTTGTACCTATTAATTGTGCCATCAGAATTTCTTTTAAGCTTATAGATCCATCTCGATCCTATTACCTTCATTGAGTCCTTCTTAGGTACTAACTCCCATGTGTCACTCTCTTTGAGGGCATCAATCTCCTCATCCATAGCTTCTTTCCATTCTGATTTGGTTATTGCTTCTTCATATGATCCTGGTTCTTCATTTGACAAATCTTTGGCAAGATAAACAAAATGTTTAGTAACAAGAGATGTATCATACCCATATCTGATAGGTTTCTTGCTTTCTCTTTGTGATCTTCTAAATGGTTGAGCTGAAGATTCAGGTATGTCTTCAATCTTCTTCATCTTCATTTTGCCTTTGGACTTCCATGCTTTGAATTCTTCAAGATTGATAGTAGTTTCATCATCTGAGCTTGAGTCTTCATTCTGAGTAGGTTCCTCCTTTGTAAGACTTGGAAATTCCTCTTCCAAATCATAGGGTAACTTAACCTTCCTGCATTCATTCTCATACCAAGAATCATTTTCATCAAAGACTACATCTCTGCTTACCATGAATCCCTTATTGGTAGGATTATAAAACCTATAACCTTTTTGATTTAAATCATATCCAATAAAGATGCATTTTTCAGCCTTTGGGTCTAGCTTACCTCTTATCTGAGAAGGAATGTGTACATATGCTACACATCCAAATATTTTGCAATTGTCAAGTGAGGGTCTCTTACCATGCCATGCTTCATAGGGTGTCATGCCATCAAGAGACTTAGATGGTAACCTATTTATGAGGTAAGTGGCAGTGGAAACACTTTCTGCCCATAGATAGTTAGGTAACTTTTTCTCATTCAACATAGACCTAGCTGTCTCAACAATTAATCTATTTCTTCTCTCAGCTACCCCATTTTGTTCAGGAGAATACCTTGTGGTTATTTTCTCTTTTGATGCCTCTGTCCTGCAAGAAGTCTTCAAATTCATTGGAGAAGTACTCACCTCTTCCATCTGACCTTAGCCTTTTCAAATTCCTTCCTGTCTGATTTTCAACTAATGCAAGATATTTTTTAAAGCAATTAAATACCTCATCCTTGTGCTTCATGAAGTACAATACAATCCATCTGCTATAATCATCAATGAAAGATACATAGTACCTTGATCCTGAGACAGAAGGGTCTTTGCTTGGTCCCCATACATCTGTGTGTACAAGCTCTAGGTAGTCTTCATGCATGTATCCTTTCTTTGAGAAGGGTAACCTGTGAGACTTCCCAAATTGACAAGCACCACACTTGTAAATCATATGTTGCTTGGATACATTAGGTATCCCAAGCACACATTGGTCCTTGCACATCTGTTTCAAGGTTCTTTCTCCTATGTGTCCTAACCTTTTGTGCCAAATCTCAAGCTCTGAAAGTGTTTGATCTTTATAACTGTATAGTGCAATATTGTTTGTATCTTCTAACTCAAAGGTGAAAAGTCTACCTGATTTTTCTCCTTTAGCAATCCTCTTGAACCCATGCCTTGGATCCTCCACATATGCTCCATATTGATTGAATCTAAACTGCAAACCTTTCTCCACAATCTGACCAACACTCATCAAATTTTTTGTAATGGTTCGTACATAGAGTACCCTACTCAACAAATTCTGATTTCCATCACAAGTCTTGACATTTCCAACTTTAACTACATAATGCTTTGTGTCATCACCTGTTTGGACTGGATGCTTACCTTTTGGTTCCTCAAGATCAGAGAGTAGTGCTACATTGCCAGCCACATGATTTGAGCATCTTGAGTCAATGTAGAATACGTGGTCATCATTTGTACCTGACTTTGAAGTCATGTTCATGATTAGAAGAGAGTCATCCTACTCCTCTGTGTAGTTGTTGTAATCCTTCCTGGATTTGAATCCTCCTTGGTAGTTGCCATTGTAATTATTGTTGTAGTTGTTGTTGTAGTTATTGTTGTAGCCTTGGTGATGGTTGAATCTACCTCTTGACTGTGAGTAGCCACCTCTTTGATATCCTCTTCCTCTCTGATTCTTGTAATTCCTGAAACACTCATCTGTAGTATGATTTGATAAACCACAAATGTTGCATGGTGAGGAGTTATAAGATCTCCCCCTACCTTGCTTACCTCCTCTGCCCCTTCCTCTTGATGATCTACCTCTCCCTGCATAGTTGGCTTGGGAGGTAGAACCTTCATCTTCCACCTTCTTGCTCTTGCCTTTATCTCTGGACTTCTTATGAGTGTATAGGGCAGAAGAGTTATTACCTTTGGATGTGTCTCCATTTTTGTTGAGCTTTGCTTCATGAGTAAACAATTGTCCCATGAGAGTTGTAAGATCTGGAGTATGCATGTCCATGTAAAGATCCATGGCAGTGGTGAAGCTTTCCCATTTGTCATCAGCCTTGATCCCATTGACCACTTGCCTTACAATCTGTTCTTCTTCAATCTCTTCTCCTATGCTTGCTAACTCATCTGCTACATCTTTAATCTTGGTCACAAATTCTGAAACATCTTGCTTAGGTTGCTTCCTTAATGTTCTGAATTCAATCCACAACTGATTTTTCCTAGCCCTTGTGTTGGAGGAAAAATAAGATGACAAGGTTTCCCAAGTCTCTTGGGATGTCTTACAATTTCTAATATGTGGCAAAAGAAAATTAGATATAGAGTTGAGTAAATAAGACCTTGCCAATGCATCCTTAGCACACCATGTGTTGAACTTTTCATGTTCTTCCTTGGTTGGTAATCCTCTTGTTTTGAATGAGGGCAATTCCTCATCTCCTGAGATGTATCCATAGAGACTCCTTCCTTGTAAGTAGTTCTTCATCCTTAGAGACCATGCTTGATAATTGTTCCTGTCCAATTTGTCAATAAATGAAGGAAAACCATCTCCCATTTTACCTTGACTTGCTCTGATACCACTGTTGGGAAAGATGGATGGATGCTCCAAGAGACTGAGTAGTACTGGTAAACCTGCTTTGTACCAGCCCTCTTTTGCTTCAGAGATGATAACTAGACCTCCTTAGCTTTCCAATGACACCATAAAATGTCCTATGTCCTTTGGAAATGATGTGTGCAATGATTGAATCAAAACAGATAACTTTTGAAGTCACAAACTCAAGAAAACCTTCTATTTATGTCTTGATATCCGCTAGGTATTTTGCTCAGTATGACCAGCACAGTAGGAATTGGAAAAATTCCTTTTAGGGGTATCTAATTAACTTAGTAAGCTACCTATTCCAAGTGGAATGATGTAAAATGATAAACTATGCTAAGAGAAATCAATTTAGCAAGTTAAGCTATACCCCCGACTTTTTAGGATTGTAGCAGAAAATGACCAGAGATCATCTCAACACAGATTTCTCCAAAATGGCTGAAAAGAATGTCTTCAAACTTTGATAGCATGTATATGACTTCAATGTGAATCCAATAAGCTTTGAACCACTGAATTTGGTGGAGAATTGACCGAGATATGCCCTTGACAAGTTGACAGACTTTTGAGTAGACTAACAGAGAACTTAGAACTGGACAATGTGAATGTATGTATTAATGAACACTTGTATACAACTCCATTGGCATGAACTTCATTGCCAAATGGTGTAGAGAGGCGTAGGCTAGAGTGTAGACCTCACACACACTCAGAAATCAGTAATGATAGGCTCGGGAGTGCTCTCTCTTACCCGTGACTTTTCATGTCCATTTTTATAAGGAATGAGTAAAAATTTGAATTCAAATTCAAACTTTTGGCTCCCTATAATCAAGCTCCTATATGTTAAGAGATATTCCTTCAATCAAACAACTAACGTTTCCACGAATCCTTTTGGTAGGTGATTACAAGAGATTCCAAGTCAATTTGACTTTTACAATGAGATAAAGTGGTAATTGACCACTAGCAATGGCTCCTATGCTTCTTCACATATGTAAGATCTTCAAGATATCTTTCAAGCCAAATGTGTAGCCTTGTGATTTACACCAACAAGGATTAGGAAGCAATCCTCAACCATGGCTTTTGGTACAAGTTGTTAGTCCATGATACTCCTAGCTGATAGATCATGAGTTCAATTCCCCTTGGATAAAACACTATTTGAGTTCAAATTATTGACTACAGAACCCATTTTCAATTAATGTTGAAAAACACGTGTCATAAGGTTACCTATAGAACTCTCAATAAACTTACGACATACATATGACAAGTAGAATTCCCATTTTTTTTGGATAGTACAAGTAGAAAGGGAGCATGAACGGATAGTAATCAAACAAAATAAGAATCGAGTGTACAATCAGAATATCGAGTGGTGACTTGTACAAAATAAGAATATCGAGTGGTACTTGTGCTAGATGATAGGTCATGAGTTCAATTCCCCTTGGATAAAACACTATATGATGCCATGAATCGCTTGGACCAAATGGAATTTAAATAAAAATAAACATAAAAATAAAATAACTAAAATAAAAGTAAAAAAGTAAAATTTCATCACACGTATGACCAAAGAAACGATTGATTGCATTTATGAAAGAATGAAGTTAATAAAATGAAGATTAATATTGAGGGGGGTGAGAAGTACAACAATTGTGTTCGGTTATTACAATTGTGCTCGGTTATTACAAATCTACTGGATTAAAAAAATTCTATTTTCTAATGGTTTTCTGCTTGGTTAGTTAGTTTTTTTATTCATAAACACCTATGATTAGTACTTATGTTTTTATAAAAAGGATTCAAATTATTGACTTGCAATTTTGTTGTTGGTATGATAAGAAGTCTTACGAGGTTAACTAAAGAACCCATTTTCAATTAATGCTGAAAAACACGTGTCATAAGGTTACCTATAGAACTCTCAATAAACTTACGACATACATATGACTTTACAAGATGATATTTTTGTGTGCAATGAGAGTTGAATTCCCATTTTTTTTGGATAGTACAAGTAGAAAGGGAGCTATGAAGGTATAAATGGTTCATCCACGAACCCACTTGCATGAACGGATAGTAATCAAACTAGTATTTTATTACAGTTTGTGATCCGAACAAAGCAATCAGAATATCGAGTGGTAGTCCTAGTCTATTTGGTAACTTGTAATTAGGCTTGTACAAAATAAGAATCGTCTTGTACAATCAAAGGAAAACATTGTGTTTTCGTCTTTCTTTTCCATGCATATCGAATAACTTACATGATTAAGTACCAAACATAGGAAATAAAAGAGCTTCGCTTGCCAAGATGTTAATATGCTTTGCTTATTTTTTGCTTGCAATTGATATTCCTACATTGATCCTTAAGATGACACAAATGGAGAAATTTTGACCGGATAACACAAATGAAGAAGAAGAATTGACATAGAACTTCAAAAAAGCATGTCCCACATATTTACACAAATGCCACGATAGTGATTTCTCACTCTATCATTGAGCTTAATAACTAGAAAAATCTACACAAATGCGCGGAGATTCCATGGTACCAAAAAAAAAAACTGAATAAATGTGAGTCTTTTTTTTTTTACTTTTAATGCAATATCACATGATTCTGCTTGAATGTCAGAGTCAAATAAGGCGGATTGTTTATTAGGTTTAGAATGGGGAGAAAATGACTACTAGAGCTAGAGAGGCAAGAAAACTGTAATGCTCTAACAAATAATCCATTTTGGAATATTGACAGGAATATGACATTCTACATAAGAGATAAAATCTAGCAAAAAACTGTCCAAGAAGAGTAGATGTGAGCAGTATCGGAGAAACCCCCTTTTCCGCTCTGTTGTAAGTGGGAAGAATTTAACACTTGCATGAAGTGAGACGTCTCAAGAAATCGAGAGAGTGGGATGTCACCAAAGGCATGTGTGTGTGTGTTAGAGAGAGTCAGATAGAGAGAGAGAGAATGATATGAGCCTTTTTTGGGGGAAACCAAACATATGTATCTCAGTAGTCTATGAACAAACAGACAATAGAGCATGGTGCTTCCAACGAAAAGGTAAGGGTGGAAGAGACCACACCAAAAAATGAACAAGAGAAGTGAAAAAATCCCAAAGGGATGGAGATGAAGGAAAATCGATGGCTTGATTAGTGGCGAGAAGGGGTATTGGAGGGACTTCCACTCCCTCCTCCTCCTCCTCCTGATGATCAGGGATAGAGGTAGGTCGCGGAGTGCTGTGTTGGTCCTCTGATGAGGTCGGGGAGTGTTGTGTGTATTTTTGTTGGAAAGAAGCTGCCATGAACCATAAACAGTCTCTCCCACTAAAGAGCGACATGGATAAGGGAAATCCACGGGCTACCCCTAGAGGATGGTGTTGATCGATGTAACATCTATTGGAGATTTGACCCTACCTAACTATCTCGGACCACTAACCGATTACTTTGTCTTTCAAACTGATTCCCATGCTCCAGAAAGCCCCTTGGTTTCATGCTTGTCAGACATCATTTTCCCTCCCCTCTGTCCACCAAGAAATTTCTACAGTGTGTGCGAAAGCCTTTGCCTACTATAATGAACGGGCTAAGTGTTGGAGAAACGTGGTGGAAAGGACTCAAAAAATTCTGATCAGGACTCAGAAGGCTATAAGAGATATCCGAAAAAAAAAGAAGAGAAACGGCGTACCGGAGGCTCTCACGGCTTGAAGAAGAGGTGAACAAAGGTAACTTACAATGCCAACATGGTCTTTCGAAAATTAGGGGAAGAATAAGATTAGAGGAGGAGGTTCAAAGGAAAAATCTTCAAATATTCCTCAAAAATTGGTGGGCGAGGAAGGCCGACAAACCATTGAAAGAGATGTGTAACATCCTCAAAAGGAAACAAGCTAGGGAATCCATCCCCTTATTGGTCGATAACAATGGAATCGAATGTAGCATGGAAGTTGAGAATAGTTCTATCATCGTTGAACACTTTACCCATCTTCTTGGGGTCTCGGCTCCTCTGTCCGCACACAGGAATGACTCCATGGCAACCATCTCAAGGGTTGCTCAATCTAGAATCCCACAGAACATGATTTCTCTGTTGGATGCTAACATTTTCGAGAATGAAATTATCGAGGTTATTGATGCTCTTCCCAATGGGAAAAGTTTGGGTCCTACTGGTCTCACCAATGAGTTTTTCAATTCCTTCAAACATGAGGTGGCCACCCCACTACGTCTAGTGTGGCAAGAGGCTCTCTCCTTCGGTAACCTCCCTGAGTGTCTTAATAATGGCATCATCAAGTTATCCACAAAAGGGGAGATAAGAACAAAATTGAAAACTGGCGACCAATTACCATGCTCCAAACAGGATACAAGATAATTGCAAAAGTTATTGCCAACAGAATCTCTTGTCATTTAAAGTCATCGCTTTGTGAGGACCAGAAAGGTTTTATCAAATGTAGATCTACACTTGAAGCAATTGTCGATATTTGGGAAGGCCTTGCATTTTCTGAGGAGTCTGCACAAGATTTGATATTCATCAAGATCGACTTCGACAAAGCGTATGACAGATTGGAATGGGACTTTATTTTTCAATCATTGAAAAACCTTGGATGTAGCCAAAAGTTCACGAAGATGGTTTCCACTCTTATTGGAAATGCTTCGACTAGAATAAATATCAACGGTAAGCTCTCTGCGTCCATTCGCTTAAAAAGATCAATTAGGCAAGGCTACCCTCTGGCTCCATTACTCTACGCTATCGCCTCGGATGGACTCAGTCGCCTATTCAAGCATCACATGGTCACTGGCAATCTCAAGGGTCTTTCCCTACCTCTAAATCACGGCCAAATGATTGCGAGACTTTTTGCCGATGACATGAATGCCTTTGTGCATAACGATATAGACAACATTTAGGTGTTTTGGTGGTGCCTTGGTGGTGCCTCGACACCTTTTGTGTGGCGTCAGGTTCGAAAATCAACCATGCTAAAATTTCTTTTAGAGCAATCAACGGACCTACACCCCAATTGTTGTTAGATCAGGGGTGTCAAGGTATCCCTAGTGGTCAAGTCATCCGTCTCCTTGGCATCCGGATGGGATTCGACATCTCAATGGACTAACGATGGAATTGGGTGCTATCTAGGCTAGATAGCAAACTAAATCATTAGAAAGGTATGCAAGTCAACTTGGCAGGGCGTGCTATGGTTGTTAACACATTTATGTTGTCTACAACTATTTATTTTATCTCATGTTGGAGACCTAAGGAGAAAGACTTTGCCAAAGTGGAAAGAATCTGCAGAAACTTCCTTTGGATAGGGGACCCCAACAGGAGGGGGATTCCCAAAATCAAATGGGAAACTTGCATTAGCCCGAAAGACTCAGGGGGCGTGGGAATTTTGGATATCGTTGGATTGGTTGACAAGCTAGTGGAAAAGTGGCTTATCAAGGCTTGGAGAAATAGTGAGTCCTCTTGGGCTAAATTGATCTTCAGAAAAATGGAAGACCTTACCCTAGTTGGCCATCCTGGTTGGAAGGACATAGGGATTCTCACGCTTTTGTTCTCCCCCCACCCTGTGTCCCCTAAAGGCTCTAGCCTAGTGTGTTCTTTATGGAAGAGTTGGAACAAGGCCAAACAATTCATCAGAATCAGTGATGAGTGGAAGTGGGTAGCTGGGATAAGACAAAATGACTCTATCTGGTTCCCGATCGGTGGCATTAGGGGGGTGGAGTCTTGGAACCTCCAAACTGCAAAGCGGTTATGGAACATTAGCAAAAAAAATGAACCCTGCATGGGCCTTTTGGATTAAGGAGTGATTAGTGATGGACTAATGAGAGGAGGGTGGTGGACATAGTCTAGTCCCTTAATCACATAGACTAAGCATAGGCTTCCCTTGTTTTTTTGTGGTCAAAGAGCAAGAAACCACTTCAAACTCGTGGTTTTTTTCATTTGAATGGTTTTCAAATGCTTGAGAATGATTTAGAACCCTTGGATTGGCTTAAAAATCCAAAGGTAGGGGTTGAAGGGCAAAAGTCAAGGCACCTTTGCTTTTTGGCCCTTGGATTTGGTTTGAATCTAGTGGCTAGGAGGAAAAAAGCCTTCAAAAAGGCGCCTTTGATTTAGAGCCCTTGGATTGGGGCTAAGATCTAATGGATCTCATTGATTTGCGGGTCCTTGGAGCGCCTTAAATAATGGCCTTTGGATGCAAGCTTGATCCAATGGCTGAGATGGATGCCTTGGAGATCTTAGGCACCTTTTGTCCTAGTCCCTTGGATAAATAGATGATCGGACGGCTGAAATCAAACGCGCCTTGAAGCTCAGCCCCAAACGCAGAGATCCATGGGATTTTGCTTGATCCAAGGGCCTAAAAGCTTGTAGAGAGTGACCAAAAAATCCTGCTTGAATAGTCCAAACTCCCACGAATTTATTGGCCTTCTCTCTCTACAGATACTTCGAATCAATCCAAGCCATTCAATTCCAACATCCAAGGGCTCAAAATGTTCCCATTTGGTAATTCAAATACAAAAGCTATCAAATAGTATTTTATTTTAGAATACCACTCGTGGTTTTGTATGCTCCCTTAAACCAATAGATTAAGCATTTTAATCCCTAAAAATTAGGAATTCTTACAAGGCCCATGCAAGGCTCATATTTTTCCTAATGACAAGGGGTTCAAACAGTGGAAACAACTCTGGAAACAAGAGACCAACCAGTGGATTAGGTTCGAAGACTTGGACCTGAGACTTAGAGTTACCCTAGAGGAATGGACTCTTCTAGGAAGGTGTTTACCATGGGACCGCTCAACTACCCCCCTTCTCTGTGGTCAAGATCTTCCTTGCCCAGAGGGCCTCAAATGGAGCAATGGAAAGAAACTATCCAGAATCCCCAACTTCAAAGAGAACTTAGATGTTCATCACACTCTTAACAAGAGATGGTGTCTTTCTTGGACCAAACTTTGATGGGAACTAAAATTCATGTCTATTTGGCACCCCCTAATTGAGATCAAAAAGTCTGTTCTCATGTGGCAGATCTTGCATAAAGGTATCTCGTCCAATGCAAAGGCTAACAAAATCTGTGGTGTGCCGCCATGGTGCAAGCGTTGCCATCGATGCATCGAAGATTTAGCTCACCTGTTCTTCGATTGCCTCGAGTCTCGTGTTATCTGGCATCACGTGACACGTGTATTGAGACTCACGAACCAAATCAATTGGCAACATGTGCTGTTGGGTGAGGCGATCGGCTGCTCATCGAGGCTGTGGAATGCCATCAGGGGTGAGACTCTTTGGAAGATTTGGAGGGAGCGATGTGCTGTCAATTTTGGCCAAAATCCTAAGGAATGGTCGATCGAGAAATCCTTGTTTCTTCTACGTAAAAAAATCTCCCGAGATAAGAGATCTCCACCGTTTAGACATCACTGTATTTATCTCCTCAAAAACAGCAAGTTGAAACCCAAATGGCTCCCACATGAGGGTGATGCTAGATTTATCCGCCTCATTTGTAATGCTCTCTAGCTCTCCATACTCCTCCCCTGCATTGTGGGATTTGGGGGGTCCCATGGGCAATAGTCCCATTCACTTGTAATTTTTTTCTTTATTTTAATTAAAGTTCGGAAGAATAGGCTAAGGCCGAACTTCCTTTTATTAAAAACAAATAAAAAAGAGCGACATGGATTGTCTCTCCCATTAAAGAGCGAGACTGAAGCGTCGTGCAAAGACGGCTATCGTGTCCACGTCCTGTAGGACAGTTGGTTGAGCTTTGGCCTCTTGAGGCGGAGGTCCAGGGTTCAAGTCCCAGGCTGGACATGTTATGGCTTAGGCCAGTTAAACCCAGTTGTAACCATGTCCCATTCAGTTGTAACCTTGTCTAACCCCTGCTTTGTGGGATACGGGGGGTCCCGCGGGTGCTATGCCCATTCACTTGTACAATTGCAATTTCAAAGGTAAAATCCGGGGGAATAGGCTTCGGCTGAACCTCCATTTAAAAAAAAAAAAAAAAAAAAAGACGACAATCATATGAACGAGCAGCCATGTACAAAAAAGCGACCTAGACTCAAAAAAGCGTTCGAAAAGGACAGCTCATGCTGTTTTTCAAAAGGAGTTTTAACAACGGTGCTGCTGCGTTCTCCTCCTTCTTCGTATTATATGCACATCTTTACATTCCTTTTGCCTACATTTAGATTTATGACTTAAAATTTACATTATAACTTGAAATTTTATTGAATTAAAAACGCTATTGCCAAAAGCAACATGCAAGTCATAAACACCAAATAAACTGAAAACGACGTTCAAAGATGTGACTTTTTCGAAATAAATAAAATAAAAAGAAACTAAGAAAAACGCTAGCTCAATAAGGGACTAGCTCCATGTTAAATAGACGTGCATGACATGGTCAACTCATTAGCCACCCCTTTGAGAGATGGTCAACCCATGCATGAGTGTTACCCTTCTTCATTACTACAAATTCAAAGTCCAGGCCATCTTGGTTGGAAGGACATGGGGATTCTCACGCTTTTGTTCTCCCCCCACCCGGTGTCCCCTAAAGGCTCTAGCCTCGTGTGTTCTTTATGGAAGAGTTGGAACAAGGCCAAACAATTCATCAGAATCAGCGAGGAGTGGAAGTGGGCGGCTGGGATAAGACAAAATGACTCTATCTGGTTCCCGATCGATGGCATTAGGGGGGTGGAGTCTTGGAACTTCCAAACTGCAAAGCGGTTATGAAACAAGGGGTTCAAACAGTGGAAACAACTCTGGAAACAAGAGACCAGCCAGTGGATTAGGTTCAAAGACTTGGACCCGAGACTTAGAGTTACCCTAGAGGAATGGACTCTTCTTCAAGGCAGGTGTTTAGCATGGGACCGCGCAACTACCCACCTTCTCTGTGGTCAGGATCTTCCTTGCCTAGAGGGCCTCAAATGGAGCAATGGAGAGAAACTATCCAGAATCCCTAGCTTCAAAGAGAACTCAGATGTTCATCACACCCTTAACAAGAGATGGTGCCTTTCTTGGACCAAACTTCGTTGGGAACTAAAGTTCATGTCTATTTGGCACCCCCTGATTGAGATCAAAAAGTCCGTTCTCATGTGGCAGATCTTACACAAAGGTATCTGGTCTAATGCAAGGGCTAACAAAATTTGTGGTGTGCCACCATGGTGCAAGCGTTGCCATGGATGCATCGAAGATTTAGCTCACCTGTTCTTCGATTGCCCCAAGTCCCGTGTTATTTGGCGTCACGTGTCTCGGATATTGAGACTCACGCACCAAATCAATTGGCAACAGGTATTGTTGGGTGAGGCGGTCGGCTGCTCATCGAGGCTGTGGAATGCCATCAGGGGTGAGACCCTTTGGAAGATTTCGAGGGAGCGATGTGCTATCAATTTTGGCCAAACTCCTAAGGAATGGTCCATCGAGAAATCCTTGTTTTTTCTAGGTAAAAGGATCTCTCGAGATAAGAGATCTCCACCATTTAGACACCATTGTATTTATCTCTTCGAAAACAACAAGTTGAAACCCAAATGGGTCCCACATGAGGGTGATGATAGATTTATCCGCCTCATTTGTAATGCCCTCTAGCTTCACATACTCCTCCCCGGCATTGTGGGATTTGGGGAGTCCCTTGGGCACTAGTCCCATTTATTTGTAAATTTTCTTGTTTATTTTAATTAAAGTCCGGGAGAATAAGCTAAGGCCGAACTTCCTTTTATTAAAAAAAAAGAAAAAAAAAGAGTAGAAACATCTTACTAGTCTATGCATATTACAAGGCTTCTCTACAAAATATAGTAGTGCTTATTCCAATTGACACTCTTCCAATTGACACTCTTCTCATTATTTTCTTGAGTGCCTTGTGGCATTCTTTTTTCCATTTGAAATGATTTAATAATCCACACACTGGTTTTACAATGATTGCATACCTTTGTATGAACCATCTGGAGTAGGCATATTGACCCATGAATGCTTGCACTTCTTCTCTTAACCTTATCACCGCTGGTACAAATTTTATTTGTATACACTCTATCGTAGGATTTTACCTTCTTCCACCATAAATACACACTTCTCTAGGTTCAGAAACACTCTATATTGTTGTAATTCTTTAGATATTCTGTGTAGTTTTAGGATATATCAATCATTTCTAGAAGGCTTACTGCAAAGGGCATCCCCAAACATTCTTTGAATACATGAAACATTGACCATTGGAAAGCGGCAGCATTGGTTAGGTCACATGACATTACCATAAAGCATATATTCTCCAATTGATAGAAAAGGTTGTTTTGTGTAGGTCCTTAGGAGAAATGGCCTCCTAGTTTTATCCAAAATAGGCATCAAGGAAGTTTTAGCCTTCCTTGGCTCCTACCCCTTCCAACAAATGATTTGTTATGGGCAAAGGGTAATTTTTATCATTGTGGTAGCAAATGATTATGACCATAGGGACGTCCTTGCACTAGTGTTGCCATAAATTGGAAGTCTCAAATAATACGTGTGCACACTATCCTCGTACATCACCTCTACCTTCTTGCAGCTAGTATTGCCAAAAATTGGAAATTTTTGCACCAAGTGGAGCACCTTTTTGTCTTGTCGAGGGTTGTACTAGTTGTTGGCCCTAACTTTTTCTGCTTCATATTTACGATAGTTCCACTATGCATGGTTGCGAAACAAACACCTTAAACACATCTCCTTTCTTGGTCTTTTCGAATTTTATATGGATACCATACGCTCTTAGGGCTTTTGTTTCCTTATGAAGAATCTTTTTTCCCCATGACTAAACCAAAAAACTTTGAGGGGCTAACTTGGTTCCATAGGAGTATACTAAGGACGATTTTGTTCCTCATATGTCTAAGCATATTTGATCCCCTCCTCAAACATCTCAAGAGTATTTCTTCTCCTCTCTATTTAAATGAACCTTTCTAAGCCCCTCACAAATCCTCTCGTCTTTTGGAAATCGTCAAGCACTTTCAACGTAAGAATAATCTCTCCATAGCGGGATAATTCCTCTCCTCTTAATTTTTAGGTAGAACCTCTCTGATGAAAAGAGATTCAAACTGAGTTTATTATATAGGGATAGAATTTTCCCCCTCAAGAGTCATCTACCACTTACATTCTCATGGGCCAAGGGAAAGACTAACTGCTAATGCACGATATTCTAGTGTGGTACCCTTTATTTGATGCAGTTCATTCCACTTCTACAAGAATATGTAGACCGCATCCTTTCACATGACCAATGGTGCTTGGGCGCAAAATTGGTCCTCACAGACATTTCTTGCATGGTCTTAAACCACGTTAGAAAGATGCATGGTCTTAAACTACGTTAAAAACATGCATATAAAAACCCCAACCATGTAACTACCTTTATTGAATTCCACCTTCTTTCCATATAGTGGAGCCACATGACAACCATGTGGAGCCCATGTGTGCAATCCCTACACATGGACCTACGTGTACTCCTTTACTTCAAAATGCTCCTTTACTCAGTATATATATATATATATATATATATGTATATATATATATATATATATATATATATATATATATATATATATATATATATATATATACACATACACAATAACCAAGAGTGTCAGCACCCTCGAATAATCACATCAAACGTTTCCACACAATAGCCATTATTGCCCGCGTGCAGGATTGTTGAATATCATTATATCTACAATTTCAACAATTAAAGCTATTCCCTCCATACGTTTATCTTTTCCTATTTCTATTTTCAAATTACTAAGATAAGAATCTTGATAATCAGACACTTCAAAGACTGAGGTAATTGCTCCATGTACAAAGCATACACTTAATACAGACACAATTCTAATGATACAAACTGGCTTTTACAATATATGTTTAAAATATATAGTACTTGCTTTTGTAGTATTGTAAAAAGTCAAACATTCTGTAATGAACAATTGTGCACTCGTGGTGGAATAAGTTTCACATAAAATGTTTCAGCAACTTTGTACGTACAAATGTTTCAGCATCAACATGTGTCATGCAAATACAAGATGACATTTTTTTGTGCAATGAGAATGTAATTGTACATTGTGTTTTCGTCTTTCTTTTCCATATGCATATCGAATAGCTTACATGATTAAGTACCAAACATACGAAATAAAAGGGCTTCGCTTGCCAAGTTGTTAATATTATGTGGCTGTTTTTTGCTTCCAATTGATATTCCTACATTGTACGAAAAGAATGTTTTGGCTATTTTTTGCTTCCAATTGATATTCTGCTGTAGCGAAGACCAGGTGCATGAACGAGCAGCAATGTACAAAAAAGCGACGTAGACTCAAAAAAGCGTGCGAAAAGGAGTATTAACAACGGTGCACATGTTTACATTACAACTTACAGCGTGCGAATGGGTTCCACATGAGGGCGATGATAGATTTATTCGCCTCATTTGTAAAGCCCTCTAGTGTACCACACTCCTCCGTTCCTTTGTGGGATTCGGGGGGTCCCATGGGCACTAGTCCCATTCTTTTGTAACTTTTCTTCTTTACCTTAATTAAAGTCTGGGAGAATAGGCCAAGGCCGAACTTCCTTTTATTAAAAAAAAAAACTTACAGCGTGCAAAAAGGAGTATTAACAACGGTGCACATCTTTACATTACAATCTTGATTAGGACTACAAAGGCTCTCAAAACCATTCGTCGAAGACGTAGAGAAAACCTATACCGTCGGCTCCAGAGACTCGAAGAGGAAGTTAATAAAGGGAAGATTCAATCTCAGAAGGGACTCCAAAATATCAGAGGAAGATTAAGATACGAGGAGGAGATCAATAGGAGAAATCTTCAAATTTATTTTAAGGAATGGTGGGCTAGTAAGGCAGACAGACCTTCCAAAGAGATGTGCAATATTCTCAGAAGAAAACAAATTAGAGAGGAGATCCCACTACTGCTTGACAAGGATGGGGCGGAATGTAAATCAGCGGAAGAAAACATTGGAATTATAGAGGCACACTTCACGAGTCTCTTGGGTAGTGCTTGTCCCCTCTCCCCCCATAGGCACGATTATATGGCCACCATCTCTCGGACTTCCCCGCATAGAATCCCATGCAACTTGAGTGCTCTGCTTGATGCCTCCATCTCTGAACAAGAGATCCTGAAAGTTATCGATTCGCTTCCGAACGGCAAGAGCCCGGGGCCAGATGGGCTCACTAATGGGTTCTTTAAATCATTCAAATATGTGGTGGCCACCCCCTTGCGTCTTGTTTGGCTTGAGGCACTCGCGTTCGGCACCCTTCCCACTTTTCTCAACAATGGCATCATCAAACTTATACATAAAAAAGGGGAGAGGAACAGAATTGAAAATTGGAGACCTATCACAATGCTTCAAACCGGATATAAGATTCTTGCTAAAGTCATTGCAAATAGGATATCCTGTCATTTAGACCAATGGCTTAGCAAGGACCAAAAAGGCTTCATTAAGGGAAGGTCAATATTGGAAGCCATCATTGATATTTGGGAAGGTCTGGACTAGTTGAAGAATCTAATCAGGACATCGTCTTCCTCAAGATTGACTTTGACAAAGCCTACGATAGATTGGAATGGGACTATATTTTACAATTGCTAAAAGACCTCGGTTGTAGTCAGAGATTCGTCAGGATGATCTCCACTCTCCTTGGCAATGCTTCGACCAAAGTCAATGTCAACGGACAACTTTCAAAGGCAATCAAACTGAAACGATCCATCAGGCAAGGTTGCCCGTTGGCCCCGCTACTCTTTGCCATCGCCACTGAAGGACTGAGCCGACTTGTGGAGCAACAGATGGAGCTTGGTCATATAAGAGGCATCACTTTGCCACATAACTCTGGGCAAATGACCATGAGGCTATTTGCGGATGACACAAATGCCTTTGTTCACAATGATGATACCAGCTTAGAAACCGTTTGGTGGTTCTTTAAATCATTCAAATATGTGGTGGCCACCCCCTTGCGTCTTGTTTGGCTTGAGGCACTCGAGTTCGGCGCCCTTCCCACTTTTCTCAACAATGGCATCATCAAACTTATACATAAAAAAGGGGAGAGGAACAAAATTGAAAATTGAGACCTATCACAATGCTTCAAACCGGATATAAGATTCTTGCTAAAGTCATTGCAAATAGGATATCCTATCATTTAGACCAATGGCTTAGCAAGGACCAAAAAGGCTTCATTAAGGGAAGGTCAATATTGGAAGCCATCATTGATATTTGGGAAGGTCTCGACTAGTTGAAGAATCTAATCAGGACATCGTCTTCCTCAAGATTGACTTTGACAAAGCCTACGATAGATTGGAATGGGACTATATTTTACAATTGCTAAAAGACCTCAGTTGTAGTCAGAGATTCCTCAGGATGATCTCCACTCTCCTTGGCAATGCTTCGACCAAAGTCAATGTCAACGGACAACTTTCAAAGGCAATCAAACTGAAACGATCCATCAGGCAAGGTTGCCCGTTGGCCCCGCTACTCTTTGCCATCGCCACTGAAGGACTGAGCCGACTTGTGGAGCAACAGATGGAGCTTGGTCATATAAGAGGCATCACTTTGCCACATAACTCTGGGCAAATGACCATGAGGCTATTTGCGGATGACACAAATGCCTTTGTTCACAATGATGATACCAGCTTAGAAACCCCAACCATGTAACTACCTTTATTGAATTCCACCTTCTTTCCATATAGTGGAGCCACATGACAACCATGTGGAGCCCATGTGTGCAATCCCTACACATGGACCTACGTGTACTCCTTTACTTCAAAATGCTCCTTTACTCAGTATATATATATATATATATATATATGTATATATATATATATATATATATGTATATATATATATATATATATATATATATATATATATATATATATATATATATATATATATATATATATATATATATATACACATACACAATAACCAAGAGTGTCAGCACCCTCGAATAATCACATCAAACGTTTCCACACAATAGCCATTATTGCCCGCGTGCAGGATTGTTGAATATCATTATATCTACAATTTCAACAATTAAAGCTATTCCCTCCATACGTTTATCTTTTCCTATTTCTATTTTCAAATTACTAAGATAAGAATTTTGATAATCAGACACTTCAAAGACTGAGGTAATTGCTCCATGTACAAAGCATACACTTAATACAGACACAATTCTAATGATACAAACTGGCTTTTACAATATATGTTTAAAATATATAGTACTTGCTTTTGTAGTATTGTAAAAAGTCAAACATTCTGTAATGAACAATTGTGCACTCGTGGTGGAATAAGTTTCACATAAAATGTTTCAGCAACTTTGTACGTACAAATGTTTCAGCATCAACATGTGTCATGCAAATACAAGATGACATTTTTTTGTGCAATGAGAATGTAATTGTACATTGTGTTTTCGTCTTTCTTTTCCATATGCATATCGAATAACTTACATGATTAAGTACCAAACATACGAAATAAAAGGGCTTCGCTTGCCAAGTTGTTAATATTATGTGGCTGTTTTTTGCTTCCAATTGATATTCCTACATTGTACGAAAAGAATGTTTTGGCTATTTTTTGCTTCCAATTGATATTCTGCTGTAGCGAAGACCAGGTGCATGAACGAGCAGCAATGTACAAAAAAGCGACGTAGACTCAAAAAAGCGTGCGAAAAGGAGTATTAACAACGGTGCACATGTTTACATTACAACTTACAGCGTGCGAATGGGTTCCACATGAGGGCGATGAGAGATTTATTCGCCTCATTTGTAAAGCCCTCTAGTGTACTACACTCCTCCCTTCCTTTGTGGGATTCGGGGGGTCCCATGGGCACTAGTCCCATTCTTTTGTAACTTTTCTTCTTTACCTTAATTAAAGTCCGGGAGAATAGGCCAAGGCCGAACTTCCTTTTATTAAAAAAAAAAAACTTACAGCGTGCAAAAAGAAGTATTAACAACGGTGCACATCTTTACATTACAATCTTGATTAGGACTACAAAGGCTCTCAAAACCATTCGTCGAAGACGTAGAGAAAACCTATACCGTCGGCTCCAGAGACTCGAAGAGGAAGTTAATAAAGGGAAGATTCAATCTCAGAAGGGACTCCAAAATATCAGAGGAAGATTAAGATACGAGGAGGAGATCAATAGGAGAAATCTTCAAATTTATTTTAAGGAATGGTGGGCTAGTAAGGCAGACAGACCTTCCAAAGAGATGTGCAATATTCTCAGAAGAAAACAAATTAGAGAGGAGATCCCACTACTGCTTGACAAGGATGGGGCGGAATGTAAATCAGCGGAAGAAAACATTGGAATTATAGAGGCACACTTCACGAGTCTCTTGGGTAGTGCTTGTCCCCTCTCCCCCCATAGGCAAGATTGTATGGCCACCATCTCTCGGACTTCACCGCATAGAATCCCATGCAACTTGAGTGCTCTGCTTGATGCCTCCATCTCTGAACAAGAGATCCTAAAAGTTATCGATTCGCTTCCGAACGGCAAGAGCCCGGGGCCAGATGGGCTCACTAATGGGTTCTTTAAATCATTCAAATATGTGGTGGCCACCCCCTTGCGTCTTGTTTGGCTTGAGGCACTCGAGTTCGGCGCCCTTCCCACTTTTCTCAACAATGGCATCATCAAACTTATACATAAAAAAGGGGAGAGGAACAGAATTGAAAATTGGAGACCTATCACAATGCTTCAAACCGGATATAAGATTCTTGCTAAAGTCATTGCAAATAGGATATCCTGTCATTTAGACCAATGGCTTAGCAAGGATCAAAAAGGCTTCATTAAGGGAAGGTCAATATTGGAAGCCATCATTGATATTTGGGAAGGTCTCGACTAGTTGAAGAATCTAATCAGGACATCGTCTTCCTCAAGATTGACTTTGACAAAGCCTACGATAGATTGGAATGGGACTATATTTTACCAACCTATGGTGACCATAGGGACGTCCTTGCACTAGTGTTGCCATAAATTGGAAGTCTCAAATAATACGTGTGCACACTATCCTCGTACATCACCTCTACCTTCTTGCAGCTAGTATTGCCAAAAATTGGAAATTTTTGCACCAAGTGGAGCACCTTTTTGTCTTGTCGAGGGTTGTACTAGTTGTTGGCCCTAACTTTTTCTGCTTCATATTTACGATAGTTCCACTGTGCATGGTTGCGAAACAAACACCTTAAACACATCTCCTTTCTTGGTCTTTTCGAATTTTATATGGATACCATACGCTCTTAGGGCTTTTGTTTCCTTATGAAGAATCTTTTTTCCCCATGACAAAACCAAAAAACTTTGACGGGCTAACTTGGTTCCATAGGAGTATACTAAGGACGATTTTGTTCCTCATATGTCTAAGCATATTTGATCCCCTCCTCAAACATCTCAAGAGTATTTCTTCTCCTCTCTATTTAAATGGACCTTTCTAAACCCTCACAAATCCTCTCGTCTTTTGGAAATCGTCAAGCACTTTCAACGTAAGAATAATCTCTCCATAGCGGGATAATTGCTCTCCTCTTAATTTTTAGGTAGAACCTCTCTGATGAAAAGAGATTCAAACTGAGTTTATTATATAGGGATAGAATTTTCCCCCTCAAGAGTCATCTACCACTTAGATTCTCATGGGCCAAGGGAAAGACTAAGTGCTAATGCACGATATTCTAGTGTGGTACCCTTTATTTGATGCAGTTCATTCCACTTCTACAAGAATATGTATACCGCATCCTTTCACATGACCAATGGTGCTTGGGCGCAAAATTGGTCCTCATAGACATTTCTTGCTCTTGATACCATTGTTGGAACATGTTTACATAGTCTAATCTCTTATGAGCATCCCTTTCTTTTGCCAGAAGATCCACTTTGATTATGAACTTGATGAAAATGATGTTTCTAGCTATATTTGTTTTAGTATACATGTGCATATACACATAAATTATGTCCTCTCTCTCTATGTACGTGAGTGTGAGTATGTGTCTTTCTCTCTCTCTCTCTTTTTAAGTTTTGGAGAAAATATTTATTTTTGGGGATACATCTTGTTTTATTTGATTTATTTATATTCATTGTTTTATACTCGAACTTCGTCATTCTATATTATTTATATTCAGCCAATAAAACATTTTAAACTTTTTTTATTTGGTTTGATAGAAACATAAATAAACCCATGGGGAAAGATACGACCGATAGAAACACAAAAACATTTATATAGTTTTACGCATATTATTGCTGATTGCCAGAATCACTTATGAAATAATATGCTGATAGACGTTCCTAAATGAATCAATCCACTCGAGGATTGTCTCTCGAGGATCATTCCACGGTAATGATTTCTCACTCTATGATTGAAATTAATAACTAGAAAACTCTACACAAATGCGCGAAGATTCCATGGTACCAAAAAATAAAACTGAATAAATTTGAGTCTTTTTTTTTTTTTACTTTTAATGCGAGAGCACATGATTCTGCTTGAATGTAAGAGTCAAATAAGGCGGATTGTTTATTAGGTTTAGAATGGGGAGAAAATGACTACCAGAGCTAGAGAGGCAAGAAAACTGTAATAATCGTTGCTCTAACAAATAATCCATTTTGAAATATTGACAGGAATATGACATTCTACATGAGAGATAAAATCTAGTAAAAACTGTCCAAGAAGAGTAGAATTTAATTGGGAAGAATTTAACAGCTGCATGAAGTGAGACGTCTCAAGAAATCGAGAGAGTGGGATGTCACCAAAGGCACGTGTGTGTGTGTGAAAGAGAGAGATGAACCTTTTGCGGAAAACCAAACATATGTATCTCACTAGCCTATGAACAAACAGACAATAGAGCATGGTTATTCCAACGAAAAGGTAAGGGTGGAAGAGACTACACCAAAAAATGAACAAGAGAAGTGAAAATCCCAAAGGGATGGAGATGGAGGAAATCGATGGATTGATTAGTGGCAAGAAGGGGTATTGGAGGGACTTCCACTCCCTCCTTCCCCCTCCTCCTCTTGATGATCCTGCACCGCCAGAACTTCCGCTCCCTCCTCTTGATGATCCTGCATTGCCAGATGATCCAGAGGGGCTTCCACTCCCTCCTCCTCCTCATGATCCTGCACTGCCAGAACTTCCACTCGCTCGTCTTGATGATCCTGCATTGCCAGATGATCCAGAAGGGCTTCCACTCCCTCCTACCGGTGATCCTCCGCCATCATTCCCCCCCATGAAGTCGTTGCATGGGTAGGAGGTGGTGGAGTACCCTCTGATTGATCAGAATCTGCACATAATAAGAAACAAAAAACAATATAAGTTATGTATCCATCAAATATATTTAAAATTAAATGTTTGATAATATACTTACAGTATATAGTTGTTGCACAATGAGAAGATGGTGGTGGAGTTCCATCTGATTGATCAGAATCTACAAATAATGGTATTTGATATTAATAATCTGATTATCTACATACACAAAAAATTCACATATACATATTTACACATACACACATATTCACATATACACATTTACACATACACACATATTCACATATACACAACTACACATTATTGTGGGATAAATGCATGTATTTTGTATGAATGAGTGTATATGCATACATGTGTGTGTATGTATATATGTGGATATGTATATGTGTGTTTATGTTATATGTATGTATATGTGTATATGTATACATATATGTATGCGTATATGTTTGTATGTATATGTGTATGTGGGTATGTGTATGTGTATGTGTGTGTATATATGTGTATGTATTCTGATTTCTTTTTTCTGTTTGAGACTAAATTAACAAGAGATATTGTATGGTGGAAAAAAATAAGAGGCGACCTAACATACCACCTAAGACGTGGCAGTTTTTTTGTAGACAGCTACATCTTGAGGAGTCATTTCCTCAGCAGAAGGTACACAAATTAATAGTTTATATTTATAATTTTTATATATTTTAGTAATTTTTTACATTTAATTTATGTATTTTCTTCTTAAATAAACAAGCTGCTGCAAAGAGGAGAGTGGAGTCGGGCCACACATCGCACCTAAGCCAAATGGACCATAATGGTTTTGTAGCTACATTTGTAAGTATATGTGTTATTGTGAGTATATTTTTTATTTTAGTTAAAATGAAAGCAACTAATCTTTCTTATTTGTTTCAATGGAGTGGAAGAATTATGGCCGATATCCTACGAAACATGAGATCGAGTATGCTACACATTTTGGATATCGGCGTTTGAGCGAGTATATGCGAGATCATCCTGATGCCTTTGTGAGTATTATTAAATTTTATATAATTATTTTATTTTTCTGAATGGTTTAATTGTTTTCTTTATTTATGTTTGTTATATGTAATACAGGAGCATTATGGAGAGACAGATATGGATGAGGTGGAGAAACAGACACACGAGGGACGATCTCGATCGTCACAAGGTGATCATGACGATGAGGATGAGGATGATTAGGATGATCACGATACTGCTGATGATGATGATCATCATCATGATGATGATGATTAGGATTTTAGTTGATTATGACATTGGATTATATGTATTTACAGTGATATATATATATATATATATATATATATATATATATATATATATATATATATATATATATATATATATATATATATAGTTTTATCTATATATTTTTCATTTCAGTTATGTTTTGAATTGTGTGTATGGTATTTAGTAATGAAGAGTTTTGTTCTATTGAGTGTTATTATTGTTTATATTAAGCATGTGTTTTAATACTTTAATTATATAATTCATTCATATGTGTGTACCTAAGTGTATATGTATGTGTGTGTGTATATGTATGTGTGTGTGTATATGTATGTATGTGCATGTGTATGTGTGTGTATATGTATGTATGTGCATGTGCACGTGTAAGTGTATATGTGTGTATGAGTATGTGCATGTGCATGTGTATGTGTGTGTATATGTATGTGCATGTATATGTGTAACTCTATGTGTATATGTGTGTATATATGTGCATGTATATGTGTATATGTAGGTATCTGCATGTGTGTGTGCATGTGTATATGTGTTTTAATACTTTAATTATATAATTCATTCATATGCATGTACCTAAGTGTATATGTATGTGTGTGTATATGTATGTATGTGCATGTGTATGTGTGTGTATATGTATGTATGTGCATGTGCATGTGTAAGTGTATATGTGTGTATGAGTATGTGCATGTGCATGTGTATGTGTGTGTATATGTATGTGCATGTATATGTGTAACTCTATGTGTATATGTGTGTATGTGCATGTATATGTGTATATGTAGGTATGTGCATGTGTGTGTGCATGTGTATATGTGTTTTAATACTTTAATTACATAATTCATTCATATGTGTGTACCTAAGTGTATATGTATGTGTGTGTATATGTATGTATGTGCATGTGTATGTGTGTGTATATGTATGTATGTGCATGTGCATGTGTAAGTGTCTATGTGTGTATGAGTATGTGCATGTGCATGTGTATATGTATGTGCATGTATATGTGTAACTCTATGTGTATATGTGTGTATGTGCATGTATATGTGTAACTCTATGTGTATATGTGTGTATGTGCATGTATATGTGTATATGTAGGTATGTGTATGTGTGTGTGCATGTGTATATGTGTGTGTACGTATGTGCATATATATATGTATATATCATGTGTATAATGTATGTATATGCATGTGTATATGTATGAAACATGCATGTGTATGTGGATGCGTCCATTTGCATCCATGTGCATGCATGTGGATGTGCAAATACATGTATTTGCATATATGTTGATGTGTGTATGTATGTATATATATATATATATATATATATATATATATATATATATATATATATATATATATATATATATATATATATATATATATATATATATATATATATATATATATATATATATGTGTGTGTGCGTGTGTGTGTGTGTGTGTGTGCAATAATGCATGCATGTAAGTCTTTTTATGTGGTTGTAGAAATGTTTGTGCATATGCATGTGTATATGTGTGTACATGTATCTGTGCACATGTATCTGTGTGTATATATGTGTGTGTATGTGCATGTGTATATGTGTATATGTGTGAAAGTGTATGTGCACATGTATCTGTGTGTATATATGTGTGTGTATGTGCATGTGTATATGTGTATATGTGTGAAAGTGCATCTTCATTATGTATAAGTGTATAAGTGCATATCGATAAGTGTGAGTATGCTATCTAATGAAAATAACACAATTCAAATGATATACCTGCAATAAAGAGAGAAAGAGAGTGAGGATTCAAAGAGAGAAAGATGTAGAAAGAGAGAAACAGAGACAGAGGAAGACAATAAGAGAGAACTTAGGCAAAACAACAATTCTACATACACTTGCTTCAGCTCGTAAGCGCAGTGCAATTGGGAACGTTGGAGAGATTTTCGATCAGATGCGTGAAAATGCCGATCGAAGAGCCTCTAACGTTTTAATCTTTTTCCGTCAACACACCGTCATGTAAGCAATGCTATGAGCGACATGTTTTAGCGTCGCTTATGTGATGCAAAAAAGTGTCGCTTATGCGACGCAAAAAAGCATCGCTTATGCGACACTATTTAAAAACATCGTGTTAGCGATGCTCTATGGGAGCGTCACAGACACTGTCATGCCACAAGTTGCAAAAAACATCGTTTGGCTCGTCGTTTAATCGACGGTGCACGTGCGACGCTCATTACGACACATTTTGCAATTTTATAGCGACCAAATTGTCTCACCTTAACCGTCGCTATGCGCCCATATTCCTTGTAGTGTTAGGATTGAACAAAAGAAGCCATCGTATTGCCGAGGGTTCTTACGAGGTTAAGTACAAAACCCATTTTCAATTAATTCTGAAAAACACGTGTCATGAGGTTACCTATAGAACTCTCAATAAACTTACGACATACATATGACTTTACAAGATGATATTTTCTTGTGCAATGAGAGTTGAATTCCCATTTTTTCTGGGATAGTACAAGTAGAAAGGGAGCTATGAAGGTATAAATGGTCCATCCACGAACCCACTTGCATGAACGGATAGTAATCAAACTAGTATTTTGTTACAGCTTGTGATCCGAACAAGATCTTTCCACATAGAGGAAGATGAACAAAGCAATCAGAACATCGAGTGGTAGTCCTAGTCTATTTGGTAACTTGTAATTGTAATTAGGCTTGTACAAAATAAGAATGGTCTTGTACAATCAAAGTAAAACATTGTGTTTTCGTCGTTCTTTTCCATATGCATATCGAATAACTTACATGATTAAGTACCAAACATACGAAATAAAAGGGCTTAGCTTGCCAAAGATGTTAATATTATGTGGTTATTTTTTGCTTCCAATTGATATTCCTATATTGATACTTAAGATGACACAAATGGAGAGCTTTTGACGGGATAACACAAATGAAGAAGAAGAATTGACACAGAACTTCAAAACAGCATGTCCCACATATTTACACAAATGCCACGATAGTGATTTCTCACTCTATCATTGACCTTAATAACTAGAAAACTCTATACAAATGCTCGAAGATTGCGTGGTATCAAAAAAAAACTGAATAAATGTGAGTCTTTTTTTTTACACTTTTAATGCAAGATCACATGATTCTGCTTGAATGTAAGACTCAAATAAGGCGGATTCTTTATTAGGTTTAGAATGGGGAAAAAATGACTACTAGAGCTAGAGAGGCAAGAAAACTGTAATAATCGTTGCTCTAACAAATAATCCATTTTGAAATATTGACAGGATTATGGCATTCTATGTGAGAGACCTGAGAGTAGATCTGAGCAGTATCGGAGAAACCCCTTTTTTCCGCTCTGTTGTAAGTGGGAAGAATTTAACAGTTGCATGAAGTGAGACGTCTCAAGAAATCGAGAGAGTGGGATGTCACCAAAGCCATGTGTGTGTGAGAGAGAGAGAGAATGATATGAACCTTTTGCGGAAAACCAAACATATGTATCTCACTACTCTATGAACAAACAGACAACAGAGCATGGTGCTTCCAACGAAAAGGTAAGGGTGGAAGAGACCACACCAAAAAATGAACAAGAGAAGTGAAAATCCCAAAGCGATGGAGATGGAGGAAAATCGATGGCTTGATTAGTGGCGAGAAGGGGTATTGGAGGGACTTCCACTCCCTCCTCCTCCTCATGATCCTGCACCGCCAGAACTTCCACTCCCTCCTCTTGATGAGCCTGCATTGCCAGATGATCCAGAGGGGCTTCCACTCCCTCCTCCTCCTGATGATCCTGCACCGCTAGAACTTCCACTCCCTCCTCTTGATGATCCTGCATCGCCAGATTATCCAGAGGGGCTTCCACTCTGTCCTACCGGTGATCCTCCGCCATCATTCCCCCCTGTGGGAGTGTTTGCTTCAGTTGGTGTTGCGCCTCCGCGACCACCAAGTGCAAATGGGAGTGGAAGTGGAACTGGAAGTGGAAGCGGAAGTGGAAGTGGAACTGGAAACGAAAAGAATGTCTTGACATCAGCTGTAGCGTTTTGTACGAGCTTCCTTGGCCATGGAGACGACACGACAAGTGGCTGAGAGGAGTACATAAGCAAAGCCCAGGTGCAGAGAAGAAGAAGAAGGAGCTGTTGGGGATTGCGTGCCATGTGTGCGCGTTCCGATGTCTGGGATTGAAATAGAGGAGGCAGGCGGCTGCGTTGGTCCTGATGAGGTCGGGGAGTGCTGTGGGTGTATTGGTGTCGGGGAGTGCTCTATGTATGTTGGAAAGAAGCTGCCATGAACCGTAAACTGTCTCTCCCACTAAAGAGCGACATGGATTGTCTCTCCCATTAAAGAGCGACACTCAGAGAAGCGTCGTGCAAGGACGGCAATCGCATGAACGAGCAGCGATGTACAAAAAAGCGACGTAGACTCAAAAAAGCGTGCTAAAAGGACAGCTCATGCTGTTTTTCAAAAAGAGTATTAACAACGGTGCTGCTGCGCCCTCCTCCTTCTTCGTATTATATGCACATCTTTACATTCCTTTTGCCTACATTTAGATTTATGACTTAAAATTTACATTATAACTTGAAATTTTATAACGTAATTTTTTTTAATAAAAGTAAGTTCGGCCATGGCCTATTCTTCCGGACTTTTATTAAAATAAAGAAGAAAAGTTACATGTGAATGGGACTAGTGCCCATGGGACCCCCCAAATCCCACAAAGCCAGGGACGAGTTCGGTAAGCTAGAGGGCATTACAAATGAGGCATACAAAACTATCATCTCCCTCATGGGGGACCCGTTTGGGTTTCAGCTTGTTACATGCAAATCATAAACACCAAATAAACTGAAAACGACGTTGAAATAAATAAAATAAATAGAAACTACGAAAAACGCTAGCTCAATAAGGGACTAGCTCCATGTTAAATAGACGTGCATGAGATGGTCAACTCATTAGCCACCCCTTTGAGAGATAGTCAACCCACGCATGAGTGTTACCTTCTTCATTACTACAAATTCAAAGTCCATCAATAGTAGAAACATCTTACTAGTCTATCCATATTACAAAGCTTCTCTACAAAATATAGTAGTGCTTATTCCAATTGACACTCTTCGAATGGAAATAGTGCTTGATCATCTCTTTATTTTCTTGAAATGATTTAATAATTCACACATTGGTTTTACAATGATTGCATACCTTTGTATGAACCATCTAGAGTATTCATATTGACATACATATATAGACATACATGCATAACGATACATACACATAGACACACACATACACTCACATGCACACATACACACACATGCATATGTATACATACATACACACACATGCAGGTATGCACATACACATATACACACAAACACACACAATCGTATACACATACACACACAATCGTATACACACACATACACTCACATGCACACATACACACACATCCATATGTATAGATACATACACACACATGCAGATATGCACATACACATATACACACAAACACACATACACACACAATCGTATATACACATGCACATATACATACACACACATAAAGTCACGTAGATATATATGAACATGCATACACACACATACACATACACATACACATACAGTCTGTTACCTGAGTTGATAGAGCCTTATCTCTTTTGAGTAACATCTCGAGCTTAAAATCGGAAGTCTATAGTTGTGAAAAGATGGTTTGATTTTTTTGCTTTGTTTATGGCCTTCCTTTGTGCTTGTTTATATACAAACAAAATTTAAGAACATGCAAGTTCGTCAATTTGCATGATAAATATACTTTCTATTGGATAATCTGATTTTATTATCTTCATTGTCTTGGTTTGTTGACAGATAGGTTAAGGAGCTACTCTTCATCTTGATAGGTGTAAGAGCTTGTGACACCTTTCAATGTATTGTAATGTTCATTCATTAAAGCAATCAATTTTTTCTTTGGTCATACGTGTGATGAAATCTTATTTGTTTACTTTACTTTTATTTATTTTATTTTTGATGACGCTCTTAGCAACATTGGCAAAGTGCTTTCATTGTAAAAGCATCACATAAGCGACATCCTCCGAAGACCAAAAAAAGAATCTGATTGCTCCTAGCACATTTGTGTCAGGATCCAGTGTGTGTGTGAGAGAGAGAGAGAGGAGGAGCTAAAAGCAATCACAGAGCACGATCATGTACAAATATATCCAAGTACATACACATACACACACTCATAGACACACACACATATAACCACATGCACACATACACGTACACATGCATATGTATATATGTGCATGTGTATGTATGTATGCATATGCATACATACATACACATGCACATATACACACATACATACACATACACACACATACAGTCACATACACACATACACATATACACACACATACACATACACATACACATACACATACACATACCCATACACATACACACACATATAGTCACATACAGTCACATGCATACATACACACACATGGATACATAGGCATATGCACATATACATACACACATGCACATAAACACATGCACATACACACATGCATTCTCACACATACACATATACACATACACATACAAATACATACACATATACATACACATGCATAAGCACACACACACACATACACTCACATGCATACATACACACACATGCGTAGACATGCATATGCATACATACATACATACATGCATACACACACATGCACATACACACACATACGCATATACACATCCACATACGTGCATAGAGATACATACACATATACATACACACACATAGACACATAGATGCACATACACTCACATGCATACACACACACACATAGACACACAGATGCACATACACTCACATATATGCATACATACACACATGCATACATACATGCACACATGCATACACACACATACCCACATGCAAACACACATGCACATACACACACATACACATATACACTCACATGCATACATACGCATGCATGTGATCGAGTATGCTACACATTTTGGATATCGGCGTTTGAGCGAGTATATGCGAGATCATCCTGATGCCTTTGTGAGTATGATTAAATTTTATATAATTATTTTATTTTTATGAATGGTTTAATTGTTTTATTTATTTATGTTTGTTATATGTAATACAGGAGCATTATGGAGAGACAGATATGGATGAGGTGGAGAGACAGACACAGGAGGGACGATCTCGATCGTCACAGGATGATCATGACGATGAGGATGAGGATGATCAGGATGATCATGATACTACTGATGATGATGATTAAGATTTTTGTTGATTATGACATTGGATTATATGTATTTACATTGATATATATATATATATATATATATATATATATATATATATATATATATATATATATATATATATATATATATATATATATATATATATATATATATATATATATATATATATTTTTTTTTTTTTTTCATTTCAGTTATGTTTTGAATTGTGTGTATGGTATTAAGTAATGAAGCGTTTTGTTCTATTGAGTGTTATTATTGTTTATATTAAGCATGTGTTTTAATACTTTAATTATATAATTCATTCATATGTATGTACCTAAGTGTATATATATGTGTGTGTGTGTGTATATGTATGTATGTGCATGTGTATGTGTGTGTATATGTATGTATGTGCATGTGCATGTGTAAGTGTATATGTGTGTATGAGTATGTACATGTGCATGTGTATGTGTGTGTATATGTATGTGCATGTATATGTGTAACTCTGTGTGTATATGTGTGTATATATGTGCATGTATATGTGTATATGTAGGTATCTGCATGTGTGTGTGCATGTGTATATGTGTTTTAATACTTTAATTATATAATTCATTCATATGCATGTACCTAAGTGTATATGTATGTGTGTGTATATGTATGTATGTGCATGTGTATGTGTGTGTATATGTATGTATGTGCATGTGCATGTGTAAGTGTATATGTGTGTATGAGTATGTGCATGTGCATGTGTATGTGTGTGTATATGTATGTGCATGTATATGTGTAACTCTATGTGTATATGTGTGTATGTGCATGTATATGTGTATATGTAGATATGTGCATGTGTATATGTGTTTTAATACTTTAATTACATAATTCATTCATATGTGTGTACCTAAATGTATATGTATGTGTGTGTGTATATGTATGTATGTGCATGTGTATGTGTGTGTATATGTATGTATGTGCATGTGCATGTGTAAGTGTCTATGTGTGTATGAGTATGTGCATGTGCATGTGTATGTGTGTGTGTATATGTATGTGCATGTATATGTGTAACTCTATGTGTATATGTGTGTATGTGCATGTATATGTGTATATGTAGGTATGTGCATGTGTGTGTGCATGTGTATATGTGTGTCTATGTATGTGCATATATATATGTATATATGTGTATAATGTATGTATATGCATGTGTATATGTATGAAACATGCATGTGTATGTGGATGCATTTCCATTTGCATCCATGTGCATGCATGTGGATGTGTATATACATGTATTTGCATATATGTTGATGTGTGTATGTGTGTGTGTATATATATATATATATATATATATATATATATATATATATATATATATATATATATATATATATATATATATATATATATATATATATGCAATAATGCATGCATGTAAGTCTTTTTATGTGGTTGTAGAAATGTTTGTGCATATGCATGTGTATATGTGTGTATGTCTAAGTGTATGTGGACATGTATCTGTGTGTATATATGTTTGTGTATGTGCATTTGTATATGTGTATAGTGTGAAAGTGCATCTTCATCATGTGTAAGTGTATAAGTGCATATCAATAAGTGTGAGTATGCTATCTAATGAAGATAAGACAATTCAAATGATATACAAGGAATAGAAATTGTACTTACAATAGTTAGCCATACTTTTTGCTTGGTTAGCTTCTTGAATAACTTGCAATAGAGAGAGAGAGAGAGAGGATTCAAAGAGAGAAAGATGTAGAAAGAGAGAAACAAAGACAGAGGGAGACAATAAGAGAGAACTTAGGCAAAACAACAATTATACATATACTTGCTTCAGCTCGTAAGCGCAGTGCAATTGCGAACGAGAGCTCTTCGATCAGATGCATGAAAAAAAGCATCGCTTATGCGACACTATTTAAAAACGTCGTGTTTGCGACGCTCTATGGGAGCGTCACAGACCCTGTCATGCCACAAGTTGCAAAAAACATCGTTTGGCTCGTCGTTTAATTGACGGTGCACGTGCGACGCTCATTACGACACATTTTGCAATTTTATAGCGACGAAATTGTGTCACCTTAACCGTCGCTATACGCCCATATTCCTTGTAGTGTTAGGATTGAACAAAAGAAGCCATCGTATTGCCGAGGGTTCTTAGGAGGTTAAGTACAGAACCCATTTTCAATTAATGCTGAAAAACACGTGTCATGAGGTTACCTATAGAACTCTCAATAAACTTACGACATACATATGACTTTACAAGATATTTTCTTGTGCAATGAGAGTTGAATTCCCATTTTTTTTGGGATAGTATAAGTAGAAAGGGAGCTATGAAGGTATAAATGGTCCATCCACGAACCCACTTGCATGAACGGATAGTAATCAAACTAGTATTTTGTTACAGCTTGTGATCCGAACAAGATCTTTCCACATAGAGGAAGATGAACAAAGCAATCAGAACATCGACTGGTAGTCCTAGTCTATTTGGTAACTTGTAATTGTAATTAGGCTTGTACAAAATAAGAATGGTCTTGTACAATCAAAGTAAAACATTGTGTTTTCGTCGTTCTTTTCCATATGCATATCGAATAACTTACATGATTAAGTACCAAACATAGGAAATAAAAGGGCTTAGCTTGCCAAAGATGTTAATATTATGTGGTTATTTTTTGCTTCCAATTGATATTCCTATATTGATCCTTAAGATGACACAAATGGAGAACTTTTGACCGGATAACACAAATGAAGAAGAAGAATTGACACAGAACTTCAAAAAAGCATGTCCCACATATTTACACAAATGCCACGATAGTGATTTCTCACTCTATCATTGAGCTTAATAACTAGAAAACTCTATACAAATGCGCGAAGATTGCGTGGTATCAAAAAAAAAACTGAATAAATGTGAGTCTTTTTTTTTTTACTTTTAATGCAAGATCACATGATTCTGCTTGAATGTAAGAGTCAAATAAGGTGGATTGTTTATTAGGTTTAGAATGGGAAAAAATGACTACTAGAGCTAGAGAGGCAAGAAAACTGTAATAATCGTTGCTCTAACAAATAATCCATTTTGAAATATTGACAGGATTATGGCATTCTATGTGAGAGATAAAATCTAGTAAAAACTGTCCAAGAAGAGTAGCTCTGAGCAGTATCGGAGAAACCCCTTTTTTCCGCTCTGTTGTAAGTGGGAAGAATTTAACAGTTGCATGAAGTTAGACGTCTCAAGAAATCGAGAGAGTGGGATGTCACCAAAGCCATGTGTGTGAGATAGAGAGAGATAGAGAGAGAGAATGATATGAACCTTTTGCGGAAAACCAAACATATGTATCTCACTGCTCTCTATGAACAAACAGACAATAGAGCATGGTGCTTCCAACGAAAAGGTAAGGGTGGAAGAGACCACACCAAAAAATGAACAAGAGAAGTGAAAATCCCAAAGGGATGGAGATGGAGGAAAATCGATGGCTTGATTAGTGGCGAGAAGGGGTATTGGAGGGACTTCCACTCCCTCCTCCTCCTCCTCATGATCCTGCACCGCCAGAACTTCCACTCCCTCCTCTTGATGATCCTGCATTGCCAGATGATCCAGAGGGGCTTCCACTCCCTCCTCCTCCTGATGATCCTGCACCGCCAGAACTTCCACTCCCTCCTCTTGATGATCCTGCATCGCCAGATGATCCAGAGGGGCTTCCACTCCTTCCTACCGGTGATCCTCCGCCATCATTCCCCCCTGTGGGAGTGTTTGCTTCAGTTGGTGGGTCGCCTCCGCGACCACCAAGTGCAAATGGGAGTGGAAGTGGAAGCGGAAGCGGAAGTGGAAGTGGAACTGGAAACGAAAAGAATGTCTTGACATCAGCTGTAGCGTTTTGTACGAGCTTCCTTGGCCATGGAGACGACACGACAAGTGGCTGAGAGGAGTACATAAGCGAAGCCCAGGTGCAGAGAAGAAGAAGAAGGAGCTGTTGGGGATTGCGTGCCATGTGTGCGCGTGCCGATGTCTGGGATTGAAATAGAGGAGGCAGGCGGCTGCGTTGGTCCTGATGAGGTCGGGGAGTGCTGTGGGTGTATTGGTGTCGGGGAGTGCTCTATATATGTTGGAAAGAAGCTGCCATGAACCGTAAACTGTCTCTCCCACTAAAGAGCGACATGGATTGTCTCTCCCATTAAAGAGCGACACTCAGAGAAGCGTCGTGCAAGGACGGCAATCGCATGAACGAGCAGCGATGTACAAAAAAGCGACGTAGACTAAAAAAGCGTAGCTCATGCTGTTTTTCAAAAGGAGTATTAACAACGGTGCTGCTGCGCCCTCCTCCTTCTTCGTATTATATGCACATCTTTACATTTCTTTTGCCTACATTTAGATTTATGATTTAAAATTTACATTATAACTTGAAATTTTATAACGTAATTTTTTCTTTTAATAAAAGTAAGTTCGGCCATGGCCTATTCTTCCGGAATTTAATTAAAATAAAGAAGAAAAGTTACACGTGAATAGGACTAGTGCCCATGGGATCCCCGAAATCCCACAAAGCCAGGGACGAGTTCGGTAAGCTAGAGGGCATTACAAATGAGGCATACAAAACTATCATCTCCCTCATGGGGGACCCATTTGGGTTTCAGCTTGTTACATGCAAGTCATAAACACCAAATAAACTGAAAACGACGTTCAAAGATGTGACTTTTTCGAAATAAATAAATAAAAAAGAAACTACGAAAAACGCTAGCTCAATAAGGGACTAGCTCCATGTTAAATAGACGTGCATGAGATGGTCAACTCATTAGCCACCCCTTTGAGAGATGGTCAACCCACGCATGAGTGTGTAGAAATATCTTACTAGTCTATCCATATTACAAAGCTTCTCTACAAAATATATGTGTGTATGCTATGCATGTGAGTATGTAATATGTATGAGTATGTATATGCATGTGTGTATGTAATATGTATGTGAGTGTGTATATAATATGCATGTGTGTATTTAATATGTATGTGAGTATGTGTATGCATATATGTGTGTATGTATGTATGCATCTCTCTCTCTATCTCATTCGCTTTCTATTTCATATCGCTCTCTCTCTTTCATCTCTCTCTCTTTCACTCTCTCTCTCTCTTTATGTTTCTCTAGATCTCTCTCTTTCTTTCATCTCTCTCTCTCTTTATCTTATTCTATATCAATCATAAACAAAACAATCACTTACCTAGATGTAATTGTTTGGAGCGTTGTCGTCAAAGTCCACTTAATGTTGTCCTTCGTCGAATTCCAAAGAACTCACGCCAAAAAGCTCCTGCAAAACTAAAGACAAGAGAAATTATAAAAGGGAAAACACAAAGAAAGAGAAAGGGTGCTACAGTATGTGCGATACTTACCAAAATTTCAGATCTAGAGAAATAGAGAGGTGTGTGTAGAGAAATAGAGAGAGAGAGAGAGAGGGAGAGAGAGAGAGAAAGAGGGAGATGTTTACACAGTATGCTCAGAATGTAGTTCGCGCGCGCAAACTCGACAGAAGTGGAATTTCATTCAAAACGCGAGCAAATGTCGAATTTTTGCTCTCGGATCCGGTTAAAATGTTGTGTCAGTATAAGCGTCGGTATAAGCATCGGTATGAGCGTCGATATAAGCGTCGGTAATTTCCAGTAAATTACCGACGCCTATACCGAAGTTCATACCGTCGGTATTGCATCCGTGGTTTCTCAAGCATTTTCAACAGTCATATCGATGCCGAGGCATGACCGTCAGTATGGACAACGTCGGTATGCCCTTGATATGTTGTAGTGAATTCAAATAGTTCGATGTCCATAGATAGTGCTCATTATGAACAATCCCTTTATATGTTCATAATGTAGTTTTAACTATATGATCCTACATGAGTACTATAATAGTTGGGTTTGCTCATATCTACTCATCAAGTATTGTTGTGTAAATATGAACTTTAGAAAATTGTAGGCATTACCTCAAAGGTCTTATATCTCAAATTCTAGCTTCCAAGTTGCACTATGTAGTGAGAATTGAGATCAAGAGGGGTGGGGACAATCCCTCTCTCACTTTTCTCATAAACTCACACACAAATGAGGTGCACATGTGTCTATGGAGTTATATTCGCCCTCACTCATGTAAACAATTTTCCTCTACACGTAGTGGTATCTATTGCCTATTCCTTTGTCATCCCCACTCTCCTTGGGTTGCACTCTTATGGCCTTCAATACTCCGCTTGTGGAAACTCACACTACACCTAGTTGGATAGCTAGGTGTGTGATAAGTGTAAGGAATCAAATGCAAGTCCACTTGATCTTCAAGCATGTCTACTCCACTCTGATGCTACAACCAGCACATGGGAAACCGCACTTAGCTAATTGTTGCCTAGAAGCAACACCAGAAAATCTATAGCAATCACAAGAAAGTGATCAAAAATAAATTTCATGATCATTAGAGTCTTAGTGAGATGAGGACTAAACTCAAAAACAAACAAGAACTCAAGTGCTGATGTTTTCAAACTTTTTTAAGGAGTGTTATTAAAGAATAAGTACGTTAAAGAATCAACTTCGAAGCTGATCAACTCAGAATCAAGGATGGTAATGAGTTAACTGAAAACGACGTTGAAATAAATAAAATAAATAGAAACTACGAAAAACGCTAGCTCAATAAGGGATTAGCTCCATGTTAAATAGACGTGCATGAGATGGTCAACTCATTAGCCACCCCTTTGAGAGATGGTCAACCCACGCATGAGTGTTACCCTTCTTTATTACTACAAATTCAAAGTCCATCAATAGTAGAAACATCTTACTAGTCTATCCATATTACAAAGCTTCTCTACAAAATATATGTGTGTATGCATATGCATGTGAGTATGTAATATGTATGAGTATGTATATGCATGTGTGTATGTAATATGTATGTGAGTGTGTATGCAATATGCATGTGTGTATGTAATATGTATGTGAGTATGTGTATGCATATATGTGTGTATGTATGTATGTATGCGTCTCTCTCTCTATCTCATTCTCTTTCTATTTCATATCTCTCTCTCTCTTTCATCTCTCTCTCTTTCACTCTCTCTCTTTCATCTCTCTCTCTCTCTCTCTCGCTCTTTATGTTTCTCTAGATCTCTCTCTTTCTTTCATCTCTCTCTCTATCTTATTCTATATCAAATCATAAACAAAACAATCACTTACCTAGATGTAATTGTTTGGAGCGTTGTCATCAAAGTCCACTTAATGTTGTCTTTCGTCGAATTCCAAAGAACTTACACCAAAAAGCTCCTACAAAACTAAAGACAAGAGAAATTGGAAAATGGAAAACACAAAGAAAGATAAAGGGTGCTATAGTATGTGCGATACTTACCAAAATTTCAGATCTAAAGAAATAGAGAGGTGTGTGTAGAGAAATAGAGAGAGAGAAGGAGAGGGAGAGAGAGAGAGAGAAAGAGAGAGATGTGTGTACACAATATGCTCAAAATGTAGTTCGCGCACGCAAACTCGACAGAAGCGGAATTTCATTCAAAACGTGAGCAAATGTCGAATTTTTGCTCTCCGGTCTGGTTAAAATGTTGCGTCGGTATAAGCGTCGGTATAAGCATCGGTATGAGCGTCGATATAAGCGTCAGTAATTTCCAGTAAATTACCGACGCCTATACCGAGGTTCATAACGTCGGTATTGCATCCGTGGTTTCTCAAGCATTTTCAACGGTCATACTGATGCGGAGGCATGACCGTCGGTATGGAGAACGTCGGTATGCCCTTGATATGTTGTAATGAATTCAAATAGTTCGGTGTCCATAGATAGTGCTCATTATGATCAATCCCTTTATATGTTCATAATGTAGTTTTAACTTTTATATGATCCTACATGAGCACTATAATAGTTGGGTTTGCTCATATCTACTCATCAAGTATTGTTGTGTAAGTATGAACTTTAGAAAATTGTAGGCATTACCTCAAAGGTCTTACATCTCAAATTGTAGCTTCCAAGTTGCACTATGGAGTGAGAATTGAGATCAAGAGGGGTGGGGACACTCCCTCTCTCACTTTTCTCATAAACTCACACACAAATGAGGTGCACATGTGTCTATGGAGTTATATTCGCCCTCACTCATGTAAACAATTTTCACCTTATCACCGCTGGTACAAATTTTATTTGTATACACTCTATCATAGGATTTTACCTTCTTCTACCATAAATACACACTTCTCTAGGTTCAAAAACACTCTATATTTTTGTAGTTCTTTAGATATTCTATGTAGTTTCAAGATAAATCAATCAGTTGTTGAAGACTAACTCCATAGGCATCCCCAAGAAATCTTTCAATACATGAAACATTGACCATTGGAAAGTGGCGAGAGCATTGGTTAGGCCACATGACATTACCATAAAGAATATATTCTCCAATTGATAGAAAAGGTTGTTTTGTGTAGGTCCTTAGGAGAAATGGCCTCCTAGTTATATCCAAAATAGGCATCAAGGAAGTTGTAGCCTTCCTTGGCTCCTACCGCTTCCAACAAATGAGTTGTTATGGGCAAAGGGTAATTTTCATCATTGTGGTAGCATTTGGTTTCTTTAAAGGGATGCATACCCTAAGCTTTCCCTTCTTCTTGGGGACTAACACTAAGGGTGGCTCCCACTATATGCGCTCAATTTTCTAAATAGATCCCAAAGCCAACAACTCAAGTTCATGGATTTAGCATCGAAAGTAATGTGTATTTTCTGCGAGAAAATCTCAAGATACACTCCCATTACGTTGTTATAAATCCATAAGGAAACGTATTGGAATTATTTAAGTAGGTCAGTCATCCATATTTCTTCTCCTTTACACACATCCTTGCCTATGAATGTACAACTCTTTTCACCTTCTTCAATAGTTATTATCACTTTGATTTAGTTTTCTCTCTATTTTCATATGTCCTCCTAGGCACTTGGATGGAGATCTTTTTCTCCTCTTCTTGATATTTCGAAAATTTTTAGAAAGCCTCAAAACATTAAAAGTATTTGTCATAGTAGCCTCTTCTTTCCTTCATTGAGTTGTATTAGGTAGACATTCTCCTATTTTGAAGACAGATGGGTGGTCCATCGTGTAAAATTTGGGATTGGTTCCTATAGCTTGCATATATGCCTCCTCAAACTCAATGAAGGATCACTTGAATCAAAACTATGAATGGAAAACTCATCTATTTCTTTGTGTGCAAGATTCAATTGAAGTGGTGGAACATCTCTATATGAAAAATCATGTAATCTGATCTTTGTATTCATCCTTGGATGTTTTATGTATAAGAAATCCATCCCCCAATCTTGTACTACCTTTAATCGCGTCATGAAGGGTCTTCCTAGTATAATCTTATAATAATTTGTCTTACCAAACCGACAAATGGCAAGGGTTTGTTCAAAGTGCACTCAAGATGTTTCCAATCTTTGCTTTCTAATGGGCCTAGTGGTCAATCTACTTGACCATATACCAGTTGTAGTTTAATATGTTATGATCTCAAGGTGGGTTGGACCGATTCTAGTTTCATATGTGCTGATTTCAAGGAGCTATAACTATTGCAACTCCCTATCTTGTGTTTGATATTTGAAGGTCACCAAACCGAAAGTGTTTTCTTCTTTCCCTTCACCATGATCCCCTACCTTGTCTATAAGGACTTCTTCTATTGAGTGACCCTATTGTGCAGATTTGGTGTCCTATTTGTGTGGTTTGTCTCCTTTCAAGTGTTTGAGAGTTGCTCCCACAATTGAGATATATTCTGAAATGATAAATGTGCACCTTAATTTATCTTTTTTAATTTCGTCCATGGATTTTGACTTCTCATCATTAATTCTAGGCATCTTCAATCTCATGGTAAGAATGTGATGGAAATCAGAGGCTTGTTAAAAAGTTTTACTATAGATGGGCAAGGTTAGCAAACTAATTGCATCATCTGCTAGTATGCACGCACTTAATTGCCCTTCTAGGACTGAGGAAAATTAAATGGGATTCGATTCCTTTCTTAGGTAGATCCCATTGAATGGCGATTGGGGATCGCTTTCTCTTTCTAGCATGATTCTTACACTCTTGTCCAAAGATCTTGGAGCTAAGATTTGGTTAATTTTCACACCATGGACCTAAATTCATCTTTTATAATCTCTTGCAAATGTTCTTCTCAATCTCTATCTACATTATCTTTGGTGTCCTATTGGTTTGTTTCAGTGCATTCATGGAATTCTACCTAACTCCCCTCTAAATTTTTCATGTATATTGGCAAGATTAGGTATGATATATTCCTACCTTTTCCATATATTCTAGGTGAATGGCATTTTGTGCACAATATGAAAGTCTTTTGTTAATGCTTCAAAATGATGTTCCCTGTACTCCATAATGTGAATGGTAACTTGGAATATGTGATCTCCAAATGCTTATAACACTGAGTCACAACAAAGGAGAACAAAGACATGTTCTCTTTTCCTTTTTACCTAAAGACCATTATATCAAGCAATAAAGTGAGCATTTTACAATATCTAGAAAGCATCACTTGTTCTTGCTTGTAAATATTGTCACTAGAACCTTGATCTCATATCCCAAGTAGTCAAGATAGATATAATAAAATTATTGTTGCCATGAAAACTAGTTGTTCAGCCGATCAAGAATCCCACATCATGATCTTTGACAATAGATTAGTGTTTAAGGTACAAGTAAGAGTTCGGAAAGCTCCTTCCTTACATCCATAACCTCAACAAGCACAGATTATAGCTGATTAAAAGTTACTCAAAAATTAGAGTACATGTGTTGCAAAAATCGAACATTTTAACAAGGCAATTAAGATCATCCCCTTTGTATGGTTAAGATCCTCATTGAATGCATGGCCATATTCACAGAATATGAAATACATTTCACAAAAGCATTCCCAAGAGAAGATAATAATCAACAAAATTATACTAAGAAACATTCACACATGATCAGAGAAATGCTCAAGATAAATCAAGTTGAACACAAAGTGGAAGCAGAACTCGACATTATATTTATATTAAAATGATGTTTTACATTTCTTGTGTAAGTACAAGAGTAATATGAATCTACAATAGAAGCTGATCATAGCTTTCCTCAGGCTCAAGGATATTGGGATCCTCTAGAACATTAGAACACATATCCTGCCTCTCTTGCTCCAAGATTGGCTCTTCAAGGTCAGCCATGTCCCCCCATTCATCTGCAAGTGGGGGAACACGCTCCCTTGAAGCCGGTTGGAATCTCTCCGTGTCTGCAATGTGCTTCCTTCCAACCTCTTGGTCTTCATCTGGGCATTCATTCAGCCCATTGATTCTCATTCTAATAAAGCTCACTTGAGCATCATCCTTCTCCACAGCTATGCAGTGCCTGAACATCTTTAAGGAGCAAGCCAGAGTCGTTCCTGAAACAGCAGAAAACCACTTAGAGGTGTCAATCAACCATGACTAATAAATATTGTGAAAATTGAAATTACCTGTGCCCGAAAAAAGGTCTAGGACCCAGTCATCATCATTGGAGAATAGCTGAAGCAATCTCATTATGAGTTTTTGTGGCTTCTGATAGGGGTTAACCAATGTCATGTCCCCAGCTACATGACGAAGTTTCTTGGTAACGGCTGGGAACATGAGCACATTTGAGATCCCATTCTCATTGCAATGCTCCCTGACTCTCCTTTTGCTTACTTCATCATAATAGCCAACTGTAATGCATTCAGTGGAGCTCACAAACCTATGCAAAGGAGTGTGATTTGCGTTTGTCTTCACCCTGCAAACAAGAACTATGAGTCATAGAGAGCATCATTAAAGCCACGGAGATAGAAAGAAGATTACTTACCACGTGAGGCACTCCACAGCATGACATCTTGCCTTCAGAGCAGTTGAAACAGAGAAGGACTGGTCTCTGCTATGGAAAATTACTATCCTCCAAAGAGGAGACATAGTCAACTCTGCAAAATCAGTGACCATCTTCCGAATCTGAGGGTGTTTGAAGGGTTCATCATCATTAACTGATCCCAACATCCTAAATCCATAGGGTATGTCCGCTATGAGAAGGGAGAAATGTTTTCTAGGCACAACAGAACAAATATTATTTACATCACTACAGAATACATTGTAATATACAGGCCTAAGGGGGTCTAGGGGATTGGAGAAACATTTCAGATCAGGTTCATCATCAAAATCCATCTCCTTGGCTTTCAGCCTAGATTTCTCATGCCTTGCTCTTTGAATGTGAGCGAGGAATGCAGGGGGGCAATCATCTAGCAGCTCCGTAGACTTACTTTTCTTTGGTTTCTGCAGAAAAAAGTGGAAAGACAACTAAATGAGCTCTTCAATACAGCAAGCAGAACATAAGGAAGCGATGAATGGCATCGATTTCATGTGGGGGTAGATGCCAGGCATCGACTTTCTACTGAAAGTCGATGCCTGGCATCGACTTTGGGACATAAGTCGATGCCTGGCATCGACATATGCCACGAGGTCAATGCCTGGCATCGACATATGCCACGAGGTTGATGCCAGGCATCGACTTATGCTGCACGTCGATGCCGGGCATCGACTTATGCCCCCAAGTCGATGCCAGGCATCGACTTTTGGCTGCAGGTCGATGCCAGGCATCGACTTTAGCGTGGCATTAAGGCATCAAGGAATCAAGGCATCTAACCTAATGGCAAACCAGGCACAACCTCAGAAAGAGAACCTACCCAATCACGGAAAAGGATGAAATATTCTGATAAAGCTTTGTAGGATGATGTGGTTGGATAGTCTCTTTGGACCTCTGTCCAAGAAAAGCAACCCAGCCTCTTCATCATGACCTCCTGAATCTTCATGTAAACTTTATGACTACAGTCACAGAAAATAAAAAGAGACTAGGTTAGACCAGAAACATGGGAGGAGGGAAAAAGGATCTGAGAATAACATACATACTTATTGAGCTCAGTCACCATCTCCTCCAGGCTTAAGTCCTTGGAGATTACCCTTGACAAAGTTGATATGATCAATGTATCATCCTTGATTCCTTGAAGGGCCCTCCATGGTGTCAGCTTCATGTCCTCGGGAGCCTCTTCAATTGAGAGGTCAGCTTTCCTTCCCTTTCCCTTCAGATCAACCTGTGGGTCTGGCCTCGACTTTCGTTGCTTCTGGCCCTTGACCTCCTTGTTCTCCCACATTGTGAAAATTTTATCCTGTAGATCCCAGATCTCACCTGATCTGAATGCCAGTTGAAACCATGGATCATATTTCCTCAAGGCATCAGACTTTCTATTCTCATCCAGTGCAATTCCAACCTCAATAAGGCATTGCTTTTGTAGATTGGGATGTATTCTTCCAGCTTCCTTAACAAGACAATCTTCATATTCATGGTGGAAGAACCGAATTCTCTCTATGGAGGACATTTTTTTCCTGTAGTCATTGTAATTGTTGTGATCCCAAGCAAGAAGCTTGGCTTCCTCAGTTGTAAGACCAGCATATATCTTACACTCTGCATACCTAAAGAAAAAAGTGGTAGGGTGCTCCTTCACTAGCTGTCTACGGGCCTTTGCAGAGTGTGAACCTCCAATCACATAATAAGTATACTCCTCAAATAAACCCTCATTGAACTCTTCCACAGAGCTGCACTCATTCGGATCCACCATGACAAGGAATGGCACAACAGTAGCATGAGGATTTATTCTCATTTTCTTCTTAAGATTCTGCACATGCAAATTGTGTGGCTCCCTGATCTCAAGGGGCCTCCTCCCTGTGACTGGATCTATTGGTGGCCTGTGGATGATATTGATTGGCAGGTGGAACAACTGCCCCTTCTTCACAATTTTTCTTTTAGCTATATCCTCCCTCATCTTGTTCTGCTCAGTACCAAGAACACCCGAGGCAAGCTCTCCACCAGGTGCAACAATTATATCCTCAGAGCTAGAGCTTGAGTCAGAAGACTCCTCTTCTGAAATTCTCTTCTTTTTCTTTTGAAGCTTTTTCTGCACGCTCTGCTTACCCCTTGCCTTTACAGGGGTTGTCATCTTCTATTGTGTTGGCATGATGTTGCCCTGGATCCATGGCATCAAGTCCTTGATAAGATTGACTGAGTCCCTGCATATCTCAGCTAGACGATCTGGAACACAGCACTCTGGGCACAAGAAATCCATCTTGCATATAACATTTCTCAAACCTTTCGATGTCTCTACCAAGAAAAGGAGGTTGTCAGAATCCTCATCTTCATAATCCAGTTTGTACACAAGGCCATACTGAAAACCTTGTGTTGTCGTGATCTTTACTCTCCCATATGCCCCTGCGAACACAAGAAGGACTGCATTCTTCTCTTCAACATACTGAAGGCACCACTCCAGATTTGTCATGTCCCACAGTGGACGATCTGTCCTTAAAACCTCAGCGTCCCTCGACCTATCCTTCATAGTTGGATCATCCTCAGGAAGTTTGATGCTACTCTGTCCACCTGAGGATATTCCTAGCGGGTTGCTGGCCTTCTCAGAGGATAAGGATACAATAAGTTTCTTTGGTTTCGCTTGGTGACCAATGCCTTTGTCACGTTGCTGATCACCAGAGCCCATGGTGACTTTCAGTTTCTTGAAGGGCCTCTCACTCTTGGACTCCGCATCCCTGAAGGCGCTTGGAATCATCAGCTCATACGTAAATGTGGATTTCAAAGGCCCAAGTCGATGCCAGGCATCGACTTTTAGGTTCAAGTCGATGCCAGGCATCGACTTTTAAGTGCAAGTCGATGCCAGGCATCGACTTTGTGTGCAAGTCGATGCCGAGCATCGACTTGCACTTAAAAGTCGATGCCTGGCATCGACTTGAACCTAAAAGTCGATGCCTAGCATCGGCTTCCACCCAAAAGTCGATGCCTGGCATCGACTTTGCACCCTAAAGTCGATGCCTGGTGTTGGGGATTCGGGGACAAGAAGGAGTTTGAGGGTTTGTAGGAGAAAAAAGGAGATGATGAAATTGGAATAACAGTGAGAACTTCTGCAAAGGAATACTCTTGGAAACCTTGAATATTGATTATCCTTCAACGATTACAATGACTGCGCACAGTCTAATCAATGATTAAATACCACTTCAGAGAATATCAATTACTGAAGACCAATTATCTCAAGCCCTCTAGCAGCGGCCTCTCGTACACCAATCCTTCACCTGCTTCCCGCTTCCCTTGTGCACACCTTGCACTAAGCTTCCGCCAAGCTAAGGAATTGGTATCACAGCGCACACGCAATAGACCTTGGAACTCTTGGAATCCAACCCGCCTTCTCTGCACACCTTCCTCTTGACCCCTCTTGCACTCGTGAATGCCGTCGCACACTGGAGACTCTTCTTGCTTCCTCTCTTGCTTCCTCCGAAGCTCTCTCTTGCTCCTAGCTCTCAATGTCTCCAAGAATAGCCTTTGTTCTTCTTTTGTTGAGGGCCCGCTGGTTCGTGCACTCTAACTGCAATACAATCTTGGTGTCCTTTCAATGTCCCAAGATTGTCTTTTTGAACTAGTCCTCAACGATTCGCTACTTTGTCCTGTAGTGACTTTAGAACAAGAGTGACTTTTAAAATAAAATTTTGATTGGGCGGCCTATTTCCACCTTTGCGTACGCGGCCTTCCACCTTCACCTTTCCTTTTAATTCTTTACTTTTGCACCTTAAGATTTTAGATTCATCCTTCGAACCTTAAGAGGAAAAATACTTTGCACCTTTAGTTTCAACCGGTTAGGGCTCTACAGATGCCCACCACCTAAAGATCTCTCCGTCCCGGAGAGACAACAGCGATACCCACTGAGAAATTGCAAAGACACAGAGATGAAAACAACAGAGGCAAGAAAAAAGGTAAAGGGTGTGTATATTATTGAGTTAAGAGGAAAAATATAATGCACCCTACAAGAATTATTAGAAATCAAAAGTGTATTTAATTATTTGCAAAGCGATACTGGAATCTAAGAGCAAATATTATGACTATGGATGAGCAATTTATTTAGACTGAGGATGGCAATTTATTGTGGAGTTTGATTGAGATTGTCAGCCGAGGTTGATGGAGAAGGGGGCAAAGGAGCAGAAGCTTGTTCGATCGTAAGCTGTAGCGAACTAAGGCATTGCCGAAGATGATCCCTTTCCCGGCGGATACGTCGGCATGCAGCATTAGCACAAAGCCCTAAGTTGGAGCGATTCTGAAGATCTTCTAAGGCTTTCATCGCAGAGTCGGCCATATCGCGATAATGATCTCGCTCTTCCTTAAGCAATCGCGCCGTTTCGTTGAGGGAGTGCCATTGAGAGGTTGCCATGCGATTGATGTTTTCTATTGTTGAGATATACTGTTGATGAACCGAAGCGGCTGCGGAAACCGAATCCAAGGAAATCTGGGAGGCCTGAGCATTGCCGATAGCGACTACACTCGCGTCCTGGATAATTGTAAAAATGAAGGGGTTGATGGTAGGTCAAAATGCGGAGTGGGAGTGGGCGTTGGGGCAGGAGGGGGAGGGGAAGGGGGAATATACTGTGTAGGAGGATGAAGGGTTGGAGTGGCAGATGGAGTGGGAATTGAAGGATTGGGGGAAGGGAGCGGTCGACTGCCAGGGATGTTACTGATAGAGGGAGAGTGGTAATCTGGGTGAATTGGGGGCATACAGGTGGGGTTTTGAGGGTTGAGCTGTGATTGAATAAGTGGGGTGAAATCTGAAGAGAGGGGAGGTCTAGGGATAATAGGAGGGGTAGGCATGGATGGAGAATTTGTAGATTCAGGAGGGAAAGGGGAAGAAGATTGGGTAGTGAAGGAGGGGACGTGAGGGGGGGTAGTCATGAATGGAGAGATGGTAGATGCAGGAGGGAGAGGTGAAGAAGATTGGGGAGGGAAGGAGGTCACATCAGGGGGATTAGTTATGAATGGAGAAGTGGTAGAGGCAGGAGGGATAGGTGAAGAGGATTGGGGAGGGATGGAGGTTACATCAGGGGGGTTAGTGATGAATGGAGAGGTGGTAGATGCAGGAGGGATAGGTGAAGAAGATTGGGGAGGGCAGGAAGTTACATCAGGTGGCGCGGATGTGGGTGTCGAGGCGGAAGCTGAGTCAATAGAGATTAGAGGGGGGGAGGGAGATGGAGCAATGGAAGGTCCAAGGTGGGTAGGGAGATAAGAAGCATTGTGCGCAGAGTGTGCAGGTATGTGATAGAGCCAAGCTAAGAAGGGTGCAGAATAGATGGAAAATGCATGAGATCCTCTAGAGATAGCCTCGCGGAGTCGACGGGAGCGCAAAGTCAAGGAACTATAAATGAGGGTTGCGTAAGGGTAAGGACGGCTATGGAGAAAGCAAAAAAGCGGATCGGCGATACGAATATCTGACCATGGAAGCGAAGAAGTTTGACTGCGTAGTAAGAAGAAAAAGATGAACGCATTGAGAAGGGTGGTCATGCGTAGCGAAAACCTAGCATTACTTTGAAAGTGTGTGGTACAAAAGGCAATAATAGCCGAGGCGGACAGGCCAGAGTATAGGAAAGGGGGAGCACGAAAATTTATTAGGGGAGACCCAATTCTGGCGGCAATGTCTGGGATGAATAGAGTGCCGGTTCTAAAATGAGGGAAGAGGCGGATAGCTTCATAAACCTGGGTAAAATTGGCGGGGTTATTGAAGAAAACATTAGCCAAGCCCCACAAGCCCGCCTGCTGCAGATCCTCAATGGAAAACATTTGACGAAGGGCAATGGTAGGTAGGGATAGATGCATTCGGATTTGCAAGTTTATGTCAGGTGGGAGAAACAGGCGCATATAATCCCCGGTTGGTGAAGATGGGTGGGATGAATGAGACATAGATTGGGAAGGAGAAGGAGGGTGCGGGAGGGGAGGTGGGGAATAAAGGTAGGTGGAATCAGAGTCTATGGAATAAATGGGAAGATCAAGGGCCGGAGGCGGTGTTGGATTAGCTTGAACAGAATGTTCTGCCGATGAGGGAGGAGGAGGATTGGGATTGCCAGAGGGAATCGCGGAGGTGGGAGAGGATGGATTGTGAAGGTGTGGAGGTAGCTGGGGTGGAGGATCGGAACGCGCACCCGGAGCGGGGGGTTCAGCCATGGAGGTGTTGGCGGCGAGGTAGTCGGTGGTGGAGGGGGTGGGATGGGGAGGGGTGGGCGGGGAATCTAATGGAATGGATGGGTGGGGGCTTGATGAGTTGAGGTGAGCGGAGTGGAGGGGGTGGTGGGGGGTGGCGAGGGCGGTTAGAGGGGTGGGGGCACTGCGGGGTGCCGAAGGGAGGGTTGGGGAGGATGGGGTTGGAGGGGGTAAGGGGAATGGAGAAGAGGTGAGGGGGGGGGTGCGCGGGGATCGAGGGGGAGGGGGGGGGCGAGGGTGTGCGGGGGTTGAGATGTGGGAGGAGGGGGGTGTGGTGGCCTGAGGGGGGATGGAGGGGGTGGAGGGTCGAGGGGAATGGAGGGGGATGGAGGGATCGAGGGGGGGGGGAAGGGGGCGGTGGAGTGTGATAGGAAGAGGGGGGGGGGGGGGGCGCGGGGATCGAGGGGAGGTAGGGGGCGGTGGAGTGTGGTAGGAAGAGGGGGGGGGGGCGCTGCGGGGGATCGAGGGGGAGGGGGGGTGCGGGGGTGTGCGGGTATTCGAGGTGTGGGAGGAGGGGGGGTGGGGTGGCCTGCGGGGGATGGAGGGGTGGAGGGGTGGCGGGGTGAGAGTTTTCGCGGGGGCCCGAGGGGGGGGAGGGGGGGTGGGTTGGAGGGGCGGCGCGGGGGAGAGTGGTGGTTCGCGGGGGGCGGAGGGGGTGGTGGATGGCGGGGAAGTGAGGGGGGGGGTGTTGGATGGGTGGGGTGGAGGGGTGAGGGTGTTCGTGGGGGACAGAGGGGGTGGGTTGGAGGGGCGGCGCGGGGGAGGGTGGTGGTTCGCGGGGGGCAGAGGGGGTGGTGGATGGCGGGGAAGTGAGGGGGTTGGAGGGGGGGGGGGTTGGATTGGTGGGGTGGAGGGGTGAGGGTGGTCGCGGGGGACAGAGGGGGTGGGTTGGAGGGGCGGCGCGGGGGAGGGTGGTGGTTTGAGGGGCGCCGAGGGGGGCAGATGGGAGGAGGGCGGTGGAGGGGGGGGGTTGAAGTGGTGGGGTGGAGGGGTGAGGGTGTTCGCGGGGGACAGAGGGGGTGGGTTGGAGGGGCGGCGCGGGGGAGGGTGGTGGTGCGCGGGGGCAGAGGGGGTGGTGGATGGCGGGGAAGTGCGGGGGGTGGAGGGGGGGTAGGATTGGTGGGGTGGAGGGGTGAGGGTGTTCGCGGGGGACAGAGGGGGTGGGTTGGAGGGCCGGCGCGGGGGAGGGTGGTGGTTCGCGGGGGGCAGAGGGGGTGGTGGATGGCGGGGAAGTGAGGGGGGTGGAGGGGGGGGTTGGATTGGTGGGGTGGAGGGGTGAGGGTGTTCGCGGGGGACAGAGGGGGTGAGTTGGAGGGGCGGCGCGGGGGAGGGTGGTGGTTCGCGGGGGGCAGAGGGGGTGGTGGATGGCGGGGAAGTGCGGGGGGTGGAGGGGGGGGGGTTGGATTGGTGGGGTGGAGGGGTGAGGGTGTTCGCGGGGGACAGAGGGGGTGGGTTGGAGGGGCGGCGCGGGGGAGGGTGGTGGTTTGAGGGGCGCCGAGGGGGGCAGATGGGAGGAGGGCGGTGGAGGGGGGGGTTGGATTGGTGGGGTGGAGGGGTGAGGGTGTTCGCGGGGGACAGAGGGGGTGGGTTGGAGGGGCGGCGCGGGGAAGGGTGGTGGTTCGCGGGGGGCAGAGGGGGTGGTGGATGGCGGGGAAGTGAGGGGGGTGGAGGGGGGGGGTTGGATTGGTGGGGTGGAGGGGTGAGGGTGTTCGCGGGGGACAGAGGGGGTGAGTTGGAGGGGCGGCGCGGGGGAGGGTGGTGGTTTGCGGGGGGCAGAGGGGGTGGTGGATGGCGGGGAAGTGCGGGGGGTGGAGGGGGGGGGGTTGGATTGGTAGGGTGGAGGGGTGAGGGTGTTCGCGGGGGACAGAGGGGGTGGGTTGGAGGGGCGGCGCGGGGGAGGGTGGTGGTTTGAGGGGCGCCGAGGGGGGCAGATGGGAGGAGGGCGGTGGAGGGGGGGGTTGGATTGGTGGGGTGGAGGGGTGAGGGTGTTCGCGGGGGACAAAGGGGGTGGGTTGGAGGGGCGGCGCGGGGGAGGGTGGTGGTTCGCGGGGGGCAGAGGGGGTGGTGGATGGCGGGAAGTGCGGGGGGTGGAGGGGGGGGGTTGGATTGGTGGGGTGGAGGGGTGAGGGTGTTCGTGGGGGACAGAGGGGGTGGGTTGGAGGGGCGGCGCGGGGGAGGGTGGTGGTTTGAGGGGCGCCGAGGGGGGCAGATGGGAGGAGGGCGGTGGAGGGGGGGGGTTGGATTGGTGGGGTGGAGGGGTGAGGGTGTTCGCGGGGGACAGAGGGGGTGGGTTGGAGGGGCGGCGCGGGGGAGGGTGGTGGTGCGCGGGGGGCAGAGGGGGTGGTGGATGGCGGGGAAGTGCGGGGGGTGGAGGGGGGGGTTGGATTGGTGGGGTGGAGGGGTGAGGGTGTTCGCGGGGGACAGAGGGGGTGGGTTGGAGGGGCGGCGCGGGGGAGGGTGGTGGTTTGAGGGGCGCAGAGGGGGGCAGATGGGAGGAGGGCGGTGGAGGGGGGGGTTGGATTGGTGGGGTGGAGGGGTGAGGATGTTCGCGGGGGACAGAGGGGGTGGGTTGGAGGGGCGGCGCGGGGGAGGGTGGTGGTGCGCGGGGGGCAGAGGGGTGGTGGATGGCGGGGAAGTGCGGGGGGTTGAGGGGGGGTAGGATTGGTGGGGTGGAGGGGTGAGGGTGTTCGCGGGGGACAGAGGGGGTGGGTTGGAGGGGCGGCGCGGGGGAGGGTGGTGGTTCGCGGGGGGCAGAGGGGGTGGTGGATGGCGGGGAAGTGAGGGGGGTGGAGGGGGGGTTGGATTGGTGGGGTGGAGGGGTGAGGGTGTTCGCGGGGGACAGAGGGGGTGGGTTGGAGGGGCGGCGCGGGGGAGGGTGGTGGTTTGAGGGGCGCCGAGGGGGGCAGATGGGAGGAGGGGGGTGGAGGGGGGGGTGAGTGGTGGGTTGGAGGGGCGGCGCGGGGGATGGAGGTGGTGAGGGGGATGGTAGGCAGAGGGAGGCGCGGGGGATCGAGGGGGAGGGAGGGGGCGGTGGTGCGCGGGGGATCGAGGAGTGGGAGGTGGATGGAGAGGAGGCGGAGGGTTGAGGGGGATAATTCTCAGATCTTTTTCTCAGCGGATGAAAGACTCCGCACCCCAATCTCCATCGCGAACTGGATGATGCGTAGAGCTATGTGAGTCGTAGCTCTGGTGTCCTCAGGGCGGCTCCTGCGTGATAACTAGCCACGAGGGCAGCGCTTGGGTATTGCAAGGACTTCTTAAATGAAGATGGGAGGAATGAATGTTCTTATATAGCAAGGGGTTGAAGGGCTTACCTCACAGCAAGGAATGGTGTAGCACAAAAGGTAGTTCAAAAGAGAGGAGATGACAATGTTAATCTCATCCATCCGAGAGATAAACAAAGGAAAGGGCAAAATTGAAAGTTACTGAGCAAAACTAAGAGCCATTCAAAATATTGATGCCCATTTTTATTAAGTGATGAAATTCTTGATTTTTATTGATGAAAAAAAAACTTGCGCCCAAAATTCTTGATTTTCGTTGAAAAAAAACTTGCGCCCAAATTTCTGTGAGCATTTAGCTGATTATTACTACTTATTAAAACAATCCAAAACCAATTAGAAAACAAGATAAAGGAAAATGCAATGGTTATGATACTTGATAATAAGCCTTGAGTCTGGAAATGTTTACTAAAGGTAGGGTGTTGCCATCGAGTGTTTCCAATTGCACTGCACCCCACTGCAGCATCTTCGTAATGCGAAAAGGGCCTTCCCAGTGAGGGATCCATTTCCCTTTGTTTTGATTAGAAAATTGTGGCCTGTGTAATAGTGCTAAATGACCGGGCTTCAATTTGTTTTGCCATAAACTTTTGTCATGGTTCTCCTTCCTCTTTATTTGAATATCCTCTAACTGTTTGGAGGCTAAAATTCTCGATTCTTCCAGTTTATGCAAAGCAGTCAGTCGTGCTGGAACTTCCATCCCATTTTTCTCTAGTCTTTCCGTTCTTATAGAGCCTCTGATGAATTCAAATGGTTCAATAGGAACCAAGCCATAGACTAATTGAAAGGGAGAATACCTAGTCTCTTTATAGGCCATTCTGTATGCCCATAAAGTACCCAGATAGGCCTGTCCCCAAGAGGTCGGCTGTAACATGCATTCTTTTCGTAACATTGAAATTAATACTTTGTTCGTTGACTCGGCTTGTCCATTAGCTCGTGGGTAGTATGCACAAGAAGTCCTGTGTAAAATGCGATACCTGTTTGAAATTTCCTGTAGTACTTTGTTAACAAAATGAGTACCCTGATCGGTACAGATTTCAAGCGGGCATCCAAATCTGCAAATGATGTTACAATACAAAAAGTCAGCCACTGTTTGTGCAGAGCAGTCCGTTGAGGCAATAGCTTCAGCCCATTTTGTTGCGTAGTCCGTGGCTATCAGTAAGTACTTTTCCCTTTTTGGAAGTGCCGCGGGGTATATAGGCCCAACAAAGTCTAATCCCCACTTCTCAAAGGGCTGCCAAGAAGTGGAAACTACCAAAGGGTGATGTCTTTGCTTGGTGGGTTTAGGTCCACACCTCTGGCACACATCACATGTTTTTCTCCAATCATCTGCATCCTTAAAAGAGTGTAGGCCACCATCGACCAGCATCTAGTATTCTCTGGCTCATGATATGCCCTGGAAGGTGCCCACCACCTGTTCCTTCATGTGCAAATTGCAGTATTTCCCTCACTTCATCTTCCTCTAAACATTTCCTAATCCTGTCATCCTTGCCCTGTCTGTAGAGTTTACCCTCAATGAAAGTATATGGTCTACTCTTGATAAGCAGTCTCTTCCTAAGTACAGCATTAGCACTTTCTGGATACAATCCAGTATTAATGAACTGTTTGATATCATCATACCATCCTTTAGCTTGTATAGTAAACAAGTGTGCATCAGGGAAATCATCATTGATACCACTGGTTTGATCCCTCCTATTTATTCTGGACAAGTGATCCGCCATCACATTCTCTCTTCCTGGCTTATGGATTACCGAGAAATCGATTTCTTGAAATAACAGTAACCACCTCCATATTCTACCAGTAGCATGTGGTTTGTTGAGTAAGTACTTGAGAGGTTGGTGATCTGATATAATAATAAATTTTACCCCCAATAAGTAATGGCAGAATTTTTGAACTGCAAAGACCATTGCTAGTGCTTCCCTTTCGGTAGTACTGTAATTCCTTTCAGCCTTGGTCAAGATTCTACTGGCATATTGAATTGGCCTGTCCATATTAAATTCTTCATTGGGTTGAGTCAGAACTGCTCCCACTGCATATGCACTGGCATCGACATGTATATGAAAGATTTTTGACCACTCCGGGGTGACCAAGATAGGAGCACACACTAATCGTGACCTTAATGTCTGATATGCTTTTTCCTCCTCTTCTTCCCATTTGAAAGGTACTTCTTTACCTGTGAGTCTAGTCAGAGGTCTAGCTATCTCTGCATACATTTTTATAAACCTTCTATGATAACCGGTATGCCCCAAAAAACTCTGGATCTCTTTAGGAGTTTTAGGTTTAGGTAACTTTAATATAGAGAGAATTTTGTCAGGATCTGGGGCCATACCTTTAGCGGATACCACATGTCCTAAAAGGGTTCCTTCTGTCACAAGGAAATGACATTTATTTGATTTGAGCTTTAACTTAGTTTCTCTGCATCTTTGGAAAATATTCTGCAGCTGCCTCAGGTGCTGGTCCAAACAATCTAGATGAGTTTCCTTGTGAGATCCTGAAAATGAAGAGAAGTCATCCATGAAGATTCTAAGAGATTCCAGCAATAAGGGGCCAAAAATGAGATTGACCGTTCTGTTAAATGTGGCTGGAGCATTTCTGAGCCCAAATGGCATCTTTACATAAACATACGTTCCCCATGGTGTGATAAAAGCAGTCTTTTCACGATCCTCTGGGTGTATTGATATTTGATTATAGCCACTGAAGCCATCCATAAAACTATATAGTGCATGCCCCGCCACTTCTTCAATGACCTGTTCTGCAAAAGGCATAGGGAACCCGTCTGGAATGGTTACCTTGTTGAGGGCTCTAAAGTCCACACAAATTCTGATTTTATTAGTATTCTTCTTTGGTACTATGACCATAGGCGAGAGCCACTCTGAGTGTTCCACAGGAATGATGATTCCTGCATCTTCCATCTTTTGGATTTCCACATAGACAGCTTCGGCATACTTTGGGTTATGTCTATAACTCCTTCCTCTGATGGGTCTGGCTCCCTCAACCAGAGGAATTCTGTGCTCTCCATAAGATGCAGGCACTCCTTCTAAGTCTTTATAATGCCAGGCAAAAACATCTGCATACTGGGTCAAGAATGATTTTACCTTTTCCAGGAGTTGTGGGTGGCTCCACAACCAAGTGGCCACTAGAACTGGTTGATTATTGTTTTGGGTGCATAAATGTACTTCTTGGACCGGATTTCTTGTTACCATATTATCTTCTTGTGCATCTGCTTCCTTGTCTTCTTCTACTAGCTTTTCGTGCATTGCTTTATAAGCAGGTGTATCTTGGACTTCGATGTTTTCCTCCTTGTCCTGCATCCATCCTGCAGGGATTTCTTGAATTGGGAAAGAACATTCAACCTCATAATTCTTTACCTTGTTTTTAGCTTTGGAAACTTCGTTATCTGATGTTGACACATCCTCCTCTAATTTGTATTTGAGGGGTATCTTCCTGCCCCTTCTGTGGTCAGTGATGGGCTCTCCCAATCCATCAACCTGGACCTTTTCTTTGTCTTCATCATAGCCTCCAATTGTACCAGGATTATCAAGAAAAATTCCAAAACAAGAAGAAGAGTTGCCGGCATGAAGCCAACTTAAAATATCCTCTTCTTCCTCAAAATCTATTTGGGGTTGATCCTCCGCTTCTGTTTCCATGCAAATGCTCACTGTTTGCATCATACTAGTGTTTCCTTGACTGTCTAGGCCTTCTTCTAAATGAATTTGTGTCAGCTCCTGCCCTTTCTTTTGTACCCACATGGTGTCCTTACCCCAATCATGAATGACACTGGCATGCCTCAGCCAAGGTCTTCCAATTAAGAGAGGGAATCCTCCTTCAACCTGGGGCAATCTTTGAACCACAAAATCCAGGATAAATAGATTACCTTGTACTTCAAGTGGAACTTTTGGGATTACCCCCAAGGGCCTCACTTTGCTCTGATCTGCCAAAGTAACCGTGAAATTTGCAGGTCTTGAAGGGTGGAGTCCAATCCTTTTCATGGTATGTTCAGGCATCAAATTAATGCCAGAACCACCATCTACAATAACACCTTGAAATTCATCTCCCCCCTAATTATCCCTTGATGTAAGATAGCAGTCTTAGCCACTAAGCTTGTCGTAGAAGCCTCATCTATTATCTGCAATAATTCTGACCTGAATTTCCCATCCATCTTTATTAAATCAAAAATACTAACCTCCTTCTTAATTGACTTGAGTAGTTTTGAAGCCTCTGACTCTTTAAGAAAGTGAGCTTCATTTGCTTTGCCAAACTCTTCTTGAGCCCTCTTGAAGGCATGCCCAATGGCATCGCTGGTGCCTGTGAGACATTCATTGTGGTTTGTGTCTGCACCTGTAGTATCTTTGTCTTCAATTGCAACTCTGTCTTTGTTCAATTCCTTAATTATCAATTCTTGATTTTCTACCACTTTTGTCGTTCCCTTGCTTCTTGTCTGTACTGCAAAAGATTCGAGTTCTTCTAATTGTACCACTCTAGTGGATGGTGAGGGTTCATTCACCTGAGGTAATGTCTCCTCCTTGAATACAGAGATCATTTGGAGATGGGGTCCGGAAGTCGAGGCTTGATTCTTAGGACAACAGTTTGTATAGTGATCTCTGGCCTCTGGACAATTCCTGCAAGGAGGTGCATTTTCCGGAAGGGTGCACCTAGATTGGTAGTGCCCACATTCTCCACATCTGAAGCAAATAATTGGCCTTCTAGGCCCATTTGCAAGGTTAGTTCTCGGTCTAGGATTATAGTTATTACCTTGGTTTGTTGCTGCTGCCATTACATTTGCTGGTGGCAAGAGCCCGCCTTGTGTCTAGTATGTCGTTGTCAGCATTCCCCTTGATTGGCATTCATGGGCCTCATGCCCAATCTTCCTGCATAATTGACAAGTCACATTTAGCAAAGGACATTCACTCACTATGTGTCCTTGCTTGCTACACATGGAGCACCATAGTCCGTTCTTAATGCCGCCTCCTTTTAGTTCTTGCAACTCCTGCCTCAGCTGAGCTAGTTCCTCTGCTTGGGCTTCCTCTTCCTTTTGGAGTTTGAGGGCTTCAATCTCTCTTCTCAGTTGAGCTACAGTAGTCTCCTCCTCTGTATAGGGCTTATTCCTCTTCAAGCCTTCCAGTTCCCTTCTTAACTGGCTCACTGGGTCCTCCAGTTCTGAACCATATGATGGTTGGGAAGAAGTTGCACCATACTGATACCTTATTTGTTCCAAGCGGGTGGCCGTATTGATGAATTCCTCAACAGAGGCAGTGGGTAGCACTAACTCTTTTATTTTGCATTGGGTGACCACAGGTAAGGGTTTGGCTAACCACTTCTTGACAAAGAAGTCGTGTGGTGGATCCGGTAGTTTAGCCATTAATGCTTTGGCCCTGGTCACGAATTCGGGGAACTTCTCTCCTGGACCCAACTTTAAATTTTCCAATTCTTCTATAATGATCTCAGCCGTGTTGCCATGCTGAAATTGATTCTTAAAGGCCTCTTTCATCAAATCCCAAGAGGTAAAGTGATTTTCAGCAAACTGGCTAAACCACTTGTCTGCCAGACCTTCCAATGTGGCGGGGAAGAGTATCAAGAAAGCATCTTCCCTACCCATTAGCCCCCTAGTCTTACATAATGCAAGAAATCGTCGAATGTGCTCATCTGGGTCCTCCTGGGCTAAACCCCTGAAGGAGGGAAATTTTATGTTTAATCTGGAGAGCAAGATTTCTAGGTCCACCTGTCCTGCCATGCTTCCTACCGATGAAGTCGATGAAAGTGGACTCGATGATCTTCTGTTCGTCTTTCTTCTTGTCTGCTTGCACTTGATTCTCAAGGTTTGTGACCGGGTCGCGGTCATGAGCTATTCATAGTCCACTTAAAATGAGACACTTGAAAAAAAGTATGTACCTTTTGGCCCACTGGAGTAATGTTGTCGACACTGGAATATTGTTCTCCAATGGCAATATATAATCTCCTATGCTCAAAGCTCCTTGGAAGTCCCACCGTGCGTGCCAAATTTGTTGGGGATTCGGGGACAAGAAGGAGTTTGAGGGTTTGTAGGAGAAAAAAGGAGATGATGAAATTGGAATAACAGTGAGAACTTCTGCAAAGGAATACTCTTGGAAACCTTGAATATTGATTATCCTTCAACGATTACAATGACTGCGCACAGTCTAATTAATGATTAAATACCACTTCAGAGAATATCAATTACTGAAGACCAATTATCTCAAGCCCTCTAGCAGCGGCCTCTCGTACACCAATCCTTCACCTGCTTCCCGCTTCCCTTGTGCACACCTTGCACTAAGCTTCGGCCAAGCTAAGGAATTGGTATCACAGCGCACACGCAATAGACCTTGGAACTCTTGGAATCCAACCCGCCTTCTCTGCACACCTTCCTCTTGACCCCTCTTGCACTCGTGAATGCCGTCGCACACTGGAGACTCTTCTTGCTTCCTCTCTTGCTTCCTCCGAAGCTCTCTCTTGCTCCTAGCTCTCAATGTCTCCAAGAATAGCCTTTGTTCTTCTTTTGTTGAGGGCCCGCTGGTTCGTGCACTCTAACTGCAATACAATCTTGGTGTCCTTTCAATGTCCCAAGATTGTCTTTTTGAACTGGTCCTCAACGATTCGCTACTTTGTCCTGTAGTGACTTTAGAACAAGAGTGACTTTTAAAATAAAATTTTGATTGGGCGGCCTATTTCCACCTTTACGTACGCGGCCTTCCACCTTCACCTTTCCTTTTAATTCTTTACTTTTGCACCTTAAGATTTTAGATTCATCCTTTGAACCTTAAGAGGAAAAATACTTTGCACCTTTAGTTTCAACCGGTTAGGGCTCTACACCTGGCATCGACTTTAATGCAAACTTCGATGCCGGGCAAGTCAATGCCTTGCATCGACATGAGGCTGCAAGTCGATGCCAGGCATCCACTTGCAGGTGCAAGTCGATGCCAGGCATCGACTTGAAGCCTCAAGTCGATGCCTGGCATCGACTTGCACACAAAGTCGATGCCTGGCATCGACTTTCAGGTGCAAGTCGATGCCAGGCATCGACCTGAGGCCTCAAGTCGATGCCAGGCATCGAGCTGTACCCTCATTGGATCTGTATTTTTAGAGCTAAGAAAAATAAAAACCTAGAAAGCAGACTCTTTACACAAACATACAAAGGGAATATTTTAGGAATCTTTTTTTATGGTATGATTTTGCGTACCTCTTGGTACTCTTGCCAACATTCTTCTTCTCCATCATAGTTGCCTTGCTTTTATGCTGAGCTCTGTGCTCCATAGCTGTCTGTGCTCTGTTGCTCTCTGTTGCTCGTGGATTTTGAAAATGAGAATGATCTCCTCCTCTGCTATTTATAGGCAATTGGGTAACTTGAACCAGAGACTAACTGGATCTAACTGAATGAGTCCAGTTGCTAACTATATCTGTCAACCAATCTAACCAGGGAATACCACTCACACAAATAGGCTGTTTCAGAGCCACTTTAATGAAATATTCATAGAACATTGCAACTATTTATATACATTTGCATGGAAATTACACTTCAATGGCAAGAGTATGGTATGTACATGAGGATGTCTAATCTCATGTAGAAATTTTTTCTTAGAATCTCTTGCTTGGGAGAAAATCAAGTCTAAGTTGTGTTGAATATGGGAGATAAATGACATCTTTATAGTGTTATCCTCTTCACTTTAGTTCATATTCACATTTATCTTGTAACACATTGTTGAAATGGAAAATCAATGTATGAATAAACATTCAAGTAAAGAACCTTGCAACTATTTATGTACATTTGCATGGAAATTACACTTCAAGTCTAAGTTGTGTTGAATATGGGAGATTAATGACATCTTTATAGTGTTATCCTCCTCACTTTAATTCATATTCACATTTATCTTGTAACACATTGCTGAAATGGAAAATCAATGTATGAATAAACATTCCAAGTACCTCTTTTACACATAATTCTTTTTTAATATACTTTCATCTACCTCTTTGAGATCTAGCCAAGACTACAATGAATCCTAATCCTTGAAATCTTATTTAGTACCAAAGGTAAAATTTCTTCTTGTATAGTCTTCAATGGCACTACTACAAACAATTTTAATATATAATCCAGTTGGAACTCAACTTGGATATATTTTGATTCACTCACAATGCTAAGACTCAATGACTCATATCTAGTTAGAAATCAATTGTGTTTCTCATTTCAAAAGTGAATCAAATCTTTGGTTCCCTTATTAGTGTATATTTGAGTAATTAAGTTATTTGATGTAATTTGATGTTTAATGTTATTTAATGTACTTTAATAAACTTTTGATTTCATATCTTCTTGATGTGACATTTGATGTGACATCTTCACTTGATCTCGGATTTCTACTTATTTAAAAAGGTCATTCATCTTCAGTCTTCTGTGAACTCAGTGAAGATGAGCTCAATCTTTTCAGTGGATGCTTGGGCATCAGCTTCTTCTGCTCATATTGATACAATTTCGGATTCATTGTTCTCAGTTGATCCTTTCCACAGAAGTGATGATCCCTATGATTTAGGACGTGCTGATGGTTCCATGTTTTCTGTTGAGTCATTTAAGTTATCCAATTCACAGTGCAATGCTGCTCAACCAAATGCACCTCTTGATCTCCCATCTGATCCAACCATTGATCTCCCTTCTGACTCAAGTGCATGTGGACCAACGAAAAAGCAAAGCAAGCTCAATCTACAATTTAAAAGAAGGCCTCGTGAAGTAAGTCAAAAAAGATTTAAATTTCTTACTTCAGATAGACAGATTGCATTGGATATTGTGAAGCATTGTTGTGGTTTGAAATGTTTGTACAATTTAGGAATGAAGAAACTAAAGCACCTAAGAGAAAAATTCCTCCATTTAGATAGTGAAAGGCAGGATATATACCTTGTTTCTTGCATGCAAATGATTGAGGATAACATGTCAGTAACACGTGTTGGTTTTGAATATTTCTTTAGTCAAGGGATGCGATGTTGTAGGGCTGCATTTAAAATAGCAATGGGTGTGGGAAATTTTAGAATACATAGGGTTCAACAAGGGCTTTTGAATGGGGATCTCATTTTGGATACGTTCCATGTTGGGACCAAAGGATCTGTTGGACGTCATGCAATGAATTGGATGATGAACTATTTTAGCTTGCATTGTGAGGTTATGCCTACAATTGGAAGGTTGCACTTGTCAGATAACTTTACTCGTCGAGAGGTATTTCAAATATATAGAGAAGACATGGAAAATAGAAATGAGAAGTATGTGTTGTATCGTCACTTTACTCGATTATGGAAGGAAGAGTTTAACAATGTTTCTATTCCTCGTAAAGTTAGAATGGGTGAATGTTCAGTTTGCGCCACTTTGAAAAACATGGCAAAAGGGGCTACAACACCACAGGAAAAGAATAATTTTAAAAACCTTCTTAAAAACCATCGTGAGAGTCAAGCTTTACAGAGAAAGAAAGCAATTCATCATCGAAGTAAAGCACTCAGAAATCCGGAGCGTTATATGTGTTTGTTGATCGATGGTATGGATAAAAAAAAAACTTGTTTGCCACATTTTTATCGCATCCCTAAGGACACTGGAGATGAAGTCCTCGTGCAAATGCATTTGGTTGGTGCTTTGGTATACAATGGAACTGTAATGTCCAAGGTTTTCTTCACATATCCGAATGTGCATAATGATCCAAACCTTACAGTTACTGTCATTCATCGTGTTTTGCAATCATGGAAGGGTCTTTTGCCACCAACTCTATATTTGCAACTAGATAATACTGCAAGAGAGAATAAAAATTCTACAGTCTTTGGATATTTAAGCATGCTTGTTGAAAATCAGGTATTTCAGAAGGTTAAGGTAAATTTCCTTCTGGTTGGCCACACTCATGATCACATTGATCAAATGTTCAGTACTTTCTCTAAGAAGTTGGCACGTAACAATGCTTTTACTCTTCCGATTTTATCTGAGTTGATTTCAGAAGCATATACTCCAAAACCAGAAGTTCAACACCTCACACAGATTTATGACTTTAAGCACTTTTGCTCAATGGGCCTTGATAACAGTGCTAAGGTTTTGGCTCCATTGCACAATATTAGTTTCAACCATGTATTCTTGATGAGGAGGGTTGATGAAATAACCCTTTTATTTGCAAAGCAGTATTCATCTTCTCTTGGGTGGGAGCCTAAAGAGGGATGCAGATTCTTATTGCAGGTGCCTAATTTGTCTACTGTGACAGTGTATGGTGCAGAACAATCACCATATGAAGATAAAAACAATACAGAAAGATGTGGAAATGTGGTTGATCAAAGTAAAAGCTGGATGCATGCACTCATTGAAAAGAAGAGACATATTGAGCGTGCAAAAAAGTATGCTGGAGATCAAGATGTATCTTGGTGGGAGGACTTTTTCAATCATCAAGAAGAGATTATACAGTATACAATTGCAGGTCACTGGCCAGTTGATGTTCCATTCACATGGGATTTTTGTACACAAAGATCCGTGAATGTGGCCCAAGCATGTAATGCAGATGCACTTCAAAGTTTTATACATCCACCAGAAAGAAATATTTATGTAGGCCCAAGGATGACAAAACAGGCAGAAGCAAGATGGCAAGGAAATTTAATAGAGATAAATGTCGGAACACTTATTGCAGTTCTTGCTGATGGTGATGAGGCTACCAGACCATTTTGGATTGCAAAGGTTTTAGAGATAACTAAAGATATTGATCAGAGAAGAATAGAGGCTTTGATGGTGCATTGGTATTACACTAAAAGTAGTAATGCATTCACATGTAAATATAACTTAGAAATGGTGTGTGATACTAAACGAACAGGTTCAAAAAAGAAAAAGAATATTCGAAGCACATCCACTCTTAAAATGGATGATGTAGATATTCTTGTTTATGATTTTTCCTTGACAAAAACAGGTCACTTGAGGAAAGCAACCATCAACATGATAAAACAAAAGCTTCCAGATGTATGTGGTACAGGAAATCATAGGCAAACAAGAAGAGTTGTGCATAATCCTGCAGAATTTGGTATGTACGTGGATGAAGATAGAGCTCTTGTGGATATAGAAGAAGAAGAAGAGAGCTCTCAACAGTATGAGAGTGAATCAAGTGCATCAGATGATGAGGGTGTAGACATAGATCGACAAAGTTGTGAGATGCATTGAAGCTCTCAGACATTTTTAGTGCTTTTGTAAATGCCTCGAAGTAGTTTGGTTAATGAAACCATGTATTGTAGCAATTTTGACTAACAATCAGATATCCACCCATTAAAAATATGTCTAAAATGTTATTTTTGTATAAGAACTATTCAGTTCTACATTCTTTATATAGATTTTAGACATGTCAATGTCCTATCATTTAGATTTTGAACATGTCAATGTCTTATCATATACATTTTGGGACATGTCAATGACTTATATAGTGAAATTTTGACTACATTTTGAGCTCTTTTTTTATGAGAAAATGACAAAAAATGTCAAAAATCACATGTTTTCACCTCATTTTTGTAATATATGTATACTGGTATAAAGGAATCTCAAACATAAGCTGCCATTTGCTAGATTTTTGACGAGAGTGTTCTCTTTTTACGACATAGTTCTCCTTTGTTACGACTCGCTGTTTTATCCATAATGTAGTAGTATCCTCTTGCCCTTGTAGCACATTCCCTTAGTAAGAAAGCAACAGAGAATATTCTGCTTTTTCAGTTGGCATCTATTGATAGAGCACACAAAACTTGATTGGTACTATTTAAAACATCAGTGGTATATTAGTGCTTGCAAATTAGTGTTGATGGACATCATCCACTCCCTCTTGATGACGTGATTCCTCCTGATGTAGAGTGAGTATTGTGGCGTTGTTGAGAATTTTTCCATTTTTGGCAAATAACCTTAAAAATTAGTAATAGCCAAAGCAAGTTTCCTATATTTTTTTAGTTGAAAATAATTGTGAGTGTTAGCGAATACTTATAAACAAAATTTTCAAACTCATGACCTACCTACTAGGAGTATGATAGGCTAGCCACTTGCCCCAAAATCCATGGTTGAGGATTACTTCCTAATCCTCCCTCTTAGTGTGTGGTCAATCATCTCTTGCTTGCCATTTCTTGAGGCTAACACTTTACCTTCTAGAGATCATTGTCCTCAGTGATTAAGCCTTAATCTCTACTTGAATTGATGTCCTTATCCCTTGCACAACTCTTCAACCTTTTTGTTCTCGAATTTGGTCTCTTGAACACTTGCTCTCAACGTTGGTGTCTTGAACATTGTGTTTCCTCTTCTTGGCCACTTGCCTATGGACTTGCCTTGTTTGCAACCTTGGTGTCTTGAGCCGTTGTTCTCAACCTCACTGTCTTGAACTCCGTTCTCACCCATGCTAGGTACCTTGGATCCTCAATTTAGTGCTTACATTGGAGATTTTGTTTTGGTGAGCTTTAGAATGGTTGAGGATTACTTTCTGGTCCTTCCTATTAGGGTGTCATTCAACCATCTCCTGCCTGTCATTTGTTGAGTCTAAAAGATATAATGGGAAAGAAATATGAGGGAAGAATATACCAAAAATGATAACAAAAATGTATCATAAAAAATGAAGGACAAGTACAACAGAGAAAGACTTACATGTAGAGGAGAAATTGTAGAAGACTGGAAAAGGGGTGTGTGAGAGAGTTATACATGAGAGGCTAAAGGAAACAAACATAGAGATGAAAGATGGGACGATATCCGAAAATGACATTGGAAATCATATAGAGAAGTTTTCTAAAAGTTACGTCATGTGGATCCCTATGCACAATACGATGTACATAGCCATCTACGTGTGTCGTTTCACATATGCGTCCCTCAAAAGACTCATAGGAAAGCAAAAGAAAGTGACACCGTCTTGTAAGTGCTACTTTCTCCCATCATAAATAGGTAAGTTTCAAACTAATAATCCCATAAGATTAACAATATTTAAGTTAAATCAATGCATAACAAAAGTCATAGAAAAAAACACCATAACAAAGTTGATTTCAAAACCCATTTTGAACCGTCAAAGGTAAAATTTCTCTATTCCCATTGTAGTTATTCTTACCCTTGATCTTCCTTACAAGTAATAGTTTTTCCCTACAATATTCTCATTTCTATGAGAATCCATCATCTAAGATCAGACATACAAAAATTTGTTCGTAGCATGACAAAATCTCTACATTATACTAGCCAAGAACTGCTTGGTTTGTCATCCATCTAATTTGGACTCAATTCTATTGCAAGAGCTTCTAAATGGCACTACATTGGAAACCCCAGTCTTTTTCTTCACCTTAATTTTCCATATGGATCAAAGAGCATTCTTCTATGACATTTGGAGAGTCCATACGTATCAATCTTCCTAGCTCGTACTAACTCATCATCCTGAGGAACAAAAACAAAACAAGAGATTGCCGCTTCTATAGATGAGATCTATCCACACCTCATCCAATTTCAAATTGAAAAACTATCACTCTACCTCAAGTCTCCGATTTCAATAACTAGATCTTCCTCATCCAATAAAAAAGACCATCACTATAAATAGACATAGTAATTTCTCATCGTAGAGTAATCAAGTGGGACTCCTATTGCCTTTAGTAGAATAGTGCTCTCCTACCTCAAAATTTTGAAAGAGCAAAAATCTCAATCTAGGCTATTCATCTAGGCATTAGTTTTGATGAGATCTTCACACCTGCATGCCATGTGACAAGCTTCCATAGAAACTGTGAAACTTTTAGCTCAAAACTACGTTTTTGAATGGGACCTTGCAAGAAGAAGTGTACTCTTCTCAACTGTGTTGTTTTGTACATAAATAATAGGAGAACAAATTGTGCATGTAGAAAAAAAGACATTGTATAGATTACAACGAGCACCACATGCTTCATAGGAGAAAACACGTTCCTACATATTAGCACATGGATTTCGCCTTACTCCAACTAAAAGCTTCTCATCATTGTAATTTACGTGCATGTTTTGCTACTCATTGATCCCAAATGAGATGCATATTTTGCACTATAAGGTTTATTTTCATGCCTCTTTTGAAATGTTGTAAAGTCCATAATAGTGACATTGTAAAGTCCATAATAGCATAGAAATGTTTATATGAACAACTTTCTAGAATCTAGTGTGGTGCATACTATATGTTAGACCCAAGAAATCAATGGTAGGAGATGGTTTAACTGTACCTTAAGAGAGAGCATTAGGAAGTAATCCTAAACCTTGGATTTTGGGGCAAGTGGTTATCCCATCATACTCCTAACCCATAAATCATGAGTTCAATTTTTCTTGGATACAACAATTGGTATGAGAGATTAGAAAGTAGGCTTGGGCAATGTGGGTGGGCTCCACAAGGCTCATGGTCACCCAATGCTCTCTAGAAAAGCCACATCGGCACTTTGCATGAGAAGTGGAAGAAAATGTGCCATGTGTTGCCTTCATAACTTAAGCCAATAAAGATTAGAGTGTATCTCCCAATTTGTAGGCTGGATGAGTTGTTAGTCTATGATACTCCTAGCTGATAGGTCATGAGTTCAATTCCCCTTGGATAAAACACTATATGATGCCATGAATCACTTGGACCAAATGGAATTTAAATAAAAACAAACATAGAAATAAAATAATTAAAATAAAAGTAAAAAACTAAAATTTCATCACACGTATGACCAAAGAAACAATGGATTGCATTTATGAAACAATAAAGTTACTAAAATGAAGATTATTGAGGGGGGTGAGAAGTGCAACAATTGTGTTCGGTTATTACAATTGCGCATGGTTATTACAAATCTATTGGCTTAAAAAAAATCTATTTTTCTAATGGTTTTTTGCTTGGTTAGTTAGTCTTTTAATTCATAAACATCTATGATTAGTACTTATGTTTTTATAAAAAGGATTCAAATTATTAACTTGCAATTTTGTTGTTGGTATGATAAGAAGTCTTAAGAGAACTACTTACACTACAAGAAATAGGGGGGGGCGTAGCGATGCCCCCGAATTGAAAAAAAACGAGAACCGTCGCTTATGCGACGTTAGCATCACATAAGCGACGGTCCTATTTTTGGATATTTCTTTTTATGGGCATTCATCGCATAAGCGGTGCCTGCATCACTTATGCGACACTAAATGAGTACATCACAAATAGCGTCGCTAATTAGCGATGCTATTTGTGACGTTGGAAAATTGGATAGCGTCGCACAAGCGACTCTCTGGAATGTTAAAAAAAAAATTTGATTTCTCCCGGCACATTTGTGCCGGGATTAGCACGCGAGAGCAACAACAGAATGAGAGAGAGAGAGAGAGAGAGAGAGAGAGAGAGAGAGAGAGAGAGAGAGAGAGAGAGAGAGAGAGAGAGAGAGAGAGAGAGCGAGAGAGAGAGAAGGACATGCATCTGGTTGAAGCCAGGTATGTGCACACACACACTTACACACACATACATATGCATACACACACATATACACACATACACATAGACACACACACACACATACACACACAAATACACACACATATACACACATACACACATAATGTTGCATACACACATGCACACATAATGCATACACATGCACACACATATACACATACACATACACACACAAACAAACATACACACATACACACACACATACACACACACATACACACACACACATACACACACATACACACATACACAAACATATATGCATACACACACATAGAGAGACATGCACACACATACACATACATGCATACATATGCATACATAATGCATATGCATATGCGTACATACATACATACTTAAGTGCATACACACACATATGCATACATAATGCACATGCATACATACACATACATAATGCATATGCATACATAATGCACATGCATACATACACATACATAATGCATACACACACATATGCATACATAATGCGTACATAATGCATACACACACATATGCACACATACATACATATGCACACATACATGCATACACATACACACATAGACACATACACAGGCATAGACACATACATACACATAAATAGGTACACACTCATAGACACACACACACATACACATAGATGCGCACACACATACACACACATACACACACATACACACACATACACACACACATACACACACACACATACACACACACATAGACACATACACACATAATGATGCATTCACACACATATACATGCATACACACATACACACACATATACACACACATACACACATACACACATACACACACATATTTGAATACACACACACATAGAGAGACATGCACACACATACACATACATGCATACGTATGCATACATAATGTATATGCATATGCATACATACATACTAACATGCATACATAATGCACATGCATACATACACATACATAATGCATACACACACATATGCATACATAATGCATACACACACATACACACACATATGCATACATACATGCATACACATACACACATAGACACATACACACACATAGACACATACACACACATTAACACATACACACTCATAGACACGTAGCAACACATACACATAGACACACACACATACACACACATATACACACACACATAGAAACATAGACACATACACACATAGACACATACACACACATACACATGCATACACATGCATACACATACATATGCATATGGCTCATCGTCGCGATAATGCACGGTCTGCACTACTTTTATGTATATATATGTGGATATGAGTATGTGTTTTTATGCATGTATGTATGTATATGAGAGAGAGAGAGAGAAAAGAGTGAGACTAGAGGTACAAATACACGCATACACACACACATATACATTATGCATGCACATTTACATACATATACACATACATGCACATTTATACATACACACACATACATGCACATTTTTACACACACATACACATGCATGTAGTTACACACATATAATGAATACACATAGACACATACACATACTCACATACACATACACATACTCACATACACATACACATGCATAATCATATGTACACACACATAGACTCAAATAATCATATTTACATGCATATATACACACACACAACACATGCATATGCACATATAGCTACACATACATACAAAACACATGCATACACATAAATAAATAAATAAATAAACCCTAAATTGAAAACACTAATTTCGATATTAGGCTTTTAAAACCCCTAATTTAGAAACTCTAATTCAACCTTTCAGCCATATGTTTGAAGTATATGTACACATTGCATCTATTCCTCCAACGTCCTACTAGAGAGATGTCTCTCCTCCCAACCTTATGCCTCTATATATAGCTACTCGAATCAACGAGGATCATAATATATATAAAGATATATACACATCATGGACACATACATAATATAAAATGGAGTAGATATATTATGCATCACACATACATGCCTAAATGCACACATAAATATATATATATATATATATATATATATATATATATATATATATATATATATATATATATATATATATATATATATATATATATATATATATATATATATATATGCATACATATTTACATGTACACATTTACACATAGACATATATACATATATACATGTACATAAGCATGCCTACATGCACACATAAACATATATATACATGCATACATATTTACATGTACATATTTACACATAGACACACATACATATATACATGTACACAATTATAAACACTTGCATATATTACATGAATACATGAATATTTTACATAAATGCATATGCATATATACACATATGCATACTAATACATGTATACCTATATCACACACATGCAAACACATACATATACATGAAATACATATATATGCATACTAACATATGTATACATATAATACACATGAATAGACACACATATGCATACATACATGATAAAAATTTGCTCCTTGAAGATAAAGCTATATATAAAATAATTAAGCATACCCCCAAGCTTCATGTTCTAAATCTATTACCCCCGAGCTTCATGTTCTCTAGTAGGATTCATCGTTATTCAAGTTCATAAAAAAAGCTATTACCTGATATCCATTTAGAAGCTTCAAGTTATTGATCGATAACTAGAGTAGAATTTACTATCTCATCTGCTCATATGTTTTCATTATTGCCATCATTTTGGTAAGACATCAATATAGTCTCATCTTCATTATCCTTATTGATTTCATTTATTTCTTCTATTGTTAAATCTATGTTCTCATGAATCACATCATCTATTGATGGATTAATATCTATTTCTGGTAATTCCTCTTCCTCATCAGTAGAATCAGCATGTAGAGAATTATCCTCTTCATCAAAACGATTAGTATCATTATCACATATAATGATTCTAATTTCTCTTTCAGATGTTGATGTATGAGTATCTCATGTTGAATCATCAAGAGGACTTTCTTCGATTTCTCTAACAATAAACTGTTCAAACACTGACCTACCTCTAGGTTGCACATGAATGACTTGCCACCAAGGATGAGCATCTGGGTTTTTATAAAAAAATGCTTGTTCAATATGCCTAGGAAGAATATATGGTTCTTTAGTAGATCACATTACCTTGGAAGAATCAATGGCCCAAAACCCAGATAATTCCTTTTGTTAATGTGGAATTACTACCTTTATACTCGGCTCGAAACCACTCAACCTTCAAAATGACCTATCAAAATATATAACAATAAAAACCCATTATTAGGTGCTTAAAAAAATAACTAACTCTATCATAAAAAATATAAACTTTTTTCTACCTGTTTGAATGTACGAAACGATATTTCGTAGATACCAACAATAGTTCCTACGTAATCAAGTTCGCTATCTATAAGGTTCATGTCTTTTGAGCTAGCACGTGATAGTTGCTTAAAAGAAGCAACAATACTAGAATCCTCTATTTTACGTAAAGAATCAATGGCTTTGATTCTAATATGCTGTCCAAAAGCCCACATATTAGTGAACTTTCGAGCCTGCAAAATAAATTCAATTAGTAAATAGAAACTAATATACATATATCAAAAAAATAAAATATTATTTTAATAAAATTACCTTTCGTTCACAACCTATCATTAACTCTCTTTGCTCATCTGATATTTCTTCATTATTTGCGTGGACACATTGCAAACAACTATATAGCCAATCCGTGAAAGAAGATATATCTGTAATCTCATATTATCGAGATTATGTCTATATCTTTTGTTTTTTTGCCTTTTACTTCAGAGATTTTGAAGTTCCTCGTACTCGATAAGGAATGCTTGCATGCATTCGCTATTATATGCTACAAAAGTAGAAACATCATTTTTTTTTCTTGAAATGTAAATAAGAACGGAACTCCCTTACCTCATAATACCTCATCTGTTATTTTTGAAGAAGACTCGTTGGTCCATGCATGTGGAGCTTCTTCATGAACTCTTTCAAGGTACTCACTAACGTAATACATGCACTCTTCAAGCATCCAACCCTTTGCCATGGATCCTTCTAGTTTCGCTCTTTGTTGCACATAACCTTTTAATATTCCCATAAATCGCTCGACCCAAAACATCCATCGAGTGTTGACAACACCTGTAATCTCTATTTCATCTGCAAGATGGACTAATAAATGAACTTGAATATCAAAAATGAAGTAGGAAGTTCTTTCTCCATCAAACATAGTAGCTCTTTGCATTCACGTTTTTTTTGTGGGATCGAGTTTTTGTCAATCTCTTTGGATGTAATCCACCTATACATATCATAAAAGCAATTATAAAGAAGTTAATTAAAAAATAAAAGATATCCAATATTCATACATATTAAATATAAAACTATCGTAATTACCTTATTAGTGATCCAAGACGATAGATCACATCTCGTACTCCTTTCGTTGTACCTCCATCCATAACCAAACGTAAAATATGTTTCAAAAAGTTATGCTAGTCATGGGTCTTTAAACCAGATAAGCTCTTATCATCCATAGTAAACATGTTTTGAAAAGATGTTGCATATCGTGTAGGAGTCTTAATCAATTGAATTCTATTGTTGATAGTCTATATCTCTTTTGTTGTAAGTACCCAAGGAGCAAGTGCATAAGTCGTTTCTTGTTGATGTCTATCAAAAAATGGCCATAACTTTGGTTTGGATTTTTGATCTTTCAAATCATTCCTTGGTGCTATGGTATCTTTTAGTCCAAGAAGATGTTGCCATAGTGAATAACCAATATTTTTGAATATATGCATAGGATCAAGAAGATGACATACTTTTAATTCTTTCCAATACTCCAAAGAATACCACATTGATATGTTCTCTTCGAGTGCCAATTTTCCTTTACCTCTCTTCACATACTCATTATCTGAATCATCACTGAAGATTTTTTATTTTGGATCTTTCAGAGGTCCATCTGTCCATTTTTTATACCAATTGATAGGCGTCATAGGTTTTGGACATTGACCTGTTTCAAGCTTTCCATTAAAATGTATTGCTTTCTCTTTTAGGTCTTAATGGGTGATCATCAGGCAAGAATCATCGATGTCAAAGATAAATATTTTTGTTGAGATTCTTACTATAGATTGATCTCAACCAATCACCACAATATGGACAAGCTTTATAACCCTTAGTAGATATTCCTATATCATAAAAATGATAAAAATATAATTAGATTAAATCATATTTATTTACATGCATATTGAATTAAAAAATTACATCAATACCTGAACAAACACCATATCCTGGAAAATCGTGAATAGTCCAAGCCACAATACCACGAACCGTAATATATCTTTCATTGATGCTTTTCGATACATCAATGACATTAATACCTCTCCATAACTCTTGGAGATCGTCAATGAGAGGAGCAAGATATATATTCATATCTTTAACTTGTCTTTTGCCTTGGATTAAAAGTGAAAGCATTAAATGTTCCTTTTTAATGCTAAGATATGGCAGAAGATTGTGGTTTATGACTACCACTGGCCATGTTGACCATTTACTGGATTTCATGGAGAATGGATTAGCCCCATCTAATGCAACTCCTAACTTTAGATTCTGTGGATTCTATGCAAATTCAGGCCATGTAGAATCAATATGCTGAAAAGCAACACTATCATGAGGAATTCTCATTATTCCATCAATAATTTTGTGATCATATCCCCAAGTCAAAAGCTTTGATAATTCGGGGCTTTGAAACATATGTCTAATCCGTGGAGCCAATGGAAAATGTCTCAATACCTTTTTTGGGATTTTACCTTCTTCGCCCTTATATGGAGGAGATTGACATTTCGGACATGTCAAAGAGTCTGCATATTCACCTCTATATAAAATACAATCTTTAGGACATGCATGTATACATTGATAATCTATACCAAGATTATTGATTATCTTCTTCATTTCATCATGTGAGGTAGGAAGAATATTCTGACTTAAAAATTTTCAGATAATAACCTGTAAGTTCATAAAAAAAAAGATATATTAAAAAAAGTAAATAAATAAATATACATATATATATGCATATAATTTTATATATGTGTATGCTTATGTGCATCTTTCAAAATATTCACAAAAAATTTGATTGTTTTGGCTCGCAGGATACGATTGTTTGTTTTGGAGGATATGAAGTATGTACCTTCATTGAATGATTTGTCGATTCTATCATATGTTCAGTTTGAAAGTGTGAGAAGGAGGTTTATAATTGCTATTCAAAGAATTTGGCACTGTTTATAGGCCATACAATGGTGACCTAGATGAATCGCATGCACAGAGGTTACTCAAGATAGAGCAACCTGATTATAATGGACTAGTGCCAGCAGGATTCCTGGGGTATGCAGTAAACCTCTTGCATGTCAATGATGAGCATCTGAACTTTAGGATAAAAAGTGGAAATCATGGTGGCTTGAGAGGATCACGTTTATACAGCTTGTTCAAAGAACTTCGACACCAAAGTTCTTTGAACAAGCTGTATAAAAGTGATCCTCTCAAGCCACCATGATTTCCACTTTTTATCCTAAAGTTCAGATGCTCATCATTGACATGCAAGAGGTTTACTGCATACCCCAGGAATCCTGCTGGCACTAGTCCATTATAATCAGGTTGCTCTATCTTGAGTAACCTCTGTGCATGTGATTCATCCAGGTCACCATCGTATGGCCTATAAACAGTGCCAAATTCTTTGAATAGCAATTATAAATCCACTTCTCACACTTTCAAACTGAACATATAATAGAATCGACAAATCATTCAATGAAGGTACATACTTCATATCCTCCAAAACAAACAATCGTATCGTGCCATCCAAACAATCAAATTTTCCGCAAATATTTTGAAAGATACATTAATAGTTTTAAAAGATGCGTGGACAAAAAGTGTCCATTCAATTCAAGTTCTTGTTCTTACCTTATCTAAAGTAAGAATTAAAACCTACATTGAATGGACACTTTTTGTTCTCCCCATTAGGGGAAAAAATGAACCCTGCATGGGCCTTGTAAGGATTCCTAATTTTAAGGGATTAAGCCTAATCTTGTTCTTGCTTGAGGGAACAAAGTGCATTTAATAGAGCACTTTTTAGTAGGCAAAACTAGGCTTTTTTTTAAGCCCAGTTAGGGTCATCTCTCTCTTCTGTAAAAGAAATAGAGAGAGATTCCACTTTACACATCATCAAATCTGTCTATCTTTGTGAATAAAAAAATGACTTTTTTTTTAAAAGTCACACAGTTAGTTATTGCTTACTAAAAAGGGCCCGTTTCTTAATATAAATGTCAGAAGTTACTTTTATTTATGGATTTTTAAATAAAATCACTCAAAATAGTTCTTTTTTCAAACTGCTCCAAAAGTAAAGTGCCACATCATCAAACTCGTAACTTTCTCTACCTCAAAAAATGAGTTTTTCAAATTTTTATCATTTTCACTCACATAGAATGGAAAACCTCACCCTGACCCCATACACATATCAAAAAAGTAATTTGCCTCATGTATAGATACTTAATCCATTATACATGTTATTTTGATTCTCTTCTATCTTTCTCTCTCTTACCTCTTGAATTCTAGGAGCCATGGGGTACTCGAACAATTTCCTCCAAGGAGAAGATGTAACAATAATAGAATCACTCACAAAGAAATTTTTCTCCCATGAGATGACAATATTCATGTCCAAGTAGGTGGTTCATTCTTTTTTGTGATCAAAGATGTACTATTCATTTTACTTTCCAGTATTCATCTACTATTTTTCAGGAGGAAGAGCACACAATATCATCATTGGAAGCTCTTTCATGTGGAGTGGGAGGACACAGACACCATATTCTTCTAATGAGGTATATATTTTTCTTGATTCTCATATTTGCAAAAGAATTAAACCAATATTTCCTTTGCATAGGTAATTCATCTAAGAAATAAGTGCTTCATCAACACCAAAGAAGCACTTTAAATTGTTAATAGTTTCTCTTACTTCTCCTTCTTTTCAAAAGAATGACACCAATATTACAGAGTATGGATAGGAAAATGTGTGTCGAAGCGTTTCTCCATGATTATAGAAGTTATTCATTAGGAACATGAATTATAAAGAGGACATGATTGATATTGCCACATAGTACTTACACATAAAAGAAAATATGCCTAGGTATGTTTAGCATGCAACCATGACTAAGGAGTCAATGAAGAAATCATATCCTTAGTTTATGAAGAAGTCATATACATATGCTTCTGTTTGTACAAAACAATAAATAAATAAATTTTTAATCTATAGAGGCTTCAAAAATCAAGGTTTTTCTTCTAGAATAAAATCTACCTCTAATAATTTTCTTTTCATATCCCTTTTGAATTTTATTTTATATATATTTATCTTTTTTCTACATATTGTGGTGATAGGCTCAAATTCATATTAAAGATACTAATCATCAATAACTTGGAATAGTGAAAGGTAAGGTACATTCTACATTCAGATGTTGTTTATTTCTTTAGATTATGCTCATATTATTCATTGAAATATTACATGTATTGTCATATGGAGAATTTTGATGTATCGATTTTTATCAGTCAAGATTCTAGTACAGTAGTGATGGGAAATTCCCACTATAGATCTATTAGTAATTTCTTAAAAAGTATATGTCATATTAGTGGTTCCATGCATGTTGACTAGTTGGAATAATACTCACTTGCTTTTCTTCAAACAACTTTTGCAAGAGTTTGACTATTAGAAATTTTTTCATGAAATTACAGCACAACATTGCAAGTGAAAATTGGAGGTTATCAGCAAGTCCTTTGCATCATGATCAATGTCATGCACAAAAAGTGTTTTAGGGTTCAACTTGGAACTCAAGTTACATAAGAGGCATCATTGACTATTTTATACTAACAAGTTTTTGTGGTATATCCTATACATGCTCAAGGTACATAATGACCACCTTGGATGAAGCTCCATCACAGAGGATGAAGTGGTCTACATGGAACAGAGGTCACCATACAATCATAGAGTGGCTCAATATGAAAGAGTGAAGTCGATTAAGAATATCAAAATAGTTCATACCCTCATCCATAGAAACATTCTTGTGAGCATGATGAAGACCAACTGCCACAGATGTGACCATTCATAAAAAGATTCTAAGGACATGCACAAAGGGGAATAATAGATCCACTAATCATTGATGATGAACCATTTTAACTCAATCTACCTCCAAATGGAACATGGCTGATGAAACATGCATGAAGTAACTATTCCAAGTCATCCAAAAAGGAGAGCTTCAAGGAATCATCATGAAACATATGCATATTCCAACATCATATCAAGTAGAGGCTATAAAGTCACTACTATAAGGTCAAAGAACACTACCCACATATGAGAAAAGCAACATATGCCATAAATTGTGTCACAATGTCAATCAAGGCATAGATGTAAGATGTACACTGTCATATGTAGCACAACCTAAAGTTTCTCCTAATGCAAAAGCAACAAAAAAGTGAGCAAACGTTAATATCGATCCTTAGTGATTCAAATTTAATGCACTAGACTTTGGATATAATCAATAGCACTTCAAGCCATCCAAGAGGAAGGAGATGCATTCCTTACTTCTATTTTAAAAGATATTGACTTGTGTGTAGCTCATGTGAAGATGATGACCATACAACCAAAGAAACTAGATGGGACCATACATGATTATGTAATCATTCTTGTTGAAGAGATACATTTTGTAAAATCACATTTCCATTATGATAACCTACATTTCATCATCTTTCTTACACATGCTCAAGTCCACATTGATCTATATCATATGTTCATAAGTGTATCCACTTGCGTAAAGATTGTATGTGTGCAAAACTAGTATTTGCATTGTTCAACTAGGTTGTGCATATAATAAGGTCCATGAACCTAAAATTTGAAAGAAAGGAGGTGTATTGTCACTAACCACATCATATTCAAATGTCCTAGGAAGAAGATACAAGCTGGGTTTAAGACTTCCACGATCACCATTCCATAGCAAAAGATCATCATCTGAGTCAGAAAAGGATTACTATCCATCATGAGAATCATGCCCTTGATTCTTTAGCTAGATATACTACAAACCCTTTCTAGTACCATCATGGATATCCATCATCATCGTGTTCCAGTACAACATATAAAGAACTCTAAAAAGACCAATAACTATGAAGATTCAATTTCCAAAAAATCTCACAGTTACATAGCTACTTCCTGTGGAACTTATCGCTTTGAGAGGGAGGTGATGTCATAAACACAAAGGAACCCATTGTAAAACCATAAATTCTATGAGAATGTTTATATCTCATGAATGGTTTAGATTTTGGAGAAATGGATGCTACCATCACGTTCGAAACATGCAAAAACCCTAAGACTGACGTTTTTGCATGTCTTGGACGTGATGGTAGCATCCATTTCTCCAAAATCTAAACCATTCATGAGATATAAACATTTTTTGGTGCTTTGAGGTCATGTAAGGTCATCAAATGGTGGAAATAAGTATTACTTCTTGCAAATTTTAGGGAAATTATGCAACCCAAGAACTAGATAGGAGCATATTTGACTATGTGATCATTCTTCTTGAAGAGATGTTTTGTAATGTGAATTATCTCATTGGTAATATAATTTTTCATAACCTTTCTTACACATGCTCAACTCCACATTGATCTATATCATATGTTCACAGTCATATGCACTCAAGTCAACATGCTATGTATGTAGAGCAAATCATTTATGGTTATAAACTCATTTTTCCATTGGTTAATTGAGTTGAGCACATAATGAGTTTCATGGACCTTCAATTTGTAATAATAAAGTTTCATATCCACTAGAAATAAACTTGCATGGCCTCAAAAGCACAAAAAAAGTTCATCCATAGAAACACACAATAGGCCTCTACAAAACTTTTGTGAAGACATATCCCATGTTTCTATGGCTCCTCTTTTTTGATACTTTTGAGGCCATGCAAGGTTATTTTTAGTGGATATGAAACTTTATTATTTAGATTTTTAGAGCCGTGGAAATTATTTCTAACAAGTCACTTACTCTACACTGATCCATGCATATACAGCTTCTACAATGGGAGCCAGTATAAACAAACATAGTTACATGAGATAAAATAGTTTGCAAAATATAATTTAGGATAATATCCTCATGTCTAGCATTCTTGTTGTGCCTCTATACCCCATATAAGGCAGAAATCCCCCTTTGAACTCCTCCCATTAAGGTTCTATGGGGAAATTCCATGGCACCAGAGGGCCTTTATTTTTAGCTTGAATGGCATTCAAATTGGCAAAACTTTTATGCCCCACTTACCTCATGGCATAAATAACAAAGACAATTTATTACCATAAATTTTCACATATAAAACTCATCTAGCTTAGAAGTTAATGTTCCATGGATGTTTGTACTCTCAAAGTGGTTTCTCCTCATAATAGGGGCCTTATAACTTAGAGCACCATGGATCATATGTGGTACTTGAGGAGTAAGTATTGAGTATATCTACCATGAATGGCCTTTTTTAGTTATATCCTTTGTAATTTCAAACTTCATAAATGATCATCTATTGAGAAAATTAACCAATAAAATGTCAACTATTGTGAACTTGAACATACTCTATATAAAAGCAAAAATTGAATAATCACCAATAAATGCACAATTGTAGACTACAAAAATGTGAGAATAGACATGTTTTCATTACAAATATCAAATCTTACAAAATTTACAAATTATTGGTATCAATGATTGTACATGTTGAAGTGCTTGCAAATGCAAGAACACATCACAAATTTTGTGATGCTCATCCATGATGTAAAGCATTTCTAGACCAATTCTAGATCAAGAGGATTTTTAGATATCTTAGTAGGAGAGAAGGGATCAGAGAAGAAGGTATATACAATATCTAACATGAATCGATTATCCTACTTTTTACAAGGTTCTTGAAAGTGCAAAATCATGAGATACAATGACTAGGGCCCAAGAAGTGACATTATCAGGTTGCAAAAGAACTATGATAATGAGAGTTTTGTTCCATCTTTGCTCCAATCTACAGGGACTTTCATTTTGTATTCCATTCTTCTGCCCACCTGTAATCAATTTGCAAGAAATTGAAGTCATTAAAGTAAAATAAACAATAATGAAAAGATTACTTTAACAAAAGCACGAAACATTTATCACCTTATGTCCTTGAATTTTGAATTTGGATTGAGTTAGTCCTTCAAACCCCATAATCATCAAGTGTTCTCTCATATTAGCCAAGGTCCAATGATTATTCACTAAAATAGTTTCTATTTCATTATTGGGCAATCTAAGCTTTATTTCAAATGAATGTAAAGATCCCTCTGAACTTTGAAATGGTATCCATTTGCCAAGTTTGCACATCCAACGGTCATAGTAGAATCTGATGTATAATGAAGTACGTTGTTTCAAATATCAAAATCCTATACCTGTTCCACCTATTTTACAAAGATATTTATCACCTTTTGCAATTCCTTCTATCAAACCCCAATCTTCACTAAGAAGGCTTTTGACTTGCTTATATGTGATATCTTTACACATGAACATGGTGGAAGTCTCTTGGAATGAGAATCCTTGGAATAAATATACAAAACAATGAATGGGAAAAGACCAGTGCAAACCTACAGACCTAGACACTTTTGTGAATTTCAAAGAGTTATGTATATCCATTACCATCTTTTGCTTCAAAGATGATACGGACCATATATCAGGTTTTGGCCACTCCAAGCTAAGAAGAGAATGTACTTTAATTCTCTCTAACCTTCCAAAACCATTCATTGTAGAGGGTACAACATATCTATGTGTGTAAAAGAAAACTCTATCATGGTAAAGTTGAGCAGGAGATATTTCTGGAAAGACTAGTGCACCAACATCTGCATGTAATGCCTCGAAAGTACCTGTAAGACTATGAAGTGGTTGCTCTTCCACCAGAGTAGAAGGAAATATATCTTAAACAAACAAAAACATATCTAAATAGTTTAGAAATATATCTGACACAAGAAAACATAAAATATTGTAGAGTAATACTTACAATTCACAAGATATCTCATTCTACTAGAGTTTTCAAGTTTCATAGTTGCCATTGTAAAAACATGTTGTACGATAGCAACCATCCCATTGTCTCTGTGCTTCTTGAAGTCAAGTAACTTTCCCTTCCAATAAAGATCTAAGTTTCCATGATCTCTAACTCGATGAGGCCCAACTCTAGAGGGTTGCATGTACACCCATGCACCTTTGGAGTACTCATGTGATAGCCACTTTCCATCTGTGGCTTTGATATTGTGACATTTTAATGTGAGGATTTCATCTTTTGGTCGCCTAGAAGCTTTAATTGTTGCCATTGAAGCTAAACGTCTTCAAGCTACAATAGTAATTCGAGATAGGAGATGTAGGTAGGTTGGAGTGTAGAAACAGGAGCTTCAATGGTGTGCTACATAGTGAAAGTAGTGGGAAAAGATGACTTTTTGGGACCTGGGTATGAAAATGTGAGGTTTAGGAGGGAATAACTCTTTTTGAGTATTTTTGAAAAAAACCCATTTTTTGAGCTCAAAACATGCACGAATTTTGAATTTGGGGTCAAAAAGAGTACTTTTGACCCTAAAAAGTAATGGGGGGTCCATTTTCAGGTGTTATGATGAGTTTTTTAACTTTTTAGAAATTTTGAATTTTTGGGCCCAACTGAGTTACGAGATTCCTTCTCTCTCGAGAGGCAGCTCATTAAATAATGGAGAAATATGTCCCCTCTTCCCCGTTCAGCCTAGTATTTTATAGAGCATAGACTGTGGCCACCACCCTCTTCTGATTGGTCCATCACTAATCACTCCTTAATCTAAAAGGCCCATTCAGGGTTCATTTTTTCCCCTAATGCATCCTTTAAAATTATTTTTCCATCCTTCAAAATGTGTGTTTATGTGTGTGTATGTTTATATATGCATGTGTTTATATATATATATATATATATATATATATATATATATATATATATATATATATATATATATATATATATATATATGTATGTATGTATGTATATATATATATAAATAGATAGAAAATTGAAAGTTATACCTTAATAGTGTGGAAACAAATACATTACTCCATCCAACACAATTTTGAAGTTTGAGAATAAGTAAGCTTGCACTTAGTCGTGTCAAATGACTTCCGTCATATACATGCTTTAGACATTCCGCTCGAAGATATTTCTCATTTTTAGAAATATCAATGCTCTCACTGTCATTTTGATACGAATCCTCAATAAAATCTGCCATGCCATCATCTTCATCATTGTCACAGAAATCTTGTACTTTATCGTCTTTTGAATATAGATCTTTCAACCTTGCATATTCCATAGGATTACTTTTGCGTAGCGTCCTCATAGAAGCTTCAGATAAATGAGGTCTTACTGGCAATTGTGAATGCTGTGGAGGAATATCATCAACATCATACGTTGGAATCTACACATATAAATAAAATTCATTAGTATTCCATAAATGAATAAAAAGTAAACTTTAAATATAAAATTAAGTATATAACTTATTAAATATGGATAGAAAATTTTTATTCTCTCTAGCTAAAAGGTGCTCTTGGAGGTCTACGCCATCCATAATTCACTAATAGTTCATCACCAGCATGTTATGTAGTAATAGCATTGACAACTATGTATCTTTATACATCTCTACTCATGTATGGTGATTCATGACTATTTTCACACTCCTCAAATGTGCAATTAGTGATTGAACTACTATGTAACCCTCGACTAATATTTATTAAACTTGTTATATTTCCATGTGTGTAAGGTCTTCCATCAATATATAATCTTTCATTTATTTTCTGTATGTAAAGTCCATCGAATAGTAAGGGATGCTATGTTCAAGCATATTCCATAAGTACTCATGCTTTGAACATAACGTGAAAGTCGATGCCAATCTCCCCATCCATGTATAGGACCACAAAATGACATAAGAGTGACTTCAAAGTTCCGTTGATGATCTCATCATAACAGGACTAATGTTACAGGAATACAAGAGATCAAAAGGAAACTCGGTAAGGAGTTTAAAATTTCAGATCTTGGTGAGCTGAAATACTTTTTAGGCATTGAGATAGTCTATGGGAAAGATGGCATCTACTTGATGCAAAGAAAGTACTTCTTGGATATTCTTTTTAGATTTGGAATGAGTGAATGCAAACCACTCACTCGACCTATGGACACAAATGTGAAGCTATGCTCAAATGATGGAGAGAAGTTACATGATGTAACTACATACATGAGTATTATAGGTTCGTTGATCTATGCTACGATCACAAGACCATATTTGTGTTATATTGTTGGAGTTCTTTCTCAATTTATGCAAGCTCCAACAAGTGAACATTTGAATTAAGCCAAACGAGTGCTAAGATATGTGAAGCACACAGTCAATCATGCTTTGTTTTATAGATATGATGAAGAATTGCAGGTAAAAGGCTTCAGTGATGCTGATTGGGATGGTTCGAAGGAAGATAGAAGATCCACGTCAGGTTATGTGTTCATGATAGGTAGCAAACCTATCACATGGAGCTCAAAGAAGCAACCTACTGTTGCATTATCATCTACAGAAGCTGAATATAGAGGTTTAGCCTTTGCAACTTGTGAATCTATGCAGATTAAGAAGCTCTTGGCTGATCTTGATGTGCAGGTGGAGACCATTCCTATTTATGGTGACAACATGTCAAGCATTCACTTGATGAATAATCCAATGTTTCATGCACGAAGCAAGCACATAGAAGTGCATTATCATTATGTTCGTGAAAAAGTTTTGAGCAAGGATGTGGATATAAAGTTCATTAGAACTAATGACCAGGTTGTAGACATGCTTACAAAGTCCCTAGATGCTTCTAAGCTAAAGAAGTTCAAGGATGACATCAACTTGCAAGATATGGCTGAAGGTGCAAGCTCACATGTGAGCTTGAGGGGGAGTCTTAAAAATAAAGAAGTAAGCTCGTATATAATTTTGCGAAAAGGATTTTCTTCAAGTAGAAGGAAAATACAAAAATGAAAAATTGAAGAATTTACTTCAGCAAGTAGTGGAGGCCAAAAGAGAATCATTCAAAAGAGAATAAAATCCAAGAACTGAATTGTAAGAGGAGTGGCTGTCCAAAGTAGTGGAGAAATGATGGAGAAGAGCTCTGAAACTCATTATGAGAGTATTTGGTCACTTGGCTATAAAAGAGGTAAGGGAGGACACTCAAACATAGAGGAAGAAGGCATGGAAGCCCCCTTGTAGCTACTTCATTTGTTTTGAGTCATTTCGTTAAGTTCACTCTCATAGAGTATGTCTAGCCGCACACCCATTTTTGGGTAGTCTACTTGTGAGAGTCATATCTATCAATATATGTATCCAATTTTAGTGTTTAAACATTCTTTGGAAAGCTTATCTCAAGTACTTCCTCTATCTAAAACAGTTTTATGAAATTAGTTATGCTCTATGAGTTATTAAGGTTTTAGTGAAGTCAAATTTTCAACCTAACTGAGTGGACAGGTACTCTATTTTGAATCAAAGAGTTGCCAACCCAAATCTACTCCAAATTGAGTGTTTGATAGCTCTAGGTGTCTAGTTTGAGTGACCAAAGTTTCAAGTTCATTGCATTTTTCAGTTGGTACCAGTTTTCATTTGAAGGTTCTACTGTTGGCAAGAGTCTTGATCCTGAGAAGGTCTTCTACACTTTCCACTGCGAATAGGGAGGAATTCTCCAACAATTTACACATACACACATATTCACATATACAAAACTACACATTATTGTGGGATAAATGCATGTATTTTGTATGAATGAGTGTATATGCATGCATGTGTGTGTACGTATATATGTGGATATGTATATGTGTGTTTATGTTATATGTATGTATATGTGTATATGTATACATATATGTATGTGTATATGTTTGCATGTATATGTGTATGTGGGTATGTGTATGTGTATGTGTGTGTATATATGTGTATGTATCCTGATTTTTTTTTTGTTTGAGATTAAATTAACAGGAGATATTGTATGGTGGAAAAAAATAAGAGGCGACCTAACATACCACCTGAGACATGGCAGTTTTTTCGTAGACAGCTACGTCTTTAGGAGTCATTTCCTCAGCAGAAGGTACACAAATTAATAGCTTATATTTATAATTTTTATATATTTTAGTAATTATTTACATTTAATTTATGTATTTTTTTCTTAAAAAAAGAGGCTGCTGCAAAGAAGAGAGTGGAGTCGAGCCACACATCGTACCTAGGCCAAATGAGCCATAATGGTTTTGTAGCTACATTTGTAAGTATATGTGTTATTGTGAGTATATTTTTTATTTTATTCACACACATAAACTCACATGCATACATACACACACATGGATACACATGCATATGCATACATACATACACACATGCAAACACACATATGCACATACACACACATGCACATATACACGTACACATAAACACATACAAATACATACACACACATAGAAAAACACACATACACTCACATTCATACATAAAAATACATGCATACACATGCATATGCATACATATATACACAAATGCATACACACACATATATGTACACACACATATATGCACACACACATATGCATACATACACACACATACACATATAGACACACATACACACAAATGCCTTATACATACACATGCATACACACATATATATGTACGCAAGCATACACAAACACACACATACACACATAAAGTGACACACACACACACATATATATATATATATATATGCACACATACACACACATATGTTAGAATTTTAGCAATTTCAAGTGTGGGAACTCATGCTAAATTGAAGTGCCACATCACTCACACTTTTTGGTAGGATATACAACCACTTTTCCACGAATCCTCTCAGCTCATTACTCAAGTAATTGATGGAGAAAAGGAAGGGTCATTTGGAGGGCATTTTTGAATTCAAATTTACAACTACCTCTTTGAGCATTATACAAGCAAACACATGGAGCACAGTTGTGCCATCTTCCTCTACCATTTTAGCACTTGTAGACTCTCATTAGGACTGTTTAATCTAGGCCTAAGCTAGACCCTAGCTTAAGAAAGCCCCTTGCTTGTTGGAGTGTTCTCATAAGAAGTGACCTTTGATCACCCATATCTCTTTCTGTAGTTATCTGAGTCATTTGCAAGTAGCTCATTTTGTTCCTATGATTGTAAGCATTCCTTTGCATATAATAATACTATTAAATGTTCATTATTCTTGAGTATATTGAGATTTAAATCTCTTTAGTCTGATCTCTATATATTCCCAAGTGTATGCCTGTAGGAAGATACACATAGGTGCAAGCTACCTGTTTGGACAATTTCTGGTGTGTCTTGTGGAGGAAGGTTGATACCCCTCAAATTCTCCAAATTGAGTGATCTTTGGTTTGTCCGAAAGACCATACTCTCTTTTTGTATTATGCAAAATTGCATAGGTTCAATCCTGAGATCCAGGGAGATATTTAATTTTTGGTGGACTGTGGTAGTGAACTATTTGGTCCTATGAAGGGCCTATCATTTTTCTGCTGGAATTAGGAGTGGATATACTTCATTAGTGGTATCATAGCTCATAATTGAGCATTGAGGACATCAAGAGGAGGGCTTGAACTCCTCGACCAATTCAAAAAATGAGCATTTGTTAGATATGAAGCATAGTAGTGAAGATCAACCAAATTATGAGGTGTGGTATATAGATAGTGGTTGCAGTAACCACGTCAGGTAAAGAGTACTTCAACAATCTTCAAGCACCTAAGCAAAGAGGCTTTGTGGAGATAGGAGACAACATAGAGCATGAGATACAACAAATGGGAGATTTGAAGATTGAAGGAAACCACAAAGCAAGAGGACTATCAGAAGTATTGCATGTTCCTACTATTACACAGAACTTAATTTTTGTTGGACAGATGGTTAAAATTGGATACCAAGTCAAGTTCAACCACAAAGGATGCTTTATTGAAGACCCAAAGAATGGCTATGAGCTGATAGCCAAAAGAAAGAAGGAAGGGAGGATGTTCACTCTTGACATTGGCAAAGGACAAAGCAATGTTCATCACCTATGGAGACAAGAAGATTGGAGACTTGGATTTGTGGCACAAAAGGTGTGGTTACATCAACATTCAAAGGTTGAAAGCCATGAAGAAGAGCCAATTGCTAAGAGGCTTAACACATTTTCATTACAAATGTTGCATGAGATGTGTGAAGCTTGTCAACTTGGAAAGTCTACTAGGCAGCCCTTCAAGAAGGGGGGATATGTAGCACATGCTGTGTTAGAACTTGATCACATAGATGTGTAGGGACCAACCGAAGAGCCCTCTCTTGTAGGTAACATGTACTTTGTAACCTTCATAGATGACTACTCAAGAAAAGTATGGTTGTATTGTATAAAGAAGAAATCAGATGTGTTTGATGTGTTTAGAAGATTCAAGACACAAGTTGAAAAGGAGACATGTTGCTACATCAAAACCCTAAGGTCAGATGGATGGGGAGAATACTTCTTCCATGCCTTTTGCTGAAATTGCTAGGAGTATGTTAAATTAAATGAATGTGACTTTTACATATTGGGCAGATGTTGTATCTACTGCTGTGTACTTGATGAATAGGTGTCCCACATCAGGGATACATGACATGACACCTAAGGAGGCATGGAGTGGAAGGAAAACAAACCTTTCACACATTAGAATCTTTGGTTGTGTATGTTACACACATGTGCCACAAGAGCTAAGAGGTAAGATGGATGCAAGGGCTGAAACATGCATGTTTATTGGTTATGCTATGGAGCATAAACGTTACAATGTGTTATAGCCCTAATACAAGGGAGTTAAAGGTGTCTGGAGATGTATTGTTTGATGAACTCAAACCATGGTATGCTTTCAAAGCTCCATTGCAGGATGAAGATACTAAAGAGGTAGAGAGGAGATATGAAGCTAGGTTTCAAGATAGTTTGGAAATCAATGGTCCAAGCATACAAAGAAGTTCAAGCATGGATTCAACCCATCAATTAGTGAATAAAGGAAAGGCAAGATTGGTAGAGTTTGATGAAGATGGATATGAAGTTGAAGACTTTGAAAAACCTATGTTAGAAGGGGGAACCACATCAAAAGCAAAATCAAGGCACTAATGCAAAGAAAGTTCATTCCACCAAAAGGAGAAGAAAGTAGGTCAACAAGGGTAAAACATCCAATCTCAAGGCTTGTCTATGATAGTTATATTGCTAGGAATAATGCTTTCATGACCAAGGTTATCAAAGGTCATGAACTTTCTACCTATGAACATGCCAAAGACAGAAAGGACTAAGAAGAAGCTATGGAAGAAGAGTACAAATCCCTTGAAGAGAAATTCTGATGGTTCAATTGCTAGGTACAAAACAAGGCTTGTAATAAAGGGATTTGCTCAATCCTATGGGATTGACTATGAAGAAACATTCAGCCCAATTGCAAAGATGACCACAATTAGGGAAATCATTGGGGTTGCCACATTTAGGAGGTGGTCATGATATCAATGAGATGTAAATAATGCTTTTCTTAATGGTGATTTGTAGGAAGCAATCTACATGACTCAACCATTAGGGTTTGAGAACCCTAAATATTGAGATTTTGTTTGTAAACTTGGAAAAGCATTTTATGGTTTAAAGAAAGCTCCTAACACATGGAATCAAAGGCTTGTGGAGTTTTTGTGCGTGTGTGGATACAAGCCAAGTGTTGCAGATACTTCCCTATACCTCAAGAAGGAAGGAAAAGTAGTTGTCTATGTATGCATATATATGGATGACTTGATTATAATAGGAAGTGATGATGCAAGTATCACATGGATTAACTCCAAGCTTGGAAATGAATTCAAGATTTCAGATCTTGAAGTCCTTAAATATTTTCTAGGGATTGAAGTTATTTATGTAGAAAATGGTATTTACCTTGCTCAAAGGAAATACTTGCTAGATGTACTTTATAAGTATGGTATGAGTGGATGTAAGCCACTCACACAACGTGTGGATACAAACACTAAGTTATGTGCAAGTGAAGGACAACCTCTTGAAGATATTTTAGCATATAGAAGCATAATTGGAAGCCTAAATTATGCTATCATCACAAGACTTGACTTGTGTTATGTTGTAGGAGTTCTTTCTCAATTTTTGAATTGACCAACCCATGTTCATATGAATGCAACCAAGAAAGTGCTTATGTACATCAAGCACACTATCAATCAAGGGTTGTACTACCCTTATGGAGATGGATTACAACCTCAAGGCTTTAGTGATGTTGATTGGGCTGGTTCAAAGGAGGATGGAAGGAGCACATTTGGCTATGTCTTCATGCTAGATCAAAGAGTTATCTCATGGAAGCCCAAGAAGGAACCAACAGTTGCATTATCATCTACTGAGGTTGAGCATAGTGCATTCATACTTGCTACATGGGTAGGATATACAACCATTTTTCCATGAATTCCCTCTGCTCATTACTCAACTAATTGATGGAGAAAAGTCAAGATCATTTGGAGGGCATTTTTGAATTCAAATTTACAACTACATTATATAAGAAAGCACATGGAGCAAAGTCGTGGACATCCTCCTCTACCATTTGAGCACTTGTAGGCTCTCATTAGGAGTTTTTACTCTAGGCCTAAGCTAGCCCCAAGCTTAAGCAAGCTCCTTGCTTGCTGGGATTTTCTCATAGGAAGTGATCTTTGATCACCCATATCTCTTTGTGTAGTAATCCGATTCATTTCCAAGATAGCTCATTTTGTTCCTAAGATTGAAAGGTTTCTTTTGGATATAATCTTAGTATTAAGTGCTCATTATCCTTAAGTATATTGAGCTTGAAATTTCTCTGGTATGATCTCTATATATTCCCAAGTGTATGTGTGTAGGAAGGTACGCATAGATGCAAGATGCCTATTTGGACAATTTTTGGTATGTCTTCTGGAAGGAGGTTGACACCCTCACATTCTCCGAATTTAGTTCTCTTTAGCTTGTTGGAAAACGCATACTATCTATGTGTATTGTGCAAACTTTCATAGGTTTAATCTTTAGGTCCAGAGAGCAATTCAGTTTTTGGTGGACTATGGTAGTGAAGTGTTTGGTCCTAAGAAGGGCCTATCATTCTTCTACTACAATTAGGAGTGGATATACTCCATCAACACATACACACATACACATATAGATATACATGCATACGGATACATACACATAGACACACACATACACTCACATGCACATATACACACACATGCATATGTATGCATACATACACACATGCATACACACACATGCAAATATGCACATACACATATATACACAAACACACATACACACAAAATCCTATACACACATGCACATATACATACACAGACATACACATATACATACACACTCATAAATTCACATCCATATATATGCACATGCATACACACATACACACATATACGTACACACACATACACACATGTACACACACATAAACACACATACAAATACATACACATATACATACACACACATACACTCACATGCATACATAGACATACATACATGCATACATACATACATACACACACATAGACATAGACACACACATACTCATGCATACATACACATGCATGCATACATACATACATACATTCATACATACATACATACATACATACATACATACATACATACATACATACACACACACATGCATACACACACACATATGCATATATACACATACATACACACATATAAACATATAAACACACACACACACTATACATACACATATATACACACACATACACACATGTATACATACACATGCACATATACATACACCCACATATGCATACACACACATATAGACACACACAAACACACACATACATATGCATACACATGCATATGCATACATACATACACACACATACACACCTATATAAACATACACACACATACACTCACATACACACCTACATACACACACATATACATACACACACATATACATACACACACACATATACATACACACATGCATACACACATATACAATCACATACACAAGCGTAAACACATATACACACACATACAGACATATATACATACAAACACATACACACACATATATACATCCAAACACATATACATACAAACACATACACACACATACACATATACATACATACATATACATAGACACATATACATACATGCATATACACACACATACATGCATACATACACACATGCTTACATGCATATACACACATACATGCATACATAATCACACATATATACACACATACATGCATACACACATGCATACACATATACACATATACATACACACACATACACACAAACACATGCATACACACATACAAATGCATACACACACATACACATGCATGCACATACATATGCATACACACATACACATGCATACACCCATACAAATATACACACACACACACACACACACAAATATTGATTTTTAATCCATTTTGTTTTATATGTACAAATATTATGGATTGTAGTCGAGAGACAAAGATGAAACTTGCTCTCATAAAGAATCTTATGAGAGGGAAAGTACTCTCTGATTCCTTAGGGGATGTCATGCATGAGTATGCAGACATACCGGATGAGGAATTAGAGTATACCATACAGATGCTTACCCAACGACTGGAGGAAGGCTCCTTTGTCACTCCATTTGTAGGAATAGAGCTGTATTCCCATAGGTATGTTTTCTTTTCATAAATTAATATTTTTTAATGATATTATAACACATGTTTTTATTCATTTTTTAATTTATTTTTAGGAAATCTATACCATCTCTAGCTCATGAGAGCAGAGCACAAATACCTACAAGGACATACATAGGTAGCCTAGGGCTCGAGTGTGTTAAAGAACGTGAGGGGAACATTGTATATATGAGACATTATTTGGAGTTTAAAAGAAGACTAGAGCTTTACATGAATCCTACCTACATTTTTTTTACTTAAAGTGGAGGTAAGTATAAGTTTTACATACAAATTGAGATATGTACTTTATGTTTTAACTCGCGTGTTAATCCCGGCACAAATGTGTCGAGAGAAATCGATTTTTTTTTTTAACATTCCAGAACGTCGCATGTGCGACGCTATCGAGTTTGCCAATGTCGCAAATAGCATCACTAATGAGCGATGCTATTTGCCACACACTCATTTAGCGTCGCATAAGCGATGCAAGCATCGCTTATGTGATGAATGCCCGTAAAAAAAATATCCGAAAATAGGACCGTCGCTTATGCGACGTTAGCATCACATAAGCGACGATGCTCATTCTTTTTTCAATTCGGGGGCGTTGCTACGGCCCCTTATTTCTTGTAGTGTAAGTAGTTCTCTTAAGACTTCTTGTCATACCAACAACAAAATTGCAAGTTAATAATCTGAATCCTTTTTATAAAAACATAAGTACTAATCACAGATGTTTATGAATAAAAAAACTAACTAACCAAGCACAAAACCATTACAAAAATAGATTTTTTTTAATCCAATAGATTTTTAATAACCGAGCACAATTGTAATAACCGAAAATAATTGTTGTACTTCTCAACCCCCTCAAAAATCTTCATTTTAGTAACTTCATTGTTTCATAAATGCACTCAATTGTTTCTTTGGTCATAGATGTGATGAAATTTACTTTTTTACTTTTATTTTAATTATTTTATTTTTATGTTTATTTGTATTTAAATTCCATTTGGTCCAAGTGATTCATGGCATCATATAGTGTTTTATCCAAGGGGCATTGAACTCATGACCTATCAGCTAGGAGTATCATAGACTAACAACTTGCACCAAAAGCCATGGTTGAGGATTGTCTCCTAATCCTCCCTCTTAGGGTGTGGTTCAACCATCTCTTGAAAGTCCCTTCTTGAGTCTAACACTTTCTTCCACTTTGAGAGCTCATTCTACTCAATGATGAACCCCTAATCTCCCTTGAATTGATGTCCTCACCCTTGCACTGTCTCTTGAGCCTTCTTGCTCTCAATCTTGGTTTCTTGAACCCTTGCTCACAACCTTAGTATCTTGAAACTAGTTCTCTCACCCATGCTATGTATCATGGACACTACATCTAGTACTATCATTGGAACGTTCATTTTTAGAACTTCTTTATGGTACTTTATGCATCTAAATCTGGCCTACAAATTGCGAGATACACTCTAACCTTCATTGGATTAAGTTATAAAGGCAACACATGGCACATTTTCTTCCACTTCTGATGCAAAGTGCCGATTGGGCTTTTCTAGAGAGCATTGGGTGACAATGAGCCTTGTGGAGCCCACCCACATTGCCCAAGCCTACTTTCTAATCTCTCATACCAATTGTTGTATCCAAGCAAAATTGAACTCATGATTTATGGGTTAGGAGTATGATGGGATAACCACTTGCCCCAAAATCCAAGATTTAGGATTACTTCCTAATGCTCTCTCTTAGGGTATAGTTAAACCATCTCCTACCATTCATTTCTTGGGTCTAACATATAGTATGCACCACACTAGATTCTAGAAAGTTGTTCATATAAACATTTCTATGTTATTATGGGATTTACAATGTCACTATTATGGACTTTACAACATTTCAAAAGAGGCATGAAAATAAACCTTATAGTGCAAAATATGCATCTCATTGGGATCAATGAGTAGCAAATCATGCACGTAAATTACAATGATGAGAAGCTTTTAGTTGGAGTAAGGCGAAATCCATATGCTAATATGTAGGAACCTGTTTTCTCCTATGAAGCATGTGGTGCTCGTTGTAATCCATACAATGTCTTTTTTTCTACATGCACAATTTGTTCTCCTATTATTTATGTACAAAACAACAGAGTTCAGAAGAATACACTTCTTCTTGCAAAGCATTAAGTTAGGTACAGCGAACATATTCCAAGTTACCATTCACATTATGAAGTACAGGGAACATCATTTTGAAGCATTAAGCCAAGACTTTCATATTGTGCAGAAAATGCCATTCACCTAGAATATATGGAAAAGGTAGGAATATATCATACCTAATCTTGCCAATATACATGAAAAATTTAGATGGGAGTTAGGTAGAATTCCATGAATGCACTGAAACAGAAGAACATTTGCAAGAGATTATAAAAGATGAATTTAGGTGCATGGTGTGAAAATTAACCAAATCTTAGCTCCAAGATCTTTGGACAAGAGTGTAAGAATCATGCTAGAAAGAGAAAGCGATCCCCAATCGCCATTCAATGGGATCTACCTAAGAAAGGAATCGAATCGCATTTAATTTTCCTCAGTCCTAGAAGGGCAATTAAGTGCGTGCATACTAGCAGATGATGCAAATAGTTTGCTAACCTTGCGCATCTATAGTAAAACTTTTTAACAAGCCTCTGATTTCCATCACATTCTTACCATGAGATTGAAGATGCCTAGAATTAGTGATGAGAAGTCAAAATCCATGGACGAAATTAAAAAAGATAAATTAAGGTGCACATTTATCATTTCAGAATATATCTCAATTGTGGGAGCAACTCTCAAACACTTGAAAGGGCACAAAACACACAAATAGGAAACCAAATCTGCACAATAGGGTCACTCAATAGAGGAAGTCCTTATAGACAAGGTAGGGGATCATGGTGAAGGGAAAGAAGAAAACACTTTCGGTTTGGTGACCTTGAAATATCAAACACAAGATAGGGAGTTGCAATAGTTATAGCTCCTTGAAATCAGCACATATGAAACTAGAATCGGTCCAACCCACCTTGAGATCATAACATATTAAACTACAACTGGTATATGGTCAAGTAGATTGACCACTAGGCCCATTAGAAAGCAAAGATTGGAAACATCTTGAGTGCACTTTGAACAAACCCTTGCCATTTGTCGGTTTGGTAAGACAAATTATTATAAGATTATACTAGGAAGACCCTTCATGACGCGATTAAAGGTAGTACAAGATTGGGGGACGGATTTCTTATACATAAAACATCCAAGGATGAATACAAAGATCAGATTACATGGTTTTTCATATAGAGATGTTCCACCACTTCAATTGAATCTTGCACACAAAGAAATAGATGAGTTTTCCATTCATAGTTTTGATTCAAGTGATCCTTCATTGAGTTTGAGGAGGCATATATGCAAGCTATAGGAACCAATCCCAAATTTTACACGATGGACCACCCATCTGTCTTCAAAATAGGAGAATGTCTACCTAATACAACTCAATGAAGGAAAGAAGAGGCTACTATGACAAATACTTTTAATGTTTTGAGGCTTTCTAAAAATTTTCGAAATATCAAGAAGAGGAGAAAAAGATCTCCATCCAAGTGCGTAGGAGGACATATGAAAATAGAGAGAAAACTAAATCAAAGTGATAATAACTATTGAAGAAGGTGAAAACAGTTGTACATTCATAGGCAAGGATGTGTGTAAAGGAGAAGAAATATGGATGACTGACCTACTTAAATAATTCCAATACGTTTCCTTATGGATTTATAACAACGTAATGGGAGTGTATCTTGAGATTTTCTCGCGGAAAATACGCATTACTTTCGATGCTAAATCCATGAACTTGAGTTGTTGGCTTTGGGATCTATTTAGAAAATTGAGCGCATATAGTGGGAGCCACCCTTAGTGTTAGTCCCCAAGAAGAAGGGAAAGGTTAGGGTATGCATCCCTTTAAAGAAACCAAATGCTACCACAATGATGAAAATTACCCTTTGCCCATAACAACTCATTTGTTGGAAGCGGTAGGAGCCAAGGAAGGCTACAACTTCCTTGATGCCTATTTTGGATATAACTAGGAGGCCATTTCTCCTAAGGACCTACACAAAACAACCTTTTCTATCAATTGGAGAATATATGCTTTATGGTAATGTCATGTGGCCTAACCAATACTCTCGCCACTTTCCAATGGTCAATGTTTCATGTATTGAAAGAATTCTTGGGGATGCCTATGCAGTTAGTCTTCAACAAATGATTGATATATCTTGAAACTACATAGAATATCTAAAGAACTACAAAAATATAGAGTGTTTTTGAACCTAGAGAAGTGTGTATTTATGGTAGAAGAAGGTAAAATCCTATGATAGAGTGTATACAAATAAAATTTGTACCAGCGGTGATAAGGTGAAAATTGTTTACATGAGTGAGGGCGAATATAACTCCATAGACACATGTGCACCTCATTTGTGTGTGAGTTTATGAGAAAAGTGAGAGGGAGTGTCCCCACCCCTCTTGATCTCAATTCTCACTGCATAGTGCCACTTGGAAGCTAGAATTTGAGATATAAGACCTTTGAGGTAATGCCTACAATTTTCTAAAGTTCATACTTACACAACAATACTTGATGAGTAGATATGAGCAAACCCAACTATTATAGTGCTCATGTAGGATCATATAAAAGTTAAAACTACATTATGAACACATAAAGGGATTGATCATAATGAGCACTATTTATGGACACCGAACTATTTGAATTCACTACAACATATAAAGGGCATACCGACGTTGTCCATACCAATGGTCATGCCTCGGCATCGGTATGACCGTTGAAAATGCTTGAGAAACCACGGATGCAATACCGACATTATGAACCTCGGTATAGGCGTCGGTAATTTACTGGAAAATACCGACGCTTATATCGACGCTCATATCGATGCTTATACCGATGCTTATACCGACGCACCATTTTAACCAGACCCGACAGCAAAACTTCGACATTTGCTCGCGTTTTGAATGAAATTCCGCTTCTATCGAGTTTGCGTGCGCGAACTACATTCTGAGCATATTGTGTACACACATCTCTCTCTTTCTCTGTCTCCTCTCCCTCTCCCTCTCTCTCTCTATTTCTCTACACACACCTCTCTATTTCTTTAGATCTGAAATTTTGGTAAGTATTGCACATACTATAGCACCCTTTCTCTTTCTTTGTGTTTTCCCTTTTCTAATTTCTCTTGTCTTTAGTTTTGCAGGAGCTTTTTGGCGTGAGTTCTTTGGAATTCAACGAAAGACAACATTAAGTGGACTTTGAGGACAACGCTCCAAACAATTACATCTAGGTAAGTGATTGTTTTGTTTATGATTGATATAGAATAAGATAGAGAGAGAGAGAGATGAAAGAAAGAGAGAGATCTAGAGAAACATAAAGAGCGAGAGAGAGAGAGATGAAAGAGAGAGAGTGAAAGAGAGAGAAATGAAAGAGAGAGATATGAAATAGAAAGAGAATGAGATAGAGAGAGAGATGCATCCATACATACATACACACATATACGCATACACATACTCACATACATATTACATACACACATGCATATTACATACACACTCACATAGTACACACATGCATATACATACTCATACATATTACATACTCGCATGCATATGCATACACACATATATTTTGTAGAGAAGCTTTGTAATATGGATAGACTAGTAAGATGTTTCTACTATTGATGGACTTTGAATTTGTAGTAATGAAGAAGGGTAAAACTCATGCGTGGGTTGACCATCTCTCAAAGGGGTGGGTAATGAGTTGACCATCTCATGCACGTCTATTTAACATGGAGCTAGTCCCTTATTGAGCTAGCGTTTTTCGTAGTTTCTATTTATTTTATTTATTTCAACGTCGTTTTCAGTTAACTCATTACCATCCTTGATTCTGAGTTGATCAGCTTCGAAGTTGATTCTTTAACGTACTTATTCTTTAATAACACTCCTTAAAAAAGTTTGAAAACATCAGCACTTGAGTTCTTGTTTGTATTTGAGTTTAGTCCTCATCTCACTAAGACTCGAATGATCATGAAATTTATTTTTGATCACTTTCTTGTGATTGCTATAGATTTTTTGGTGTTGCTTCTAGGCAACAATTAGCTAAGTGAGGTTTCCCATGTGCTGGTTGTAGCATCAGAGTGGAGTAGACATGCTTGAAGATCAAGTGGACTTGCATTTGATTCCTTACACTTATCACACACCTAGCTATCCAACTAGGTGTAGTGTGAGTTTCCAGAATCGGAGTATTGAAGGCCATAAGAGTGCAACCCAAGGAGAGTGGGAATGACAAAGGAATAGGCAATAGATACCACTATGTGTAGAGGAAAATTGTTTACATGAGTGAGGGCGAATATAACTCCATACACACATGTGCACCTCATTTGTGTGTGAGTTTATGAGAAAAGTGAGAGAGGGAGTGTCCCCACCCCTCTTGATCTCAATTCTCACTACATAGTGCAACTTGGAAGCTAGAATTTGAGATATAAGACCTTTGAGGTAATGCCTACAATTTTCTAAAGTTCATATTTACACAACAATACTTGATGAGTAGATATGAGCAAACCCAACTATTATAGTACTCATGTAGGATCAAATAAAAGTTAAAACTATATTATGAACATATAAAGGGATTGATCATAATGAGCACTATCTATGGACACCGAACTATTTGCATTCACTACAACATATCAAGGGCATACCGACGTTGTCCATACTGACGTTCTTCATCCCTCTTCATCGTCGAACATTTTACTAACCTTCTCGGGGTCTCGACCCCTCTTTCCCCCCACAGGCGCGACTCCATGGCAACCATCTCAAGGGTTGCTCAAACCAGGATCCCACAGAACTTGATTGCTCTGCTGGATGCTAACATCTCCGAGAATGAAATTATCGAGGTTATTGATGCCCTTCCCAATGGGAAAAGTCCGGGTCCAGATGGCCTTACCAATGAGTTCTTTAAGTCCTTCAAACTTCAGGTGGCCACCCCCCTGCGCCTCGTGTGGCAAGAGGCTCTCTCCTTCGGTGCCCTCCCTGAGTGCCTGAATAATGGCGTCATCAAGCTAATCCACAAACGGGGAGATAAGAACAAAATTGAAAACTGGCGCCCGATTACCATGCTCCAAACTGGATACAAGATAATTGCAAAAGTTATCGCCAACAGAATCTCCTGTCATTTAAAGTCATGGCTGTGCGAGGACCAGAAAGGTTTTATCAAAGGTAGATCTATACTTGAAGCAATTATTGATATTTGGGAAGGCCTTGCCTTTGCTGAGGAGTCTGCTCAAGATCTAGTTTTTATTAAGATCGACTTCGACAAAGCGTATGACAGATTGGAATGGGACTTTATTCTTCAATCATTGAAAGACCTTGGATGCAGCCAAAAGTTTACGAAGATGGTTTCCACGCTTCTTGGAAATGCTTCAACCAGAATAAACATCAACGGTAAACTCTCTGAGCCCATTCGTTTAAAAAGATCAATTAGGCAAGGCTGCCCTCTGGCTCCTTTACTATTCGCTATCGCCTCAAATGGACTCAGCTGCCTATTAAAGCATCACATGGACGCCGGCAATCTCAAGGGTCTCTCCTTACCTCGAAATCACGGCCAAATGGTTGTGAGACTTTTTGCTGATGACATGAATGCCTTTGTGCATAACGATATAAATAGCATTGAGATGTTTTGGTGGTGCCTCCACACCTTTTGTATGGCATCAGGCTCAAAAATCAACCATGCCAAAACTGCTTTTAGAGCGATCAGCGGGCCTACTCCCCAATTGTTGGTGGATCGGGGGTGTCAAGTTATCCCTAGCGGTCAAGTCTTCCGTCTCCTCGGCATTCCGATGGGTTTCGATATCTCAATGGAACAACGATGGAACTGGGTGCTATCCAAGTTGGACAGCAAGCTGAATCAATGGAAAGGTATGCAAGTCAACCTGGCAGGGCGTGCTATGGTTATTAACACCTTTATGTTATCTACAATGATTTACTTTATCTCGTGCTGGAGACCTAAGGAGAAAGACTTGGCCAAAGTAGAAAGAATCTGCAGGAACTTCCTTTGGACTGGGGACCCAAACAGAAGGGGGGTTCCCAAAATCAAATGGGAAACTTGCATTAGCCCTAAAGACTCAGGGGGCTTGGGTATTTTGGATATTGCTGTTTTAGCTGACAAACTGGCGGCTAAATGGCTTATCAAGGCCTGGAGCAATAGGGAGTCCTCTTGGGCTAAATTGATCTTCAGAAACACGGGAGACTTTACCTTTGTCGGCCTCCCGGGTTGGAAGGACATAGGGATTCTCACTCTTTTGTTCTCCCCCTACCCAGTCTGCCCTAAAGGCTCTAGCCTCGTGTGTTCCTTATGGAAGAATTGGAACAAGGCCAAACAGTTCATCAGAATCAGTGATGATTGGAAGTGGGCAGCTGGCATAAGACAAAATGACTCTATCTGGTTCCCGATCAGTGGCATTCGGGGAGTGGATTCTTGGAACCTCCAAACTGCAAGGCGGTTATGGAACAAGGGGTTCAAAGAGTGGAAACAGCTCTGGAAACAAGAGACCCGCCAGTGGATTAGGTTCGAAGATTTGGATCCGAGACTTAGCATTACCTTTGAGGAATGGTCTCTTCTTCAAAGCAGGTGTTTAGCCTGGGACCGCTCTACTACCCGCCTTCTCTGCGGTCAGGATCCTCCTTGCTCGGAGGGCCTCAAATGGAGCAATGGTAAGAAACTGTCCAGAATCCCGAACTTCAAAGGGGAAGTGGATGTTCACCACACCCTTAACAAGAGATGGTGCCTTGCTTGGACCAAACTTCGGTGGGAGCTAAAATTCATGTCTCTTTGGCACCCCCTAATTGAGGTCAAAAAGTCCGTTCTCATGTGGCAGGTCTTGCATAAAGGAATCTGGACCAATGCAAGGGCTAACAAAATCTGTGGTGTGCCGCCATGGTGCAAGCGTTGTCATCGGTGCATCGAAGATTTAGCCCACCTGTTCTTTGACTGCCCCAAGTCCCGTGTTGTCTGGCATCACGTGTCCCGAGTTTTGAGAATTACGAGTCAAATCAACTGGCAACAAGTGATGCTGGGTGAGGCGATTGGATGCTCTTCGAGGCTATGGAATGCCATCAGAGGCGAGGCTCTCTGGAAGATCTGGAGAGAGCGCTGTGCCGTCAATTTCGACCAAACTCCTAAGGAATGGTCGATCGAGAAATCCTTGTTTCTCCTTGGTAAAAGAATCTCCCGAGTCAAAAGTTCACCACCGTTTAGACATCACTGTATTTATCTCCTGGAAAACAACAAGTTGAAACCCAAATGGGTCCCACATGAGGGTGATGATAATGTTATCCACCTCATTTGTAATGCCTTGTAGCTTGCTAGACTTCTCCCCTGCGTTGTGGGATTCGGGGGGTCCCATGGGCACTAGTCCCGTTCACTTGTAACTTTTTCTCTTTATATAATTAAAGTCCGGGAGATTAGGCTAAGGCCGAACTTCCTTTTTTTTTTTTAAAAAAAAAAAAAAAAAAAAGAAGCAGGAGGGCGCAGCAGCACCGTTGTTAATACTCCTTTTGAAAAACAGCATGAGCTGTCCTTTTAGCACGCTTTTTTGAGTCTACGTCGCTTTTTTGTACATCGCTGCTCGTTCATGCGATTGCCGTCCTTGCACGACGCTTCTCTGAGTGTCGCTCTTTAATGGGAGAGACAATCCATGTCGCTCTTTAGTGGGAGAGACAGTTTACGGTTCATGGCAGCTTCTTTCCAACATATATAGAGCACTCCCCGACACCAATACACCCACAGCACTCCCCGACCTCATCAGGGCCAACGCAGCCGCCTGCCTCCTCTATTTCAATCCCAGACATCGTAACGCGCACACATGGCACGCAATCCCCAACAGCTCCTTCTTCTTCTTCTCTGCACCTGGGCTTTGCTTATGTACTCCTCTCAGCCACTTGTCGTGTCGTCTCCATGGCCAAGGAAGCTCGTACAAAATGCTACAGCTGATGCCAAGACATTCTTTTCGTTTCCAGTTCCACTTCCACTTCCGCTTCCGCTTCCGCTTCCACTTCCACTTCCACTTCCACTCCCATTTGCACTTGGTCATCGCGGAGGCGCAACACCAACTGAAGCAAACACTCCCACGGGGGGAATGATGGCGGAGGATCACCGGTAGGAGGGAGTGGAAGCCCCTCTGGATCATCTGGCGATGCAGGATCATCAAGAGGAGGAAGTGGAAGTTCTGGCGGTGCAGGATCATCAGGAGGAGGGAGTGGAAGCCCCTCTGGATCATCTGGCAATGCAAGATCATCAAGAGGAGGGAGTGGAAGTTCTGGCGGTGCAGGATCATGAGGAGGAGGAGGAGGGAGTGGAAGTCCCTCCAATACCCCTTCTCGCCACTAATCAAGCCATCGATTTTCCTCCACCTCCATCCCTTTGGGATTTTCACTTCTCTTGTTCATTTTTTGGTGTGGTCTTTTCCACCCTTACCTTTTCCTTGGAAGCACCATGCTCTATTGTCTGTTTGTTCATAGACTAGTGAGATACATATGTTTGGTTTTCCGCAAAAGGTTCATATCATTCTCTCTCTTTCTATCTCTCTCACTCACACACACATGGCTTTGGTGACATCCCACTCTCTCGATTTCTTGAGACGTCTCACTTCATGCAACTGTTAAATTCTTCCCACTTACAACAGAGCGGAAAAAAGGGGTTTCTCCGAAACTGCTCAGATCTACTCTTCTTGGACAGTTTTTACTAGATTTTATTTCAAAATGGATTATTTGTTAGAGCAACGATTATTACAGTTTTCTTGCCTCTGTAGCTCTAGTAGTCATTTTTTCCCCATTCTAAACCTAATAAACAATCCGCCTTATTTGACTCTTACATTCAAGCAGAATCATGTGATCTTGCATTAAAAGTGTAAAAAAAAAGACTCACATTTATTCAGTTTTTTTTTTGATACCAGGCAATCTTCGCGCATTTGTATAGAGTTTTCTAGTTATTAAGCTCAATGATAGAGTGAGAAATCACTATCGTGGCATTTGTGTAAATATGTGGGACATGCTTTTTTGAAGTTCTGTGTCAATTCTTCTTCTTCATTTGTGTTATCCGGTCAAAAGTTCTCCATTTGTGTCATCTTAAGGATCAATATAGGAATATCAATTGGAAGCAAAAAATAACCACATAATATTAACATCTTTGGCAAGCTAAGCCCTTTTATTTCCTATGTTTGGTACTTAATCATGTAAGTTATTCGATATGCATATGGAAAAGAGCGACGAAAACACAATGTTTTACTTTGATTGTACATTACCATTCTTATTTTGTACAAGACTAATTACAAGTTACCAAATAGACTAGGACTACCACTCGATGTTCTAATTGCTTTGTTCATCTTCCTCTATGTGGAAAGATTTTGTTCGGATCACAAGCTGTAACAAAATACTAGTTTGATTACTATCCGTTCATGCAAGTGGGTTGGTGGATGGACCATTTATACCTTCATAGCTCCCTTTCTACTTGTACTATCCCAAAAAAAATGGGAATTCAACTCTCATTGCACAAGAAAATATCATCTTCTAAAGTCATATGTATGTCGTAAGTTTATTGAGAGTTCTATAGATAACCTCATGACACATGTTTTTCTGCATTAATTGAAAATGGGTTCTGTACTTAACCTCGTAAGAACCCTCGGCAATACGATGGCTTCTTTTGTTCAGTTCTAACACTACAAGGAATACGGGCGCATAGCGACGGTTAAGGTGACGCAATTTTGTTCCTATAAAATTGCAAAATGTGTCGTAATGAGCGTCACGCGTGCATCGTCGATTAAACGACGAGCCAAACGACGTTTTTTGCAACTTGTGGCATGACAGGGTCTGTGACGCTCGCATAGAGCGTCGCTAACATGACGGTTTTAAATAGTGTCGCATAAGCGATGCTTTTTTGCGTCGCATAAGCAATGCTTTTTTGCGTCGCATAAGCGACACTTTTTTGCATCACATAAGCGACGCTAAAACATGTCGCACATAGCATTGCTTACATGACGGTCTGTACAGAAAAAAATTAAAACGGTGGAGGCTTTTCGATCGACATTTTCACGCATCTGATCGAAGAGCTCTCCAACGTTCGCAATGGCACTGCGCTTACGAGCTGAAGCAAGTATATGTAGAATTGATGTTTTGCCTAAGTTCTCTCTTATTATCTCCCTCTGTCTCTGTTTCTCTCTTTCTACATCTTTATCTCTTTGAATCCTCTCTCTCTTTCTCTCTTTATTGCAGGTTATTCAAGAAGCTAACCAAGCAAAAAGTATGGATAACTATTGTAAGTACAATTTCTATTCCTTGTATATCATTTGAATTGTGTTATTTTCATTAGATAGCATACTCACACTTATCGATATGCACTTATACACTTATACATGATGAAGATGCACTTTCACACATATACACATACACACATGCACATACACACATATATACACACAGATACATGTGCACATACACTTAGACATACACACATATACACACTTAGATATGAAATTTTGGTAAGTATCGCACATACTATAGCACCCCTTCTCTTTCTTTGTGTTTTCCCTTTTCTAATTTCTCTTGTCTTTAGTTTTGCATGAGCTTTTTGGCGTGAGTTCTTTGAAATTTGACGAAAGACAACATTAAGTGGACTTTGATGACAACGCTCCAAACAATTACATCTAGGTAATTGTTTGTCTTGTTTATGATTGATATAGAATAAGATAGAGAGAGAGAGAGATGAAAGAAAGAGAGAGATCTAAAGAAACATAAAGAGCGAGAGAGAGAGAGAGTGAAAGAGAGAGAGATGAAAGAGAGAGAGAGAGATATGAAATAGAAAGAGAATGAGATAGAGAGAGAGATGCATACATACATACACACATATATGCATACACATACTCACATACATATTACATACACACATGCGTATTACATACACACTCACATACATATTACATACACACATGCATATACATACTCATACATATTACATACTGACATGCATATGCATACACACATATATTTTGTAGAGAAGCTTTGTAATATGGATAGACTAGTAAGATGTTTCTACTATTGATGGACTTTGAATTTGTAGTAATGAAGAAGGGTAACACTCATGCGTGGGTTGACCATCTCTCAAAGGGGTGGCTAATGAGTTGACCATCTTATGCACGTCTATTTAACATGGAGCTAGTCCCTTATTGAGCTAGCGTTTTTCGTAGTTTCTTTTTTATTTATTTATTCCAAAAAAGTCACATCTTTGAACGTCGTTTTCAGTTTATTTGGTGTTTATGACTTGCATGTAACAAACTGAAACCCAAATGGATCCCCCATGAGGGACATGATAGTTTTGTATGCATCATTTGTAATGCCCTCTAGCTTACCGAACTCCTCCCTGGCTTAGTGGGATTTGGGGGGTCCCATGGGCACTAGTCCCATTCACGTGTAACTTTTCTTCTTTATTTTAATTAAATTCCGGAAGAATAGGCCATGGCCGAATTTATCAGTGAGGACTGGAAGTGGGCGGCCGGAATCAGACAAAACGACTCTATCTGGTTTCCGATACATGGCATCCGGAGTGTGGAGTCGTGGAACATTCAAAATGCCAAGAAGTTATGGAACAAAGGATTCAAAAAATGGAAACACCTCTGGAAACAAGACACCAACAGTTGGATCAACTACGAGGATATCGACCCTCGCATAAACATCTCCTACGAAGAATGGAACACCTTGCAAAGCAGATGCCTCGCTTGGGATCGTCGCAAAACCCGCCTTCTCATGGGACATGATGCTCCGAACGCGCGTGGTCTCAAATGGCACAATGGGAATAGCCTACTCAAAATCCCGAACATCAAAGAAACGACTGACCTCCAGATCAGCCTCAACAAGAAGTGGTGCCTGTCTTGGACGCGGCTTCGGTGGGACATGAAATTCATGGGTATCTGGCACCCACTCATTGAGATTAAGAAGTCGGTCCTCTTATGGCAAATTCTTCATCGCGGAATTTGGACTAACCATAAGGCAAGCAAAATTTGTGGGACCCCTCCGTGGTGCAAACGCTGCCACCGTGCAATCGAAGATGTCCCACACATCTTCCTTACATGCCCCAACTCCTACAAAATCTGGCAGAGGGTTGGACTGAAAATCAGAGTTCAGAAACAGCTTAGCTGGAAACAAGTCCTTTTGGGTGAAGCGATTGGATGCTCTGCGGCTCTCTGGAACGCAATCAGAGGGGAAGTCCTGTGGAAAATTTGGCGGGAGCGGTGTGCTCTCAACTTCGGCGACCCCCCCAGGGAGTGGTCGATTGAAAAATCTCTATTCCTCCTTGGCAAAAGAATTGTCAACAGTAAGAAATCCCCCCCCTTTAGACACCATCAAGTTTTCCTTTTGATCAACAACAAGCTCAAACCCAAGTGGGTCCCGCATGAGGGCGACGAGAGGGTGATCAACCTTCTTTGTATTGCAAACTAGGAATCAACCAAGCCTCCCCTGCTTTGTGGGATTTGGGGGGTCCCGTGGGCACTAGTCCCCTTCTATTGTACCTTTGTTTCTTAATTTAATTCAAGTCCGGGAGAGTAGGCTATTGCCGAACTTCCTTTATATAAAAAAACTGTCCTTTTAGCACGCTTTTTTGAGTCTACGTCGCTTTTTTGTACATCGCTGCTCGTTCATGCGATTGCCGTCCTTGCACGACGCTTCTCTGAGTGTCGCTCCTTAATGGGAGAGACAATCCATGTCGCTCTTTAGTGGGAGAGACAGTTTACGGTTCCTGGCAGCTTCTTTCCAACATATATATAGAGCACTCCCCGACCTCATCAGGACCAACGCAGCCGCCTGCCTCCTCTATTTCAATCCCAGACATCGGAATGCGCACGCATGGCACGCAATCCCCAACAGTTCCTTCTTCTTCTTCTCTGCACCTGGGCTTTGCTTATGTACTCCTCTCAGCCACTTGTCGTGTCGTCTCCATGGCCAAGGAAGCTCGTACAAAACGCTACAGCTGATGCCAAGACATTCTTTTCGTTTCCAGTTCCACTTCCGCTTCCGCTTCCACTTCCCGTTCCACTTCCACTCCCATTTGCACTTGGTGGTTGCGGAGGCGCAACACCAACTGAAGCAAACACTCCCACCGGGGGGAATGATGGCGGAGGATCACCGGTAGGAGGGAGTGGAAGCCCCTTTGGATCATCTGGCGATGCAGGATCATCAAGAGGAGGGAGTGGAAGTTCTGGCGGTGCAGGATCATGAGGAGGAGGAGGGAGTGGAAGCCCCTCTGGATCATCTGGCAATGCAGGATCATCAAGAGGAGGGAGTGGAAGTTCTGGCGGTGCAGGATCATGAGGAGGAGGAGGAGGGAGTGGAAGTCCCTCCAATACCCCTTGTCGCCACTAATCAAGCCATCGATTTCCCTCCAACTCCATCCCTTTGGGATTTTCACTTCTCTTGTTCATTTTTTGGTGTGGTCTCTTCCACCCTTACCTTTTCGTTGGAAGCACCATGTTCTATTGTCTGTTTGTTCATAGACTAGTGAGATACATATGTTTGTTTTTCCGCAAAAGGTTCATATCATTCTCTCTCTCTCTATCTCTCTCTCTCTCTCACACACACATGGCTTTGGTGACATCCCACTCTCTCGATTTCTTGAGACGTCTCACTTCATGCAACTGTTAAATTCTTCCCACTTACAACAGAGCGGAAAAAAGGGGTTTCTCCGATACTGCTCAGATCTACTCTTCTTGGACAGTTTTTACTAGATTTTATCTCTCACATAGAATGCCATAATCCTGTCAATATTTCAAAATGGATTATTTGTTAGAGCAACGATTATTACAGTTTTCTTGCCTCTCTAGCTCTAGTAGTCATTTTTTCCCCATTCTAAACCTAATAAACAATCCGCCTTATTTGACTCTTACATTCAAGCAGAATCATGTGATCTTGCATTAAAAGTAAAAAAAAAAAGACTCACATTTATTCAGTTTTTCTTTTTGATACCACGCAATCTTCGTGCATTTGTATAGAGTTTTCTAGTTATTAAGCTTAATGATAGAGTGAGAAATCACTATCGTGGCATTTGTGTAAATACATTAGATAGCATACTCACACTTATCGATATGCACTTATACACTTATACATGATGAAGATGCACTTTCACACATATACACATATACACATGCACATACACACATATATGCACACAGATACATGTGCACATACACTTAGACATACACACATATACACACTTAAATATGAAAGTTTGGTAAGTATCGCACATACTATAGCACCCTTTCTCTTTCTTTGTGTTTTCCCTTTTCTAATTTCTCTTCTCTTTAGTTTTGCAGGAGCTTTTTGGCGTGAGTTCTTTGGAATTTGACGAAAGATAACATTAAGTGGACTTTGATGACAACGCTCCAAACAATTACATCTAGGTAAGTGATTGTTTTTTTTATGATTGATATAGAATAAGATAGAGAGAGGGAGAGAGATGAAAGAAAGAGAGAGATCTAAAGAAACATAAAGAGCGAGAGAGAGAGAGATGAAAGAGAGAGAGTGAAAGAGAGAGAGATATGAAATAGAAAGAGAATGAGATAGAGAGAGAGATGCATACATACATACAAACATATATGCATACACATACTCACATACATATTACATACACACATGCATATTTCATACACACTCACATACATATTACATACACACATGCATATATATACTCATACATATTACATACTCACATGCATATGCATACACACATATATTTTGTAGAGAAGCTTTGTAATATGGACAGACTAGTAAGATGTTTCTACTATTGATGGACTTTGAATTTGTAGTAATGAAGAAGGGTAACACTCATGCGTGGGTTGACCATCTCTCAAAGGGGTGGCTAATGAGTTGACCATCTCATGCACGTCTATTTAACATGGAGCTAGTCCCTTATTGAGCTAGCATTTTTCGTAGTTTCTATTTATTTTATTTATTTCAAAGTCATTTTCAGTTTATTTGGTGTTTATGACTTGCATGTAACAAGCTGAAACGCAAATGGGTCCCCCATGAGGGAGATGATAGTTTTGAATGCCTCATTTATAATGCCCTCTAGCTTAACGAACTCGTCCCTCGCTTTGTGGGATTTGGAAGGTCCCATGGACACTAGTCCCATTCACGTGTAACTTTTCTTCTTTATTTTAATTAAAGTCTGGAAGAATAGACCATGGCTGAACTTACTTTTATTAAAAAAAAATTACATTACAAAATTTCAAGTTATAATGTAAATTTTAAGTCATAAATCTAAATGTAGGCAAAAGGAATGTAAAGATGTGCATATAATACGAAGAAGGAGGAGGGCGCAGCAGCACCGTTGTTAATACTCCTTTTGAAAAACAGCATGAGCTGTCCTTTTAGCACGCTTTTTTGAGTCTACGTCGCTTTGCTTATGTACTCCTCTCAGCCACTTGTCGTGTCGTCTCCATGGCCAAGGAAGCTCGTACAAAACGCTATAGCCGATGCCAAGACATTCTTTTCGTTTCCAGTTCCACTTCCCCTTCCGCTTCCACTTCGAGTTCCACTTCCACTCCCATTTGCACTTGGTGGTCGCGGAGGCGCAACACCAACTGAAGCAAACACTCCCATGGGGGGAATGATGGCGGAGGATCACCGGTAGGAGGGAGTGGAAGCCCTCTGTATCATCTGGCGATGCAGGATCATCCAGAGGAGGGAGTGGAAGTTCTAGCGGTGCAGGATCATCAGAAGGAGGAGGGAGTGGAAGCCCCTCTAGATCATCTGGCAATGAAGGATCATTAAGAGGAGGGAGTGGAACTTCTGGCGGTGCAGGATCATGAGGAGGAGGAGGAGAGAGTGGAAGTCCCTCCAATACCCCTTCTCGCCACTAATCAAGCCATGGATTTTCCTCCATCTCCATCCCTTTGGGAAGTTCTGTGTCAATTCTTCTTCTTCATTTGTGTTATCCGGTCAAAAGCTCTCCATTTGTGTCATCTTAAGGATCAATATAGGAATATCAATTGGAAGCAGAAAATAGCCACATAATATTAACATCTTTGGCAAGCTAAGCCCTTTTATTTCCTATGTTTGGTACTTAATCTTGTAAGTTATTCGATATGCATATGGAAAAGAAAGAGGAAAACACAATGTTCTACTTTTATTGTACAAGAAGATTCTTATTTTGTACAAGCTTAATTACAAGTTACCAAATAGACTATGACTACCATTCGATGTTCTGATTGCTTTGTTCATCTTCCTCTATGTGGAAAGATTTTGTTCGAAAGATTTTGTTCGGATCACAAACTGTAACAAAATACTAGTTTGATTACTATACGTTCATGCAAGTGGGTTCGTGGATGAACCATTTATACCTTCATAGCTCCCTTTCTACTTGTACTATCCCAAAAAAAATGGGAATTCAACTCTCATTGCACAAGAAAATATCATCTTGTAAAGTCATATGTATGTCGTAAGTTTATTGAGAGTTCTATAGGTAACCTCATGACACGTGTTTTTCAGCCTTAATTGAAAATGGGTTCTGTACTTAACCTCGTAAGAACCCTCGGCAATACGATGGCTTCTTTTGTTCAGTCCTAACACTACAAGGAATACGGGCGCATAGTGACGGTTAAGGTGATGCAATTTCGTCGCTATAAAATTGCAAAATGTGTCGTAATGAGTGTCACGCGTGCACCGTCGATTAAACGACGAGCCAAACAACGTTTTTGGCGACTTATGCCATGACAGGGTCTATGACGCTCGCATAGAGCGTCGCTAACATGACATTTTTACATAGTGTCGCATAAGTGATGCTTTTTTGCATCGCATAAACGACACTATTTTGCATCGCATAAGCGACGCTAAAACATGTCGCTCATAGCATCGCTTACACGACGCTCTGTTGACGGAAAAAAATTAAAACGTTGGAGGCTCTTCGATCGGCATTTTCATGCATTTGATCGAAGAGCTCTCCAATGTTCGCAATTGCACTGCGCTTACGAGCTGAAGCAAGTATATGTAGAATTGTTGTTTTGCCTAAGTTCTCTCTTATTGTTTCCCTCTGTCTCTGTTTCTCTCTTTCTACATCTTTCTCTCTTTGAATCCTCTCTCTCTCTCTCTTTGTTGCAGGTTATTCAAGAAGCTAACCAAGCAAAAAGTATGGCTAACTATTGTAAGTACAATTTCTATTCCTTGTATATCATTTGAATTGTGTTATTTTCATTAGATAGCAAACTCACACTTATTGATATGCACTTATACACTTATACATGATGAAGATGCACTTTTACACATATACACATATACACACACATATATACACACAGATACATGTGCACATACACTTAGACATACACACATATACACATGCATATGCACAAACATTTCTACAACCACATAAAAAGACTTACATGCATGGATTATTGCACACACACACACACATATATATATATATATATATATATATATATATATATATATATATATATATATATATATATATATATATATATATATATATATATATATATATATATATATATATATATATATATATATATATATATATACATATACACACACACATCCACATACACATGCATGTTTCATACATATACACATGCATATACATACATTATACACATATATACATATATATATATATGCACATACTTACACACACATATACACATGCACATACCTACATATACACATATACATGCACATACACACATATACACATAGAGTTACACATATACATGCACATACATATACACACACATACACATGCACATGCACATACTCATACACACATAGACACTTACACATGCACATGCACATACATACATATACACACACATACACATGCACATACATACATATACACACACATACATATACAATTAGGTACACACATATGAATGAATTATGTAATGAAAGTATTAAAACACATATACACATGCACACACACATGCATATACCTACATATACACATATACAGGCACATACACACATATACACATAGAGTTACACATATACATGCACATACATATACACACAAATACACATGCACATGCACATACTCATACACACATATACACTTACACATGCACATGCACATACATACATATACACACACATACACATGCACATACATACATATACACACACATACACATACACTTAGGTACACGCATATGAATAAATTATATAATTAAAGTATTAAAACACATATACACATGCACACACACATGCAGATACCTACATATACACATATACATGCACATATATACACACATATACACATAGAGTTACACATATACATGCACATACATATACATACACATACAAATGCACATGCACATACTCATACACACATATACACTTACACATGCACATGCACATACATACATATACACACACATACACATGCACATACATACATACATATACACACACACATATATATACACTTAGGTACACACATATGCATGAATTATATAATTAAAGTATTAAAACACATGCTTAATAGAAGCAATAATAACACTCAATAGAACAAAACTCTTCATTACTTAATACCATACACACAACTCAAAACATAACTGAAATGAAAAATATATGGATAAAACTATATATATATATATATATATATATATATATATATATATATATATATATATATATATATATATATATATATATATATATATATATATATATATATATATATCAATGTAAATACATATAATCCAATGTCATAATCAACTAAAATCCTAATCATCATCATCATGATCATGATGATCATCATCATCATCAGTATCGTGATCATCCTGATCATCCTCATCCTCATCATCATGATCACCCTGTGACGATCGAGATCGTCCCTCCTGTGTCTGTCTCTCCACCTCATCCATATCTGTCTCTCCATAATGTTCCTGTATTACATATAACAAACATAAATAAATAAAACAATTAAACCATTCAGAAAAATAAAATAATTATATAAAATTTAATAATACTCACAAAGGCATTAGGATGATCTCGCATATACTCGCTCAAACGCCGATATCCAAAATGTGTAGCATACTCGATCTCATGTTTCGTAGGATATCAGCCATAATGCTTCTGCTCCATTGAAACAAATAAAAAAGAATAGTTTCTTGCATTTTAACTAAAATAATAAATATACTCACAACAACACATATACTTACAAATGTAGCTACAAAACCATTATGGCCCATTTGGCCTAGGTGTGATGTGTGACCCGACTCCACTCTCTTCTTTGCAGCTGCCTGTTTATTTAAGAAAAAAATACATAAATTAAATGTAAAAAATTACTAAAATATATAAAAATTATTAATATAAACTATTAATTTGTGTACCTTCTACTGAGGAAATGACTCCTGAAGACGTAGCTGTCTACGAAACAACTGCCACATCTCAGGTGGTATGTTAGGTGGCCTCTTATTTTTTTCCACCATACAATATCTTCTGTTAATTTAATCTCAAACAAAAAAAATATCAGAATACGTACACATATATACACACACATACACATACACATACCCACATACATATATACATGCAAACATATACACATACATATATGTATACATATACACATATACACATATACATACATATAACATAAACACACATATACATATCCACATATATACGTACACACACATGCATGCATATACACTCATTCATACAAAATACATGCATTTATCCCACAATAATGTGTAGTTGTGTATATGTGAATATGTGTGTATGTGTAAATGTGTATATGTGAATATGTGTGTATGTGTAAACATGTATATGTGAATTTTTTGTGTATGTAGATAATCAGATTATTAATATCAAATACCATTATTTGTAGATTCTGATCAATCAGATGGAACTCCACCACCGTCTCCTCATCGTGCAACGACTATGTACTGTAAGTATATCAAACATTTAATTTTAAATATATTTGATGGATACATAACTTATATTTTTGTTTGTTTCTTATTATGTGCAGATTCTGATGACTCATAGGGTACTCCACCACCTCCTACCCATGCAATGACTTCACATGTGTTCTCCGATAGGAATTATGATGAATTTTACTATCAGGAGCATATTATATGTTGGTGTAACTCTTGTTATGGCACGTATGGAAGCCATGATTGGAATGCATTGAACATGAGGGAGAGTATGGTACGTTTGAGCGTGCTCCATCACCTGGTCAACGTGATAATACTTGGGTATGTATTTTTTATATATATTAATGTCATTATTTTATTTAAAAACCATATACAAAAATCAAATTACTATTCATATACAGGAATACTTGCTCGATGATGATGATGATGATAATTTTTCTCATAATGTTAATATACCTCGTACACCTCATGGACTTGCTGTTCATCAATTACAAGCAGAGGTTTCTAGAAATCCTCTACCTCCTGGTTTAGAGACTAAAACGGCCGGAGATTATCCATTGCCAACTCGTGATCGTTCTTTAGTACAAACATATGATAGAAGAAGATATGGAGGATGGAATAGAGGACCACTTCCTTTAGATGGAGAGGTTTTCAACTTTTGGGGTAATCGCTATATGATTGCTCCATCCACTATTACTAATGTTGGTCGTGGTCTCTTTATTCGAGAGGATTTGTATGTGCCTCCGAACTCTGAAGTCACTCTTATGTCATTTTGTGGTCCTATATATGGATGGGGAGATTGGCATCAACTTTCACGTTATGTTCAAAGCATGAATACTTATGGAATATGCTTGAACGCAGCATCCCTTACTAGTAGAAGGATTTTACATGTAGAAAATGAAAGATTATATATTGATGGAAGACCTTACACACATGGAAATCTAGCAAGTTTAATAAATAGTAGTCGAGGGTTACATAGTAGTTCAAGGACTAATTCCACATTTGAGGAGCTTGAAAATAGTCATGAATCACCATACATGAGTAGAGATGTATCAAGATACATAGTTGTCAATGCTATTACTACATTACATGCCGGTGATGAACTATTAGTGAATTATGGATGGCGTAGACCTCCAAGAGCACCTTTTAGCTAGAGAGAATAAAAATTTTCTATCCATATTTAATAAGTTATATACTTAATTTTATATTTAAAGTTTAATTTTTATTCATTTATGGAATACTAATGAATTCTATTTATATGTGTAGATTCCAACGTATGATGTTGATGATATTCCTCCACAGCATTCACAATTGCCAGTAAGACGTCATTTATCTGAAGCTTCGATAAGGAGGCTACACAAAAGTAATCATGTGGAATATGCAAGGTTGAAAGATCTATATTCAAAAGACCATAAAGTACAAGATTTCTGTGACAATGATGAAGATGATGGCATGGCAGATTTTATTGAGGATTGGTATCAAAACGATAGTGAGAGCATTGATATTTCTGAAAATGAGAAATATCCTCGAGAGGAATGTGTAAAGCATGTATATGAAGGAAGTCATTTGACACGACTAAGTTCGAGCTTACTTATTCTCAATCTTCAAAATCGTTTTGGATGGAGTAATGTATTTGTTTCGACACTATTAAGGTATAATTTTCATTTTTCTATCTATTTATATATATATGCACACACATATATATATATATATATATATATATATATATATATATATATATATATATATATATATATATATATATATATATATACATGCATATATAAACATACACATAATATATATGAATGCATACACACATATACACACATTTTGAAGGATGGAAAAATAATTTTAAAGGATAGGCGAACAAAAAGTGTCCATTCAATGCAGGTTTTTATTCTTACTTTAGATAAGGTAAGAAAAAGAACTTGAATTGAATGGAAACTTTTTGTCCAAACATCTTTTAAAACTATTAGTGCATCTTTCAAAATATTCGCGGAAAATTTGATTGTTTGGATTGCAGGATACGATTGTTTGTTTTGGAGGATATGAAGTATGTACCTTCATTGAATGATTTGTCAATTCTATTATATGTTCAGTTTGAAAGTGTGAGAAGCGGATTCTATTATCCATGAACTTGAGACCTTATACTTACAATGATGTCCACATAGCTAAGCTAAAGGATGAAGATAAGTTGTTGGCTTTGGGATCTATTTAGAAAATTGAGCACATATAGCGGTAGCCACCGTTAGTGTTAGTCGCCAAGAGGAACAACAAGCTTAGGTTATGCATCCCTTTAAAGAAATTAAATGCTACCACAATGATGAAAATTACCCTTTGCCCATAACAAATCATTTGTTGGAAGGGGTAGGATCCAAGGAAGGCTACAACTTCCTTGATGCCTATTTTGGATATAAGGAGGAGTCCATTTCTCCTAAGGACCTACACAAAACAACCTTTTCTATCAATTGGATAATATATGATTTATGGTAATGTCATGTATGATGTGGCCTAACCAATGCTCTCACCACTTTCCAATGGTCAATGTTTCATGTATTCAAAGAATTCTTGCGGATGCCCTCTGCAGTTAGTCTTCTAGAAATGATTGATATATCCTGAAACTACATAGAATATCTAAATAATTACAACAATATAGAGTGTTTTTGAACCTAGAGAAGTGTGTATTTATGGTAGAAGAAGGTAAAATCCTATGATAGAGTGCATATAAACAAAATTTGTACCAGTGGTGATAAGGTTAAGAGAAAAAGTGGAGGAAGTGCAAAGGTTAAGAGAAAAAGTGGAGGAAGTGCAAGCATTCATGGGTCAATATGTGTACTCTAGATGATTCATACAAAGGTATGCAATCATTGTCAAACCAATGTGTGGATTATTAAATGTTTTCAAATGGAAAAAAGAATGACACAAGGGACTCAAGAAATTAAAGAGATGATCAAGCACTATTTCCATTCGAAGAGTGTCAATTGGAATAAACACTACTATATTTTGTAGAGAAGCCTTGTAATATAGATAGACTAGTAAGATGTTTCAACAATTTTTTTTTTTAATAAAAGGAAGTTTGACCTTAGCCTATTGTCCCGGACTTTAATTAAATAAAGAAGAAAGGTTACAAGTGAATGTGACTAGTGCCCATGGGACCCCCCAAATCCCACAATGCAGGGGAGGAGTATGGAAAGCTAGAGGGCATTACAAATGAGGCGGACAAATCTATCATCTCCTTGATGTGGGACCCATTTGGGTTTCAACTTGTTGTTTTCTAGGAGATAAATACAATGATGTATAAACGGTCTAGAAGAAACAAGGATTTCTCAATTGACCATTTCTTTGGAGTTTGGCCAAAATTGATATCACATTGCTCCCTCCAAATCTTCCAAAGAGTCTCACCCTACTCGCATTCCATAGTCTCGATGAGCAGCCTACTGCCTCACCCAACAACGTGTGTTGCCAATCGATTTGAACTTTGAATTTTTCATAATGAAGAAAGGTAACACTCATGCGCGGGTTGACCATCTCTCAAAGGGGTGACTAATGAGTTGACCATCTCATGCACGTCTATTTAACATGGAGCTAGTCCCTTATTGAGCTAGCGTTTTTCTTAGTTTCTTTTTATTTTATTTATTTCAAAAAAGTCACATCTTTGAACGTCTTTTTCGGTTTATTTGGTGTTTATGACTTGCATGTTGCTTTTGGCAATAGCATTTTAATTAAAAAAAATGTCAAGTTATAATGTAAATTTTAAGTCATAAATCTAAATGTAGGCAAAAGGAATGTAAAGATGTGCATATAATACGAAGAAGGTGGAGGACGCAGCAGCACCGTTGTTAATACTCCTTTTGAAAAATAGCATGAGCTCTCCTTTTTGCACGCTTTTTTGAATCTACGTCACTTTTTTTTTTTAATATAAAGGAAGTTTGGCATTAACCTACTCTTCCGGACTTGAATTAAATTAAAAAAGAAAAGTACAAGAGAAGGGGACTAGTGCCCACGGGACCCCCCAAATCTCACAAAGCAGGGGAGGCTTTTACGGAGCTTAGATGGCCTTACAAAAAAGGTTCATCACCCTCTCATCACCCTCATGAGGGTCCCACTTGGGTTTAAGCTTGTTATTGATCAAAAGGAAAACGCTTTTTTGTACATCGCTGGCAGCTGTTCTTTAATGGGAGAGACAATCCATGTTGCTCTATAGTGGGAGAGATAGTTTATGGTTCATGGTAGCTTCTTTCCAACATATATAGAGCACTTCCTGACACCAATACACCCACATCACTCCCCGACCTCATCAGGACCAACGCAGCCGCCTGCTTGCCTCTATCCCTCTATTTCAATCCCGAACATCGGAACATGCACACATGGCACACAATCCCCAACAACTCCTTCTTCTTCTATGCACCTGGGCTTTGCTTATGTACTCCTCTCAGCCACTTGTTGTGTCGTCTCCATGGCCAAGGAAACTCGTACAAAACGCTACAGCCGATGCTAAGACATTCTTTTCGTTTCCAAGTCCACTTCCACTTCCGCTTCCCCTTCCACTATCCGTTCATGCAAGTGGGTTCATGGATGAACCATTTATACCTTCATAGCTCCCTTTCTACTTGTACTATCCAAAAAAAATGGGAATTCAACTCTCATTGCATAAAAAAATATCATCTTGTAAAGTCATATGTATGTCGTAAGTTTATTGAGAGTTCTATAGGTAACCTTATGACACGTGTTTTTCAGCATTAATTGAAAATGGGTTCTCTACTTAACCTCGTAAGAACCCTCGGCAATACGATGGCTTCTTTTGTTCAGTCCTAAGTAGTTCTCTTAAGACTTCTTATCATACCAACAACAAAATTTCAAGTTAATAATTTGAATCCTACCAACAACAAAATTTCTTATCATACCAACAACAAAATTTCAAGTTCTCTCTCTCTCTCTCTGTCGTTATCTTCTTGCTCTCGCGTGTTAATCTTGGCACAAATGTGCTGGGAGAAATCGATTTTTTTTTTTAACATTCTAAAGTGTCGCATGTGCGGCGCTATCCAGTTTGCCAACGTATGTGTGTATGTGTGTGTATATGTGTGTGTGTATGTGTGTGTGTCTATGTGTATGTGTGTGCATCTATGAATGTGTATGTGTTTATGTATGTGTATGTGTCTATGTGTGTGTATGTGTGTATGTGTGTATGTGTATGCATGTATGTATGCATATGTGTGTGTATGTGTGTGTATGCATTATGTATGCATATGTGTGTGTATGCATTATGTATGTGTATGTATGCATGTAAGTATGTATGTATGCATATGCATATGCATTATGTATGCATATGTATGCATGCATGTGTACGTGTGTGTATGTCTCTCTATGTGTGTGTGTATGCATATATGTGTGTGTATATGTGTCTATATGTGTGTATGCATGTGTATGTGTGTGTATGCATCATTATGTGTGTATGTGTCTATGTGTGTATGTGTGTGTGTATATGTGTGTGTGTGTGTGTGTCTATGTGTATGTGTGTGTGTCTATGAGTGTGTATGTGTTTATGCCTGTGCATGTGTCTATGTGTGTGTATGTATCTATGTGTGTATATGTATGCATGTATGTATGCATATGTGTGTGTATGCATGTGTATGTGTGTGTATGCATCTTTATGTGTGTATGTGTCTATGTGTGTATGTTTGTGTGTGTGTATATGTGTGTGTGTATGTTTATGTGTCTATGTGTATGTATCGCTACGCGTCTATGAGTGTGTATGTGTCGCTATGCGTCTATGAGTGTGTATGTGTTTATGTGTGTGTATGTGTCTATGTGTGTGTATGTGTCTATGTGTGTATGTGTATGCATGTATGTATGCATGTGTGTATGTGTGTGTATGCATTATGTATGCATATGTGTGTGTATGCATTATGTATGTGTATGTATGTATGTGCATTATGTATGCATGTAAGTATGTATGTATGCATATGCAATATGCATGTATGTGTATGTGTGTGTATGTCTCTCTATGTGTGTGTATGCATATATGTGTGTGTATGTGTGTATGTGTGTGTATATGTGTCTGTATGTGTATGTGTGTGTATGCATCATTATGTGTGTATATGTCTATGTGTGTATGTGTGTGTATATGTGTGTGTATGTGTGTGTGTCTATGTGTATGTGTGTGTATCTATGAGTGTGTATGTGTTTATGTGTGTGTATGTGCCTATGTGTGTGTATGTGTCTATGTGTGTATGTGTATGCATGTATGTATGCATATGTATGTGTATGCATGTCTATGTGTGTGTATGCATCATTATGTGTGTATGTGTGTATGTGTGTGTGTATATGTGTGTGTGTATATGTGTGTGTATGTGTGTGTGTCTATGTGTATGTGTGTGTGTCTATGTGTATGTTTAGCTACGTGTCTATGAGTGTGTATGTGTTTATGTGTGTGTATGTGTCTATGTGTGTATGTGTGTATGTGTATGCATTTATGTATGCATATGTGTGTGTATGTGTGTGTATGCATTATGTATGCATATGTGTGTGCATGCATTATGTATGTGTATGTATGCATGTGCATTATGTATGCATGTAAGTATGTATGTATGCATATGCATATGCATTATGTATGCATATGTATGCATGTATGTGTATGTGTGTGTATGTCTCTCTATGTGTGTGTGTGTGCATATATATGTGTGTGTATGTGTGTATGTTTGTATGTGTGTGTATATGTGTGTGTGTATGCATGTATATGTGTGTGAATGCATCATTGTGTGTATGTGTGTATGTGTGTGTGTATGTGTGTGCACGTCTATGTGTATGTGTGTGTGTCTATGAGTGTGTATCTCTTTATGTGTGTGTATGTGTCTATGTCTGTGTATGTGTATGCATGTATGTATGCATATGTGTGTGTATGTGTGTGTATGCATTATGTATGCATATGTGTGTGTATGCATTATGTGTGTGTATGTATGCATGTGCATTATGTATGCATATGCATTATGTATGTGTATGTATGCATGTGCATTATGTATGCATATGTGTGTGTATGAATGTAAGTATGTATGTATGTACGCATATGCATATGCATTATGTATGCATATGTATGCATGTATGTGTATGTGTGTGCATGTCTCTCTATGTGTGTGTGTATGCATATATGTGTGTGTATGTGTGTATGTGTATGTGTGTGTGTATGTGTGTATGTGTGTATGTGTATGTGTGTGTGTATGTGTGTGTGTGTTGAAGCTCAGGGTCAAGCACAGGCATAAAAGTGCATCAAGGAAGTGGTGACACAAGAAGAAGGAGCAAGTAGGGAGCTCCAAGAAGCACCTGTCAAATTTTCAGAAGAAATCCCCATAAAAATAGTGATTTTTATTACTCAAAATCATTGTAAATACCATTTTCTATTTTTACAACTCCATTTTTTTCAAGCCAAGGAGTCCTTGAGCTTGAGGAGTATTAGATGTATCATACTACCAATTTGACCACAGAATGGGCGGGGAAGCTCACTGAAACTAGCCTAAAGAAGCGGTCTACACACAAGAAACCGAACAATGGAAATCGCTACAAGAGTGAGGGGTAATGAGGAAGACGATTGTGAACTAGCGGAGGCCATCCTGCTGAAAAGACGAAAATTATTTCGCAAGAAGGTCGTAGAATAAGAAGTTTAACATTTAGAGGCCTAGCTCGATCAAAAGAAGAACCGAAACGGAGATGTACGCGAAGCAGAATCCACGTAAGAGGGTGCCATTGTCATCTGAAGAGCTACAGAAAGCAAGAATATTTTAGTGTCACTCTAGCACAATGGTGAGTACCAACGTGAGGAGCTTCACCTCATAAATGTCAATCTGTGGAGACGTGAGGACCGGTATGAAGACCAAGAGCATGTGAAGTGCACAAGTGCGTGAGTGAGAGCACACAAGCATGCACACACATACACACACGCGCACAAGGTAAGAGCAAAGAGTGGAACAATGGAAGATCTTCGATAGCAAATGAACTCTCTTACAAAGCTGAAATCTACAACAAGCTAACCCCAAAAATGAGCTCTCCTGCCCTTTTCATAGTTTTTGAGTGGTTTTGGCCCTATCCAGACCTAGTGTCCGGCCTAGTTAAAAATTAGGTTCTCGGGCTTATTTGGGGGCTCAAACGAAATCTAAAAATTATGAAAATTGGTAGTATGATACATCTAAAGATTCCTCAAGCTCAAGGACTCCTTGGCTTGAACAAAATGGAGTTGTAAAAATAGAAAATAGTATTTACAATGATTTTTAGTGATAAAAATCACTATTTTTATAGGGATTTCTTCTGAAAATTTGACAGGTGCTTCTTGGAGCTCCCTACTTGCTCCTTCTTCTTGTGTCACCACTTCCTTGATGCACTTTTATGCCTGTGCTTGACCTTGAGCTTCAACACTCCCCCCCCTCTTGAGTCTGTCGTCCGTGACAGACCCTTGTTGTAGTGGTTGTTCCATGTAGTACATTGAGAGGTAGTGTCCTTTACGTTCAACAGCAGCGATCCATCTTCCCAATGTAGCCTGATCGTTTGTCTGCTAGCTCTTGCAGTTTGTAGTCCCTTTGTATGTACTTCTTCCTTGTATTCCATCCCCGGCAACGGCGCCAAATTTGGTGTCACTCTAGCACAATGGTGAGTACCAACGTGAGAAGCTTTACCTCATAAATGTCAATCCGTGGAGACGTGAGGACCGGTATGAAGACCAAGAGCATGTGAAGTGCACAAGTGCGTGAGTGAGAGCACACAAGCATGCACACACATACACACACGCGCACAAGGTAAGAGCAAAGAGTGGAACAATGGAAGATCTTCGATAGCAAATGAACTCTCTTACAAAGCTGAAATCTACAACAAGCTAACCCCAAAAATGAGCTCTCCAGCCCTTTTTATAGTTTTTGAGTGGTTTTGGCCCTGTCCAGACCTCGTGTCCGGCCTAGTTAAAAATAAGCTTCTCGGGCTTATTTGGGGGCTCAAACGAAATCTAAAAATTACGAAAATTGGTAGTATGATACATCTAATACTCCTCAAGCTCAAGGACTCCTTGGCTTGAACAAAATGGAGTTGTAAAAATAGAACATGGTATTTACAATGATTTTTAGTGATAAAAATCACTATTTTTATAGGGATTTCTTTTGAAAATTTGACAGGTGCTTCTTGGAGCTCCCTACTTGCTCCTTCTTCTTGTGTCACCACTTTCTTGATGCACTTTTATGCCTGTGCTTGACCTTGAGCTTCAACACTCCCCCCCCTCTTGAGTCTGTCGTCCCTGACAGACCCTTGTTGTAGTGGTTGTTCCATGTAGTACGTTGAGAGGTAGTGTCCTTTACGTTCAACAGGAGCGATCCATCTTCCCAATGTAGCCTGATCGTTTGTCTGCTAGCTCTTGCAGTTTGTAGTCCCTTTGTATGTACTTCTTCCTTGTATTCCATCTTGATGGTGCATTTGTGAGCTTTCCAAAACTGCTAGTTGCTCAAAGGAGGTGGTCAATGTTGATTATGAGCAACTCTCGGTGGTGGATGGCTTCCTTGCTCTTGTAGTGGTCACCCTGATGTCCTCTGATTCTTCCAAAGATGGCGTTCATAGTTTTCATGGCAAGTACTTGTAACCCATAATGGATGATGGGTCAGTGCATTAGTGCATGGGTTGGACGAGATATGTGCCTTGTGCATGGCCTTGTAATATAGCCCTATGCATGGTTACTTGGAAAATGCATGGGAAGAAGTATGGTGCAAGAATTTGGGTCTTGAGCGGAGTGCTCAAGGGTATGCCGACGAAGAGGTTTCCTAATCTATCATGGTTATAGTGTTGTTGAGGCATGCATATCTGACCATGTTGAAAGGTCTGTTGATCTTCATCTCTCCGTGTTGTACTCCATCATGATGATTGACCATCAGCTTATCTCCCGTTGTCGATGGTTCGGATTGGGGATTCGTCAAACACACAATCCCTTTTTTTTTTTTTTATAACAAGGTCACAAAACAAGAAGAAAGATGTTAGTATCAATAAAATATTTTACATATGTCCAATGTGTTGCATGTGCTTGGGATTCTCAATTGTGTCTATGCACGGCCGTGTAATGCGACCCTAGATTAATGCATACTTTGGAAATGCATGACTTGAATGGTGCAAAAGACAAGGTTATGCCAAAGGCACATGGTTGTTGTTGGTCGAGGCTTTTTGATATTAATTCTAGACTTGATGCAATCTTTGTTTGGAGGTGTCTATTGGATCTCGAAATGAGGTAATCCTCCTGATTGGAACCCATTTTAGAATAGGATTTGGCCCTGTAGAGATCACCTCAGGCCACTTCATCTTTGGATGCTTTCCAAACTTTGGTATCCAGTGTGGTTGGTTCGTTGGTGCTGTGGATGTTGCTGGTGCTTTTGGCTTCCAAACCCATATCCTTAATGATTGTCTGCTTACTTTGGCAGAAGGGTTGGGTTTATCTTCTTTTGGTCTTTGTGCTCTATTCTTACCCTTTTCTCTCCTTGGCTTCTTTGTCGAGACCTTTTGCATGGTGGGGAGCATAGGTCGTTGTGTCTGTAAGAGGTGCTTGCGTACCCACATCTGTGATCGCCATTGTTGAGCTGTAGCTAACTTCTTATGCACCCAAATTTGCATGTGATGATGGTCGACCTTCATCAATTGCTTTGGTATCCAAACCTGTTGAAGAACTTGGGATTGAGCTTGTCCTCGTTTTTGGGTGCTTCTTTTAGCACGTTTAGCTTGCTTTGATGGGATTGGTTGTGGCAAAGCTAGTGGTTGTTCTCCTTTTTGTACCCAAATCTGCTTCATGCCTGGAGCTTCTTTCTTCTTGAATTCCGTCTGTCTAGTTGATATAGCAGATGTCATTTTTGCTTGCCTCCTTGGTTGGGTTACACTTGCATTAGTATGTGAAGAAGAAGAGAGGTGTGTTGGCCTTTGAGCTTTTGCTTTCATGATTGAGTCCTTGTGCTTCATAGGGTAGGTGACACACACAACATTTTCGTTGCAAAGATTAGTTTCGGAAGAACTAAGAGAATGTGTGACCTTTGAATTTGTGAGCATGCAATTGTCTAAATTTTAATGTGATACATTGTTCATGTGCCCAAAATTGAAGAATTTGACTTCTTAGGTTCAAGTTGACTACATGGTCGTAAATCCAATCTTGACCCAGGACAAGCGGCTCTATAATGTCCTCATCATGACATACTAGCATTTTGACCTTCATTGGAACATCTTGAAGGTAGATGGGAAATTCCACCTCGCCCAAACAAGGGGTTTCCACACCTCCCAAACCTATGAGATAGGCTTCTATGGGATTTATGTTCAATTGCAAGTCTTGGCAGTAGGATAGTCTAACTGCACTAGTTGCTGCACCTGAGTCAATCAATGCTCTCACAATCCTTGCATTCTTCCCTTGTCCTATCGCTATGGTCACAAAAGGACGTGGATCAATTATTTGAGAAGCAATTGCACTTGATGTTTGACACATGGCCATGTGGTATCTTGGGGCCCCTCGATCGAATTCTAGGTCTAGGCGCCTTAACTTATTTCTCCTAATGCGTTCTCTAGCCTCTGCCTGTGCTTCTTCTCTAACCCTTAACTCTTCTTCTTTTTGCTTCTTAGCAGTGTTGAGTCTCTTTAGCATATCCTCTGTAAGAGGTTCTTGATATAGCTTGACTCGACAACCACTGATATAGTTGGGCAAGATATCACCTTCTAGTGTGGCCAATTGAACTGCACCGCTAGTGGAAATTCTATTAATGATCATGGGTCCATATCCTCTTTTTTCCAATTTACGAGCATGTTGCTTTAGTGTATAAACCAACACTAGGTCTCCCTCTTTCAAGCCTTTATCCTTGATATGTGCATCAAAGTATGCCTTTTGCCTTTTCTTTGCAGCATAGATGCCTGCAGCCGCACGTAACCTTGTCTCACCTAAGCGTTCTAGATCAAAGATCCTAGAGGATAATTCATGTCCATTCCACTCATGCTCTTGTGCTACTTTTAAAGTTGGGATTAGGAAGTCCAATGGTAGCACAACATTCTGTCCGAAGACCATATGAAATGGGGTGACATTGAGTACTGTTTTATAGGCAACTCGATAGGCCCAAACAGCATGATGAAGTTGTTTGTCCCAGTCAGAGCATTTGTTATTTACTAGTTTTGTCAGTACATTACATAGGATCTTGTTTGTGCTCTCAACTTGTCCGTTAGCTTGTGGATGATAGGGGGCAGACTTCTTATGTATCACCAAGAATTCTTGGAGAAGATTTTCAATGACTTCATTCAAGAAGTGTGTGCCTCTATCACTTACTAACTCTATTGGTAATCCGTATCTTGTGAACACATTCTCGAATAAAAACTTCGCTGTAGTTTGAGCATCGTTCTTTGTTGTGGGTTTGACTTCTACCCACTTTGTGAGGTAATCTGTGGCTACAATAATGTTTTCGGCATGGGAGTTTCTAGCTGGAGGGTTGATAGGACCTACAAAGTCTATACCCCATTTTGAAAATGCACGCCCTCCCATCATTGGCCTCAAAGGCATCTCATCTTTTCGAATTGGGTATTGGGCACGTTGACATGTGTCACATTTCTTCACATAGGTATGTGCATCCATATGAAGAGTGGGCCACCAAAGTCCTGAGAATAGAATAGACTTGATTACTCTGTTAGGCCCAAAGTGTCCACCTGCCACACTGCTATGTGCAGTTTCTAAGACTCTCAAATAATGTGATTCATGAACGCACAATCTTAAATAGCCATCTTTGCCTCTTCGGTATAGGTTATCACCTACTAAGGCATAGTCTTTAGCCTCTTGCTCCATACTTCGTTTTCTTGCTAGACTTGCCTGCTTGGGGAATGTTCCCGATCTCATGAATTCTACCAATGGAGCGCTCCAGTCTGGAATTAACGACACGTGATAAAGGGTAGCATGCTCCACTGGGGGTCGCTCTTTGCACCTTGGACAATTCTTCATCCACTCATGAATTTCTTTATCCATACTAGGCCAATACACTCCTAAACGTTTTAGATTTTGCAGTGTTCATTGTTTAGAATAGTGATTCCCTAGAAATCCTTCATGGGCTTGTTGCAACCAACTACTATGTTCATCGTCCTCGACACAACAAGCTACAACACCCTCCATGTCTTGTTTGTACATGCTTCCTACCAATATTTGATATTTTTGTGATTTTACAATTTCATCTTTGTTTGATTTCACATTCTTATTTGCAGGTCCAAAGGTTAGGACTGGTACCAACTTATTTGCCCATTTAGGAACAATTTCTAGATTGAACAGATAAGCGTCGGGCAATTCATCAGACACTCCTTGTGGTGACTCACTTGAAGTGATGCGCGATAGGTGATCCGCTCTGAGGTGGGTCTTACCTTGCCTAACAACCACTTCAAAGTCATATTCCATTAGTAAGAGGAACCATCTTACTAAGCGTCCTGTATTGCAAGGTTTATTGACCAAGTATAATAAAGCTTGATGATCAGTGAAAATTTTGAACTTGTTGGCCAATAGATAGTGTCTAAACTTCTTTACAGCATATACCATGCCTAAACCTTCTCTTTCGGTTGTGGTGTAGTTTCGTTAAGCAGCGTTCAATTGCCTGCTTGCATATGCTGTAGGCAAATCTAAATTCCCTTCACCAGTTGGTTGTGACAGCACACATCCTATTGCATAACTGGATGCATCCACGTGTACATGGAATGGCTTATTCCAATCAGGAGTGGTCAGTATTGGTGCTGTGCACAAGCGTCTCTTCAGCTCATTGAAGGACTTTTCGCATTCATCGTTCCACTCAAAATTTGTTAACAAGGCATAAAGAGGTTTAGCTATGATTGCATACATGTGAATGAACCTATGTAATATCCAAAATGGCCCATGAAAGCTTGTACCTCTTTAACATTCCTTGGCCTCGGCAACTCCGCTATGGCTTTTACCTTGTCCTCATCTGTCGATATTCCATTCTTAGAAACAATATGACCTAAGATTTTACCTTGACGTACCATGAAAACACACTTTTCTGGGTTTAGACACACTCGATATTCTCTACACTTGTTGAAGATCTATCTGAGCTCAGGGATGTGGTATCTTCGCTCTTGGGAATGAGCACATAAATCATCAACATATACTTCTAAGCTCTTTCGCAAGAACTCTTTGAAGACATGGCACATGAGTCTTTGGAATGTTGCAGGTGCATTGGTGAGCCCAAATGGCATCACACAAAATGCATAGATCCCCCACTCTGTGGCAAAAGCCGTTTTGTGTTGATCTTCTGGGGCAATGGCTACTTGGTTGTAACCTGAAAATCCATCAAGGAAGCTATAAACTTCCTTGCCTGCAACATGCTCTAATAAATGCTCAGTGATTGGAAGCGGATAACTATCTCTTATCGTGGCGGCATTAACTTTTTTAAGGTTAATACACACACGTAACTTTCCATTCTTCTTGGGCACCACTACAATGGGGGACACCCATTCAGTATGCTCAATCTCATAGATGAACCCAGCTTCAATCAATCTATCAATTTCTTCTTTTATTTTGGCGGCATAGGTGTCATTATATTTGTAGGGCTTATGTTTGGTGGGCTTGGCATCTGCTATCATGGGGATCATATGAGAACAAATTTTCGGATCTACTCCCTTCAAGTCTCTATAGTGCCATGCAAACACGTCCATGTATTCCCTTAATAACGCCACCAACTCTACTTCCTCTTCCTTACTTAGGTCATCTCCTATGTATGTACATCTCTCTTTGTTATCTTCAATGGTGACTACAATTTTTTTGGTCTTTTCTTTGTTATCATATGCTTCTCCTATTGTGGCCTCTCTCTTAGGCATTTGTACCAAAATTTTTTGGTCTTCCCCTTCATATTTCTTGAAATTTTCTGGTACTTCAAATAATTGCTCCTCCTCGCCTTGTTTCGCTACTTTTCTTTTCTTTTTCTTTTTACTACCTTCACTCCCATCCTTTGAATTTACTGTTTTGATGCTTGTGAGAGGTTCTTCTTCTTTTTGTGTAAATAATCCTATGTCTTCTAGATAGTGCTCCTCTGAAATAAAGCACCTATCCATCACAATGGACTCTAGATCATCATCGTTCTCTTCTTCTTCTATAACGTCCTTAGAGTCACTTTCTTCTAGCAAGGGCTGACACATGAACACTGAAATATCATAAATCTCCTCATCACAATGAGGTGTCCATTGTTCTTCATTGACAGCAATCTCCATGGTAGCTAAGATTTTTGCCCAACCATGAGGCTCAAATTCCTCATTTGGAAATATCATCGGCGTATACGCTGGGTCTCGGACTGGTCTATCTCCTTGAGAAGTTCCTTTTTCTCTTGCCTTTAAGCGTTTCTCCTCTTCCTTTGCGACCTTGCACATCCACAAATGAGTATCTTCATGCATCCAGGATGTATCAGATGAACTTTTAGAATGCACAGAGATTGAATCTTCTTGCTCCTTGTGGATAGGATTCCACTGTAGGGGTGGTACATCTCTAAAGGAGTAGTCCTTCAAATTGACCTTGGTTGTGACCCCTAAGCGTTACATTATTTCGTAGACATTATTTTTTTCAAAATTACATATAGCAAAGGTGTGCTCAAACTCTACACCACAAGTGGTTAGAGTTATCCCTTCGAGCAATCCTAGAGGTCTTTCAAAATGACCGTTGGCCATTTGAAGAGTCATTCTAGTTGGTCTTAATGTGGGCTTGCCCCATCGCTTCCACAAGGAGGTGGTTGTAGTAGCAGCCCTAGCACCTGAATCTATGATCGCTTTGGTTGTGTAACCTTGGTAGGTGATTGGAAGATAAGTATTCCCTTCTTCACCTTCACTCATGTCCCCTATCTTATCAAGAGGTATCTCTGGAACTTTCTCTTTAGAGCTTGCTTTTGGCATTTTGGAATCAAGTTTGGGAACCTTATCCTTCACGTGATTCCATAGCTCAGGTTTCGCTTTGAGCAGCTCCTCTACCGTGAGATGACACTGAACCTTAGTGTTCTTCACTACATCAGTGTTTCTTGGAACCACCGAGTCTTCGTTTCTGATCACTATCGTGGGAGCTCTGATTTGGAGAGATTCAGATTCCCATGGGCCTGTGAACTGTGGCAACTCTTGTAAGGAATCAGATTCAAAATCTAATCGTTCATCTTCTTGTTGCTCTGTTTGGTCTCTATAGACAAAAGGGATGTCTTGGGGAAACTGGTCATGAAGATCATCAATCTCAAGAATAGGAGGGGGAACATCCTTCTGCTTGGCCCATTTTGCTTCTTGTATTTCCCGCAAGAACTTTTGAGTGTGCTGTTGAATTGAAAGAGGTTCTCCATCATCTATGGAGTCAGGAACATAGAATTTCTTTGGTGATGAGCTTTCTCTTTCAATAGTTAGTTGAGCCTGTGGAGGTAAGGAAACTTGCAGTTTATTTACCAATTGCTCTAATCTTTCTAGTAAGCCCTGGAAGTGCAGACCCGGTGTAATAGCATTCGTCTGATTGAATGATTGATTGGCCTCGAACATAGCTTGAGCTAGTTCCACCATTTTTATGCACATTTTTGTCCGTTCAATCTCTAAATTTGCTCTAGGGTAGCTCTTGTCTAAGTTTGCAGGTGTTGGCCCTTCTTGAAGTCGAGCCTTGTATGCCTTGAACATCATGTCCAAGTCTTCTGGGGTTGGATCTGCAAGAACAGACCTTGATTGTGGTGGTCTATTTACACTGGTTGGTGGGTGGGGATGAGGTGGTTTGGATGGAGTTTTGAGCTCAGAGGGGCTTTGAGAGGCAATATCTTCTATTTTTGTTTTTGCATCTTTCAGGCTTTCTTCTAGTTCGGATAACTTTTTGGTCCACTTACGATTGGCCTTCTCTCTAGTATCCTTCCATGTTCTTGTTCTTCTCTTACTAGGCTCTCCTGATTCACTTGGCTCTGATTGCTCAGCTGGTTTAGTTTGTTGTAAGGCTTGTGCCCTAGTAACTGCGTGTATAGGAGCCACATTATCACTACTGGAACCTGAATCCCTTGCTATGCCTACTACATTGATGGGTGTAACCTTTGGTGCACTAGCGGGATGTCCGGGACAATCTCTCAGGAGCTGTTCTTTGCCACACTCAAGACAAACAACTTGTATCATGATGTTCTGCCCTTGTGTCGCAGCTAGTGGGTGGGATGATTGTTGTCTTGGCATAGGTTGAGGTTGGCTATATCCTTCATGTTCGTACAGTCTAGGGACACTTGGTGGTCCTCGACATGGGTTACACCTAGGAACTCCTCTGCCTTGTTCTGTCGGAGGGTACCCATATGGTCTACATTGGGGTGGTACAAATGGTCCTGGTTGTCTATTCATTGGATAGTTTTCGGTGTTGTAGTTGATGTACTTCTGCTCACCATAAGAGTACATGTTAGGCTCTTGAGTTGGTTGTCTACTGTAAGGGTAAGGTTGTGATAACCCTAATGCTTCTCCGGTGCAAACATGAGATGGATGATCACCACCGCAAAGTGTGCAACTTCCTAACATTGGCACTCTCAAGGAAGAGTTCTGGTAGTTCATTTGTCCTTGTACCCCTAATTTCTTGGCCACTAACTCTGTCACTTCCTCCACATAACTCGAACTAGAAGTTTCATTGCTTATCATATCCTCGGATTTGGTAGGGTCTTGTGTGATTTTGAGGTCCTCTGCTAAGTTGTCTTCCAAATCCATGCACTCTTGAAGACACTCACTCAGAGTTTGCAACCGTTTTATGTATACTAGCATTCTCAATGTTCCGTTGGTTAGACCTTCTAAAAATAAACATATCATTTTTTGCTGAGAAGGTCTCTCTGTTAGAGGGCATCGGGCTACGTATTGCTTAAATCTTCGTGCTGCATTTTTTACTGTTTCATTAGGAGCTTGTTTGAAACTATGTATTAAGGATGACGAATTGTGCTTGATCCCTCGCTTAGTGAATTCCCAAATAAGTTCTTGGAAGAATTGCTCAATATGTTCAAAGCAGCTTGGATCCAAGGATTGAAACCAGGTTAAGGCTATTCCTGTGAGGGTTAGCCCAAAGGACTCATATTGCATGAAAAAGTCATCCACTTGCTCCGCTCGCAACACCTGCTTGAATTGTGCAATGTGGTCATAGGGTTCTCCTGTGCCATCGTAACGATTTCTCATACATTTGGCCAATTGGATTGGTCTCACTCTTTTACCTGGCTCTGGGGATTGCATTATGATGGGGACACCTTGGGGCGGTTCTGTCCTAAAGGTAGGTCTATTCAAATTTCCCATTCTCTGGCTAGAGTGGCCGTGGGGGTTGATTCTTGGCATGTTGAATTGTTCATGTGGTCTATAGGGTATACTACCTTGGCTCATTTGTCCTAACGTCACATTTTCTGTTCTTTGTTGGGTTTCGAATGGGTTTTGCGAGGTAGTTGCATAATCTCGAGCTAACTCTCCTCTTTCATTAATCTGATCAGGGTTTTCAGTTACTACATATATCTAGCCCATCTTGTCCCTATAACTCCACTTTCATACTTGACATCTGATCTTGGAATTATTTCGGATTCTGTGGTGTTTATCATTCTTGCTACTGTCCTCTGCAGACCATCAAGGTAGATGGGTATTCCGTGTAAGTTGGTGGATATGTATTGAAGAGACATCCTATATTCCCCTTCCATTGTGGACATAAGGTCTTCCCTAGGTATGGAACTATGCATGTCTTTAGAAGCCAAGAGTCCCTCCCAATTAAGCGACATTTTTTACTCACTTGTCTATGAACTCAGCACGTGGTTTTTCCACAGTTGGTATCAGAGCAAACCTGGTGTTGAAGCTTCATCAACAGAGTTGGAGTTAAAGCAAATAAGCCTTGTCTCCAAGTCCACAATTGTCCTTTGAACTGCTCAAAATCTTGTGGAACCCCTTGCTTCCTAGTCCAACCTGAGGGTCAACTTAAAATTACCCTATCTAATAACCCCACGAGCTTTCCAACAAACCCAAGATCACTCTGAACGGATTTCGTATGAGAAAGTTATGCCAGTTCAGGGTTCTGGGGGTTAAAACAGGGAAACAGGATCTCTCAAGAAATGCTTCAAAACAGGCAATACACGATACTTATCAAGTATCGCAATACTTGGAAGCAGACGATACACAATACTTACCTTGTCACGATACTCGATATTTAGGATGTCACGATACACGATATTTGGAAAATATCGCGATACTTGATGTTCACGATACTCGATACTCAGAGAACACGATACTCGATACTTGGTAAGTATCACGACCAGGATCACACGATACACGATACACGATACACGATACACGATAAGTATCACGAGGAAATTCAAGACGATACTCGATATTTGCCAGGTATCGGGAAAGTAGTATCCGCGATACACGATATCCAACAAGTATCGCGATCAAAGACTCACGATATACGATACTTGAGCAAACGCGATACTTGGGAAGTATCGCGATCGGGCAACCATGATACTCGATACTTGTGAAGTATCGCGATCAGGGATCTCACGATACTCGATACTTGTGAAGTAGCGCGATCAGGGATCTCACGATATTCGATACTTGTGAAGTATCGCGATCAGGGATCTCACGATACTCGATACTTGTGAAGTATCACGATCAGGGATCTCACGATACTCGATACTTGTGAAGTATCGCGATCAGGGATCTCACGATACTCGATACTTGTGAAGTATTGCGATACTCAACCACAGGAGATCACGATACTTGTTAGGTATCGCGATACCTCAACCGCGGGAGAAACACGATACTTGGATTTTTTGGAGTCCAAATTCAAAACTTTTTGCAAAAAAGAGTACCTTGTGTCCTCCTTGTCACTCCTATGTGTCTGTAGGTGCCAAATCTTCCTTTAAACCCGCGATATTGCACTCACGATACTTGGCGCAGGTTTTATCACTTCACGAAAATGGCCGCTCAGATTCTTGGTATTTAGAGAGTGTTTCAAGAGTTTTTCTTCAGCGATTCAGTTCCGCACCCCCCTCTAAGCTTCTTGTTCACAACCACAAGTAAAAAGCAAGGTGAATGTACTCTAAAAAATGGAAAAAACTGAGAAGATGAAGGTGGGTGGAGATGGTGATGATGATGAAAATGAAGAAGAAGGAAAACTCAAAAACTGAACTGAAAATGATGATTTATTTACCTTCCAACGTCGCTACCCTACGTCTTACCGTCACACACTCGTCCTCCAAGCTCTCTCCCCGGCAATGGCGCCAAATTTGGTGTCACTCTAGCACAATGGTGAGTACCAACGTGAGGAGCTTCACCTCATAAATGTCAATCCGTGGAGACGTGAGGACCGGTATGAAGACCAAGAGCATGTGAAGTGCACAAGTGCATGAGTGAGAGCACACAAGCATGCACACACATACACACACGCGCACAAGGTAAGAGCAAAGAGTGGAACAATAGAAGATCTTCGATAGCAAATGAACTCTCTTACAAAGCTGAAATCTACAACAAGCTAACCCCAAAAATGAGCTCTACAGCCCTTTTTATAGTTTTTGAGTGGTTTTGGCCCTGTCCAGACCTAGTGTCCAGCCTAGTTAAAAATTAGGTTCTCGGGCTTATTTGGGGGCTCAAACGAAATCTAAAAATTATGAAAATTGGTAGTATGATACATCTAATACTCCTCAAGCTCAAGGACTCCTTGGCTTGAACAAAATGGAGTTGTAAAAATAGAAAATGGTATTTACAATGATTTTTAGTGATAAAAATCACTATTTTTATAGGGATTTCTTCTGAAAATTTGACAGGTGCTTCTTGGAGCTCCCTACTTGCTCCTTCTTCTTGTGTCACCACTTCCTTGATGCACTTTTAGGCATGTGCTTGACCTTGAGCTTCAACAGTGTGTATGTGTGTATGTGTATGTATGTGTATGTGTATATGTGTGTGCATGTGTATGCATTATGTGTGCATGTGTGTATGCAACATTATGTGTGTATGTGTGTATGTGTGTATATGTGTGTGTATTTGTGTGTGTATGTGTGTGTGTGTCTATGTGTATGTGTGTGTGTGTGTCTATGTGTGTGTGTATGCATATGTATGTGTGTGTAAGTGTGTGTATGTGCGCATACGTAGCTTCAATGAGATGCATGTCTCTCTCTCTCGTGCTCTCTCTCTCTCTCTCTCTCTCTCTCTCTCTCTCTCTCTCTCTCTCTCTCTCTCTCTCTCTCTCGTTCTCTTGTTGCTCTCGCGTGTTAATCCCGGCACAAATGTGCCGGGAGAAATCAAATTTTTTTTTAACATTCCAAAGCGTTGCATGTGCGACGCTATGGAGTTTGCCAACATCGCAAATAGCGTCACTAATTAGCAATGCTATTTGCCACGCACTTATTTAGCGTTGCATAAGCGACGCAAGCATCACTTATGCGATGAATGCCCGTTAAAAAAAATATCCAAAAATAGGACCGTCGCTTATGCAATGCTAGCGTCGCATAAGCGACGGTGCTCCTTTTTTTTCAATTCGGGGGCATCGCTACACCCCCCTGTTTCTTGTAGTGTAAGTAGTTCTGTTAAGACTTCTTATCATACCAACAACAAAAAGCAAGTTAATGATCTGAATCCTTTTTATAAAAACATAAGTACTAATCATAGATGTTTATGAATAAAAAAACTAACTAACCAAGCAGAAAACCATTAGAAAAATAGATTCTTTTTAATCCAATAGATTTGTAATAACCGAGCACAATTGTAATAACCGAACACAATTGTTGTACTTCAATAATCCTCATTTTAGTAACTTCATTGTTTCATAAATGCAATCAATTGTTTCTTTGGTCATACGTGTGATGAAATTTTATTTTTTTCCTTTTATTTTAATTATTTTATTTTTATGTTTATTTTTGTTTAAATTCCATTTGGTCCAAGTGATTCATGGCATCATATAGTGTTTTATCCAAGGGGAATTGAACTCATGACCTATCAGCTAGGAGTATCATAGACTAACAACTTGCACCAAAAACCATGGTTGAGGATTGCTTCCTAATCCTCCCTCTTAGGGTGTGGTTCAACCATCTCTTGAAAGTCCCTTCTTGAGTATAACACTTTCTTCCACTTTGAGAGTTCATTCTACTCAATGATGAACGCCTAATGTCCCTTGAATTGATGTCCTCACCCTTGCATTGTCTCTTGAACCTTCTTGCTCTCAATCTTGGTTTCTTGAACCCTTGCTCACAACCTTAGTATCTTGAAACTAGTTCTCTCACCCATGCTATGTATCATGGACACTACATCTAGAACTGTCATTGGAAAGTTCATTTTAGAACTTCTTTATGGTACTTTATGCATCTAAATCCGGCATACAAATTGGGAGATACACTCTAATCTTTATTGGCTTAAGTTACGAAGGCACCACATGGCACATTTTCTTCCACTTTTGATGCAAAGTGCCGATGTGGCTTCTTTAGAGAGAATTGGGTGACCATGAGCCTTGTGGAGCCCACCCACATTGGCCAAGCCTACTTTCTAATCTCTCATACCAATTGTTGTATCCAAGAAAAATTGAACTCATGATTTATGGGTTAGGAGTATGATGGGATAACCACTTGCCCCAAAATCCAAGGTTTATGATTACTTGCTAATGCTCTCTCTTAAGGTATAGTTAAACCATCTCCTACCATTCATTTCTTGGGTCTAACGTATAGTATGCACCATACTAGATTCTAGAAAGTTGTTCATATAAACATTTCTATGCTATCATGGACTCTACAATGTCACTATTATGGACTTTACAACATTTCAAAAGAGGCATGAAAATAAACCTTATAGTGCAAAATATGCATCTCATTGGGATCAATGAGTAGCAAATCATGCAGGTAAATTACAATGATGAGAAGCTTTTAGTTGGAGTAACGCGAAATCCATATGCTAATATGTAGGAACGTGTTTTCTCCTATGAAGCATGTCGTGCTCGTTGTAAATTTGTTCTCCTATTATTTATGTACAAAACAAGAGAGTTGATAAGAATACACTTCTTCTTGCAAGGCCCCATTCAAAAATGTAGTTTTGATGTCCAATTGATATGAATTCTAGGTATGAGAGCTAAAAGTTTCATAGTTTCTATGGAAGCTTGTCACATGACATGCAGGTGTGAAGATTTCATCAAAACTAATGCCTAGATGAATAGCCTAGATTGAGATTTTTTCTCTTTCAAATTTTTAAGGTAGGAGAGCACTATTCTACTAAAGGCAATAGGATTCCCACTTGATTACTCTACGATGAGAAATTATTATGTCTATTTATAGTGATGGTCTTTTTTATTGGATGAGGAAGATCTAGTTATTGAAATCGGAGACTTGAAGTAGAGTAATAGTTTTTCAATTTGAAGTTGGATGAGGTGTGGATAGATCTCATCTATAGAAGGGGCAATCTCTTGTTTTGTTTTTGTTCCTGAGGATGATGAGTTAATACGAGCTAGGAAGATTGATACCTATGGACTCTCCAAATGTCATAGAAGAATGCTCTTTCATCCATATGGAAATTTAAGGTGAAGAAAAAGACTGGGGTTTCCAATGTAGTGCCATTTAGAAGCTCTTGCAATAGAATTGAGTCCAAATTAGATGGATGACAAACCAAGCAGTTCTTGGCTAGTAGAATGTAGAGATTTTGTCTTGCTACGAACAAATTTTTGTATGTCTGATCTTAGATGATGGATTCTCATAGAAATGAGAATATTGTAGGAAAAACTATTACTTGTAAGGAAGATCAAGGGTAAGAATAACTACAATGGGATTAGAGGAATTTTACCTTTGAGGGTTCAAAATGGGTTTTGAAATCAACTTTGTTATGGTGTTTTTTTCTATGACTTTTGTTATGCATTGATTTAACTTAAATATTGTCGATCTTATGGGATTATTAGTTTGAAACTTACCTATTTATGATGGGAGAAAGTAGCACTTACAAGACGGTGTCACTTGGACAGTGAAAGTTCCATCATTGGATCGACGATCCCGGAAACGATGCCGAGCACGGGGCCCAATTCTCCCCAGCAAGGAGCATCCCGCAAAGGGAAACAGCCTATGGAGTTTCCCTGGAAAAGCCCCCACAAGAACCGATTGCTAAATCGGGATCAGATCCCAGCAAAAAAGAAAGATGAAGCCAAGAGAAGAAAGGACAAGGCTCCCTCCCGTAAAGAGGGATCAACACAAAAATGATCGTCATCTCGCTAAATGCTAGAGGGTTATCCGACCCCTCAAGAGCGACCATTATTGGTCAGTGGCTCCGCGACATTAGCTTAAACCCAGACATTATATGTATACAAGAGATTAAAATTGACGGAGAAGACCTCCAGAAACGGCTCAGACAGGTCTCCTCGGCCCATGTGTGGATCCCTACGAAGCACCAGCGGGGGTCAGGAGGAACGGCTATCGGTGTTAAACATCTCTGGCTCGAAAAGCTTGTAAACTCCATTGAAGATGATAGCCACCGTTGGATTGCGGTTTCTTTTGGTGCTCCTCTTTGTGTCACTATGGTTTCTCTGTACGCCCCTAACGGGGATTTGGAGAGACTAAACACTTGGGCTTCACTTGACTCGCTGCCCCACAACGTGCTGATATGTGGAGACTTCAACATGGTGGAGGACCCTACGGACAGATGGATGGGCAAGGGCAGGGTCATTGACAGGGGGGAGAAAGAAATGTGGGACTTGATCAAACTCCACTTGGATCTGGTTGAATTCAAAGACTCGAATGGCTTTTCCTGGTCGAATTTACAAGTGGGCGAGGATCTGCGGAAAGCCAGACTCGACAGATGCTACGTCTCTCAGAGTTTTACTCACCAGTGGGGCCTCCCTACCATCACGCAACGCACCGACCTCACCATCTCTGATCACTACCCGATCGTTATCCATTTTCAACCTTCCAACAAGATTCGTAAGACCCCGTGGTTCCATGCCAACGCTGCCACATTCTCTCTCCCGTCCGTCCATCAAGAGATTGCCGAAGTGTGGAAGGTGGCGTTCGCCTCTGGTTTGGCCCCAGCCAAATGTTGGAGAAGCGCGGTCGACAACTCCCGCAAGATCATGATCAGAACTAAGAAGACGCTCGAAACTGTGCGACGGGCTCGTAGGGAGGCTATCTACCACAGACTCTGGCGGCTCGAGGAGGAAGTGAACAAAGGAAAACACCAAGCCCAGAAAGGTCTCCGAAAAATCAGAGCGGTGTTGAGATACGAGGAAGAAATACAAAGGAAAAACCTGCAGGTTTTCTTCAAGGACTGGTGGGCTGGCAAAGCCGACAAGCCCACCAAAGAAATGTGCCGTATCCTTAAAAGGAAACAAAATCGAGATTCGATCCCCCTACTGCTAGACCCACACGGCAACGTATGCAATTCGGAAGAAGATAATTTCGGCATCATCGAAGGGCACTTCACGAGACTCCTGGGAACCTCGAACCCCCTCTCCCACCATAGAAGGGACTGTATGGCTGCAATTTCTAGGGTTTCCCCTCGGAGGATTCCACCCAACCTCCACTCTCTGCTTCATGCCCCTATCTCTGAATCAGAAATTATTGAGGTCATCGATGCCCTCCCTCTCGGTAAAAGTCCGGGACCCGACGGACTCACCAATGAGTTCTTTAAATCCTTCAAGCTGGTGGTTGCCACCCCGCTCAGGTTGGTTTGGCAAGAAGCGCTAAAGTTTGGGGCTCTTCCTTCTTGTCTAAATAATGGAATTATCAAGCTGGTCCACAAGAAGGGGGAAAAGAACAGAATTGAGAACTGGCGGCCAATCACGATGCTCCAAACAGGATATAAGATCATCGCCAAAGTCATTGCCAATAGAATATCGTGCCATCTGAGATCTTGGCTAAGTGAGGACCAAAAAGGCTTCATCAAAGGCAGGTCTATCCTGGAAACCATTATGGATATTTGGGAAGGCATCCAATTTGCAAACGAGTCTAATCAAGACGTGGTCTTCCTCAAGATCGACTTTGACAAAGCCTACGATAGGCTCGAATGGGACTATATTCTGCAGTCCCTCCAAGACCTCGGATGCAGTCAGAAATTCACCAAGATGATCGCGACCCTTCTCGGCAATGCAACGACCCAAGTTAACGTTAACGGCAAACTTTCGAAGGCGATCCATCTTAAAAGATCTATTAGACAAGGATGCCCTCTTGCCCCCCTTCTCTTTGCCATCGCCACTGAAGGGCTGAGCAGACTTGTGGCTCATCATGTGGAGGCTGGCAATATCAAAGGCCTCCAGCTACCTCACGTCCACAGTCAAATCATCATGAGACTTTTTGCCGACGATATGAACGCGTTCGTTCACAATGATAATACCAGCCTGGAGACTTTCTGGAGGTGTCTCGATACCTTTTGTGAGGCCTCTGGATCCAAAATCAACCACAATAAGACCGCCTTCAGAGCCATTGTGGGACATCAACCCGGCCTTCTCATTGATCATGGCTGTCAAATCATTCCGCAGGGTCAAATCATTCGGCTGCTTGGAATCCCCTTGGGGTTTGGCGTCTCTATGGAGCAGCGATGGAACTGGGTGCTCGCCAAACTTGAAAACAAGCTCAATTACTGGAGAGGTATGCAAATCAATCTCGCTGGACGGGCGATGGTTATTAACACGTTCCTCCTCTCGTCTACCATCTATTTCCTTTCCTGCTGGAGACCGAATGAGCAAGGCCTGTCCAAACTGAATAGCATCTGCAGAAACTTTCTTTGGACGGGTGACCATAACAGAAGGGGGGTGCCTAAAATCAAATGGGCCATCTGCACCAGCCCTAGAGATAGCGGGGGGATTGGCATCCTGGACATTGGGTGCATGGCTAACAAGCTGGCAGCCAAATGGATGATTAAAGCTTGGTGCAATAGGGAGGCCTCGTGGGCCAAACTGATCTTCAGAAACAAAAATGAGTTGACCCTCACGGGATTCCCGAACTGGAAGAACCTTGACATCATGACCCTGCTATTCTCCCCGATACCTGTCTTCCCGAAAGGCTCCAATCTCGTTTGCTCTCTCTGGAAGGGCTGGAATAAAATCAAAAGCTTCACAAGGATTAGTGAGGACTGGAAGTGGGCGGCCGGTATCAGACAAAACGACTCTATCTGGTTTCCGATCCATGGCATCCGGAGTGTGGAGCCGTGGAACACTCAAAATGCCAAGAAGTTATGGACCAAAGGATTCAAAAAATGGAAACACCTATGGAAACATGACACCAACAGTTGGATCAACTACGAGGATATCGACCCTTGCATAAACATCTCCTACGAAGAATGGAACACCTTGCAAAGCAGATGCCTCGCTTGGGATCGTCACAAAACTCGCCTTCTCATGGGACATGATGCTCCGAACGCGCATGGTCTCAAATGGCACAATGGAAACAGCCTACTCAAAATCCCGAACATCAATGGCACGACTGACCTCCAGATCAGCCTCAACAAGAAGTGGTGCCTGTCTTGGACGCGGCTTCGGTGGGACATGAAATTCATGGGTATCTGGCACCCACTTATAGAGGTTAAGAAGTCGGTCCTCTTATGGCAAATTCTTCATCGAGGAATTTGGACTAACCATAAGGCAAACAAAATTTGTGGGATCCCTCCGTGGTGCAAACGTTGCCACCGTGCAATCGAAGATGTCCCACACATCTTCCTTACTTGCCCCAACTCCTACAGAATATGGCGGATGGTTGGACTGAAAATCAGAGTTCAGAAACAGCTTAGCTGGAAACAAGTCCTTCTGGGTGAAGCGATTGGGTGCTCTGCGGCTCTCTGGAACGCAATCAGAGGGGAAGTCCTGTGGAAAATTTGGCGGGAGCGGTGTGCTCTCAACTTCGGCGACTCCCCCAGGGAGTGGTCGATTGAAAAATCTCTGTTCCTACTTGGCAAAAGGATTGTCAACAGTAAGAAATCCCCCCCCTTCAGGCATCATCAAGTCCTCCTTTTGATCAACAACAAGCTCAAACCCAAGTGGGTCCCGCATGAGGGCGACGAGAGGGTGATCAACCTTCTTTGTAATGCTACCTAGGTATCAACCAAGCTTCCCCTGCTTTGTGGGATTTGGGGGGTCCCGTGGGCACTAGTCCCCTTCTATTGTACCTTTGTTTCTTAATTTAATTCAAGTCCGGGAGAGTAGGCTATTGCCGAACTTCCTTTATATTAAAAAAAGACGGTGTCACTTTCTTTTGCTTTGCTATGAGTCTTTTGAGGGACACATATGTGAAACGACACACGTAGATGGCTCTGTACATCGTATTGTGCATAGGGATCCACATGAAGTAACTTTAAGAAAACTTCTCTATATGATTTCCAATGTCATTTTCATATTGTCCCATCGTTCATCTCTATGTTTGTTTCCTTTAGCCTCTCGTGTATAACTCTCTCACACACCCCTTTTCCAGTCTTCTACAATTTCTCCTCTACATGTAAGTCTTTCTCTATTGTACTTGTCCTCCATTTTTTATGATACATTTTTGTTATCATTTTTGGTATATTCTTCCCTCATATTTCTTTCCGATTATATCTTTTAGACTCAACAAATGACAGGCACGAGATGGTTGAATGACACCCTAACAAGAAGGACCGGAAAGTAATCCTCAACCATTCCAAAGCTCACCAAAAGAAAATCTCCAATGTAAGCACTAGATTGAGGATCCAAGATACCTAGCATGGGTGAGAACGAAGTTCAAGACAGTGAGGTTGAGAACAAGGGCTCAAGACACCAAGGTTGCAAACAAGGCAAGTCCATAGGCAAGTGGCCAAGAAGAGGAAACACAATGTTCGAGACACCAAGGTTGAGAGCAAGGGTTCAAGAGACCAGATTCGAGAACAAAAAGGTTGAAGAGTTGTGCAAGGGGTAAGGACATCAACTCAAGTGGAGATTAAGGCTTAATCACTGAGGACAATGATCTCTAGAAGGTAAAGTGTTAGCCTCAAGAAATGGCAAGCAAGAGATGATTGACCACACACTAAGAGGGAGCATTAGGAAGTAATCCTCAACCATGGATTTTGGGGCAAGTGGCTAGCCCATCATACTCCTAGTCGGTAGGTCATGAGTTTGAAAATTTTGTTTATAAGTATTCGCTAACACTCAAAATTATTCTCAACTAAAAACATATAGGAAGCTTGCTTTGGCTATTACTAATTTTTAAGGTTATTTGCCAAAAAGGGAAAAATTCTGAACAAGGCCACAATATTCACTCTACATCAGGAGGAATCACGTCATCAAGAGGGAGTGGATGATGTCCATCAACACTAATTTGCAAGCACTAATATACCACTGATGTTTTAAATAGTACCAATGAAGTTTTGTGTGCTCTATCAATGGATGCCAACTGAAAAAGCAGAATGTTCTCTGTTGCTTCCTTACTAAGGGAATGTGCTACAAGGGCAAGAGGACACTACTCCATTATGGATAAGCATTTGGAGATCACATATTCCAAGTTACCATTCACATTATGGAGTACAGGGAACATCATTTTGAAGCATTAAGCCAAGACTTTCATATTGTGCACAAAATGCCATTCACCTAGAATATATGGAAAACGTAGGAATATATCATACCTAATCTTGCCAATAAACTGAGGAATACACCATCCCACGTTGGACAAAACTTCCATGCTAAAACTTGTAGTCATGGATCTAGAGGGGAAGCCAAGGGCCATCAGATTTACACATGAATTGATGAAAGAAGCCTTTAATTGAAACAAAAATGGCATAACGGATTTGAAGGATGAAGAACATGATGCAAATAGAGGACATTCACAGATATTAATAGAATTGATATCGAAGAGTCGGTGTGTTTGGTACACCGACACGTCTGCTTCCCTAGTATGAATCGATATACCACACTGCACAAAATACTAGCTCCATTCCTCTCACTTAAGCAAATGTGCAATCAAATAATTCTAACACCATATGCTCAAGAAAGATGATCCAAATAAACAAAGTGATGGAGCATTAAGAATTTTTTCTAATTGTGGTATAATATTGAGAATATTGATTTATCATGCATTGGAGGCAAAAACCGAATCATTATTAATGCCCACCTCCTTGGAAAAGGATCAATATATCAAGTCACCATTGGTTCAAAAGAAAAGGAAATATGCTAGTTCTTCAATTATAGAAAAAACAAGTGCTACCACTAAAATGAAAGGATCTGACATAGAAATATTCACAAGAATGATAAGTGAGAATGAATCAAAGATTGCAAGAAGCATTAACCGTAGGTGGATTCCATCATTATTGAGTTAGGTTTTGAGTTTCAAGAGGCATATTTGCATGTTATAGGAACCAATCCCAAATTTTATAGGATAGACCGTCTACCTGCCTTCAAAATAGGAGAATGTCTACCTGACATGAACCCAATGAAAGAAGGAAGAGACTATTATGAGAATAAGTTTGTATGTTTTAAGGCTTCATAAAACTTTAAGAACTATCAAGTAGAAGAGCAAAAGATCTCCACCCAAATGCATACGCAAAAGATAGTCGGACTCGCATATGAAAATAGAGAGAAAATAGAAAAAAAGTGATACTAACTATTGAAGAAGGTGAAGAAACTTGTAAATTTATTGGCAAGGATGTGTCTAAAGGGGAATAAAGATGGATGATTGACCTACTCACGTAATTCTAGTATGTTTCTTATGCATGTATAATGACCTAAAGGGAGTAGATCATGAGATTTTCTCACACAAAATACTGATTACTTTCAATGATAAATCCATGAAATTGAGACTTATACTTACAATGATGTCCGCATAGCTATGAGTTGACTAGTAGTTCAAGTTTTACCAAGCATGCAATAGATTTCATTGGACCAATCATCTGTCTCGCATAAACATATGAGGTTAATTAGATCATAGTGCAACTCATTCGCTCACTAATTGGATTTAGGTCAAAGTTGCTAGGAAAAGTGACACATACCACTCCAAAGTTCTTATATTCAATAGATATTTAAATGATTTGGGAAACGCATAGATATTGTATGATAGAGGCATGTATTTCATTAATGAAATGGTGGGGCCAATACTCAAGAAGTTCATGGTCATCCACAACAAATTAGCACATTACAATCAAGAATATAATGGGAAGATTGAGGTTTCCAATAAGGTACTCTGCACTATCTTTACCAATATTGGCAACAAAGGCTAGTTGGATTCACATAAATAGTTACATCACATTGTTTGGGTTTCTTTAGTAGCCTATAAATGGAAATAGTTCTGTCTTTTTAGTCGTCAGATTCACATTGTTTTCCATCTTGGAAACGACTCAAGAGAGTTCAGAATGAAGGTGGTGTTGCGAACATTTGTTTTATGTAGGGTACAAGTTTCAAATTATGTAAATACCTTTGGGAAGTCTTCAAATACTTCAAGAAGGCTCATATTATTCATAAAATGTAGCAAAAATACCACGTGAGTTTTAGAACATGGTGAGTCAAATTAGTGAGTCACAAGGGAGCTTCAGTGGTGTCCTAGTGGAAGGTCGATGTGGCTAGTTCTCAAAGTCCATCAATACTTTGCTTATTTGAGCACTTGAGTCATGTAATACCTCCATCCAAGTGTCTACCACGAATTTAGATGTATTAGGAAGGTTTTAGATTAGTTTCCCATGCTATAAAAAGAGGAGAAAAGTCGTGATCTTGTGGGATGTCCAAGAGAGTCATATGTGTATCTCTACACTGCTGTAGTTTTGTATGCAGAGATTGCAGAGCTTGTATCTCCCTCATTATATATTCAAATTACGCAAGACAAGACCATGTTGGTCAAACCTTCTACATGGTCTTCCCTCCCCAATAGGTATGTTTGATAGCTCATTGGAAAGCTCTTGCTGTCTACTTTCTTCCTGTAAATTTTCATAATCATTGGATTTGTGAGCTGAGAGCAATACTCTCTACAAGTAGTGTGTGTTCTCTGTTTTTTATCCCTGCTAAAGGTCTCCATTAAACCTCAAACTTGCAGAGGTCATATCTCCTTGTGTATGTATCCCAATCATGTGTTCTTTGGCTTGTTAGAAAGCTCTTTAAGTCTACGTGTGTTCTGGAAAGTTTCAAAGTCATTGGAGTTGTGAGTTAAGAGCAGTAGTCTCTGCAAGTGATGTGTGTCCTGAGGTTAATCTCTGTTTCAAGGTCTCCATTAAAGCTGCATATTGCAGAGGTCATAGCTCATTGTGTATTTATCCATTTGAGGTGTTCTATATCTTGTTGGAAAGCTCTTAGAGTCTAGTTTATGTGTGTGAAACAGTTTTGGAAAATTCCAAGTGAGTAAAGAGCAATTTGCTCTGCAAGAAAATTGGTCTGTGCATACAAGTTTGTGAAAAGTCAACTAGGTCCTGTTGGGTTTCACCTACTTCTAGCTGTACTTTGGAGATCAATAAACTCCAACATTGGTATCAGAGCAAGTACTTGGAGGCTTAGAGAAGTTTATCATACCTTGATGAAGAATTTGAAGCTATCAAAGAAGCAGTTCATCATCAACACTACACAAAAGTAGAAGAAGATTGCAAGGAGGCATTTGAAGCAGCATCCAAGCAAAGAAAGGTGCACATACCTCATTTACAAGGTAAATATTATATTTCTTCTCATCACACATATTGGAAAGGAGGCTTAAAAGAGGAAGCTTAGCATTTGTATTATGGGAGACCAACATGCACAAATAGAGAAGCTTGATAAGACCAATTATCAGGCATGGAAGTTTAGAATCACAGCATACTTGCAAGGTAGAGGCTTGTATGGTTTGATTGACGGCACAAATATCAAACCCACATTACCAGAGGACCCAAATCAGCAACAATTGAGGGAGTTTAGACTTTGGAATGAGAGAGACAAAAGGGTTATATTCATTTTATCACAAAATATTCAAGATTCAATGGTAGGACACATACAAGATCTAGACACAAGTAGAGATGTTTGGCTTGCATTGGAAAGGTTGTATGCTACAGGTACAAGAGCAAGGAAGATTCAACTCAAAAATGAGTTGAATAACATAAAGAAAGATACAAGGACATCGGTCAATGATTACATATTGAAAGTTAAAGAGATTGCAGATCAACTAGGATCAATTCAAGCTCATGTGGAGGACGACGACTTGGTTGCACATACTCTCAACGGACTCAAAGATGATGAGAGATGGAAACCCTTCATTACTTCAGTTTATGTCAGAGGAGAATTACCAGATTTTGATCAACTTATTGCCCTCATGGTCACGGAGGAGATGAATCTAAATGGTTCTACTTCAAATCAAAAAGGATCTCAAGGACAAGCTCTTTATGTAGGATCATCAAGAGGTGGAAACAGAGGTGGAAGAGGTTCAAATAGAGGTCGAGGAAGAAGGAGCGATGATCAAAGGACTTCAAGTGGCTTCTTCAACACAAGAGGAAGAGGAAGATCAAGCGCTAGAGGTACGAGAGGCTACTACAACTACAACCAAAGACAAAGGAGTGAAGATAATAAGAACAATTGCTATATATGTGGAAGGTATGGACACTATGCCAAAGATTGTTATCAAAATGAAAATAATCAAGGTGGTAATCGAAGAGGAGGCTATTCAAGAAGAGGTAAACAACAAGGAAATTATGCGGTTCAAGGTAAAAGTGATGATTATGATTTTCTTCTTATGATGAATGTAGAAACTAAGATGAATTGCAATAGCGATGTATGGTATGTAGATAGTGGTTGTTCTAATCACATGTCTCATGATGCTTCATGGTTTTCTAGTATGCATAATCCGTCATGTAAAGGTCATGTTGAAAGAGGAGATGATACAACACATAAGATTATGCAGGTTGGAGATGTTGTTATGCAGGATAAGAGCAAGACAAATTGCTTGAAGGATGTACTTTATGTGCCAACGATCACTAAGAATTTGATGTCGGTTGGTCAAATGGTAGAAAAAGGTCTACAAGTGAGATTTAATCATGCAGGTTGCTTCATTGAGGATCCAAAGCAAAGGAGGTTAATTGCTAGAGGTCAAAAACAAGGTAGATTGTTTACATTCAAGGTAAACCCAAATCATACAAACTATTTCTCTTATGGTATGCATCGAATAGAAGAGCTTGATCTATGGCACAAAAGGATTGGACACATGAATGTACACAGGTTAAATGAGCTATCAAAGAAGAGGATTGTTGAAGGATTACCTGATCTTACTAAGCAACATATGGTGCATCTTTGTGAAGCATGTCAAATGGGTAAGCAGAGTAGACAACCTTTCAAGCATTCAAGCTATGTAAGTGATGGTTTGCTAGATCTCATACACACAGATGTGTGGGGACCTACTAAAGAGGCATCCTTGGTTGGTAATAAGTACTATGTATCATTCATTGCTGATCATAGTAGAATGACATTTGTGTATTTCATTAAACATAAGAGTGAGGTCTTTGATTGTTTCAAGAAGTTCAAATCATATGTCGAAAAGCAAACAGGAAGGTATATTAAGAAGCTAAGATCCGATGGAGGAGGAGAGTATTTCTCTCAAGCTTTTACTGATTTTTTGTATGATGAAGGTATCAAAAGAGAAGTTACATGCAGGTATACTCCACAACAAAATGGAGTCGCAGAAAGAAGAAACAGAATCATAGCAGAAGCATCTAGAAGCATGCTTAATGATATGTGTTTGCCTAATTATTTTTGGGCTCAAGCTGTTAGCACAAGTGTTTACATTATGAATAGAGTTCCGACTGCTGGAGTTCATCATTTGACACCATATGAGGTATGGCATGGAAGGAAACCAAGTGTAAGTCATTTGAAAGTATTTGGCTGTGTATGTTATGTACATGTACCTAGTGAGGTGAGATCTAAACTTGATGCGAAATCAGAAAAATGTATATTTATTGGTTATGCAGATACTCAAAGAGGATATAGATGCTATAATCCTCATACCAATAAGGTTGTTGTGTCAAGAGATGTAAACTTTGATGAATCACTTTCATGGTATGCAGATAAGAATTGTTTGCAGGTCATGGATGAAAATGAAGAAGGTGTGGTTGAAGGAGATGAATGCATAGTTCAGCCATCAGGAAGTTTAAATGATGAAAGGAGTGGTTTAGATGAAGAAAGAGGATCACCTTTCAATGGAAGATTAAGGCAAGAGTCACCTCCAAGTGTTAAAAGTAAAGGTAAACTCAAACTTGTTGAAGTTAATGATGAAGGAGAGGAAATTAGTGATGTATGTGAGTATGGAGAATCATCAAAGGTTCCTAATAAGAAAGGAAGAGCATCTACATTGGAGGCAAGAAGAACTTCAAGAGTAAGTAAGCAACCTCAAAGGTATACTTATGAATCTTTCATGAACACTCATTATGCTTTTATGACAAAAGTTGAGCAGGAAAATGAACCCACATGTTATGATGAGGCCAAAGGAGATGAAAAGTGGGAGAAAGCAATGAGAGAAGAAATGGAAGCACTACAGGATAACAAGACTTGGAATTTAGTTCCAAGTACACCAAAGCAAAAGGTAATTGGTTGCAAGTGGGTTTTTAAGATTAAAAGAAATAGTGATGGTAGTGTGTCTAGATATAAGGCTAGACTTGTAGCAAAAGGATATAATCAAACTCAAGGTGTGGACTATGAGGAAACATTTAGTCCAGTAGCAAATATGGCAACGGTGAGAACTTTGTTGGCTTTAGCTACAAGTAAAAGGTGGAATATATATCAACTCGATATAAAGAATGCCTTTCTTAATGGTGAGTTAAATGAAGAAGTGTATATGTCACAACCAGATGGTTATGTGGATGCAAAATGTCCTAATCATGTATGCAGGTTAAAGAAGGCATTGTATGGTCTTAAGCAGGCACCAAGGGCATGGAATGCAAGGTTGGTAAAGTACCTTATGCTGCAAGGATACACAGCGAGTCATGCTGATCCTTCACTTTATGTAAAACATGTAGATGGCATGTGTGTCTATGTATGCATTTATGTGGATGACTTGTTGATTACAGGGAATGATGCAAAAGCAATTGATGACATAAAAGGTAATTTGGGAAAGGAATTTAAAATTTCAGATCTTGGTTTGCTCAGATACTTTCTTGGGATTGAAATTGTGTATAGCGATGAAGGTATGTGGTTGATACAAAGAAAGTATATATGTGATATGCTGAAAAGGTTTGGTATGCAGGAATGTAAATTTGTTTCTACTCCAATGGAATGTAATGTAAAGCTGAGTGCAAAGGAAGGTGATGAGTTGCATGATATGAATGTATATAGATCCATGGTAGGATCTTTGATTTATGCAACAAAAACTAGACCTGGTATATGTTATGCAGTGGGAGTATTGTCACAGTTATGCATGAACCTAGAGTACCTCATATGCATGCAGTGAAAAGACTGCTTAGGTATTTGAAAGGTACCATGAACGAAGGATTATTTTATAGTCATGATGCTGATCTAACTCTTAAAGACTTTAGTGATGCAGATTGGGCTGGAAGCAAAGATGACAGAAGATCCACAAGTGGATATGTGGTAATAGCAGGAAACAAGACATTAACATGGAGTTCAAAGAAACAGCCTACAGTTGCTTTATCTTCTATAGAGGCTGAGTATAGAGGTTTAGCATTGGCTACTACTGAGGTTATGTGGTTTAAAAAGTTGTTTCATGACTTGAATGTGCAGGTTGATGTACCACTGATATATGGGGATAACTTGAGCAGCATTCATATGACCTCAAATCCTATTTTTCATGCTAGAACAAAGCATATAGAGGTTCACTATCATTATGTTCGAGAGAAGGCCATGAACAATGAAGTGCAGGTTTCTTTTTTTGGAACAAAGGATCAAGTTGTAGATATCTTCACCAAATCCTTGGATGGACCAAAGCTTCAAAGATTCAACTATATTCTTGGCATGAAGGAAATACCCTTTGAAACTTGAGGGAGAGAATGTTGCGAACATTTGTTTTATGTAGGGTACAAGTTTCAAATTATGTAAATACCTTTGGGAAGTCTTCAAATACTTCAAGAAGGCTCATATTATTCATAAAATGTAGCAAAAATACCACGTGAGTTCTAGAACATGGTGAGTCAAATTAGTGAGTCACAAGGGAGCTTCAGTGGTGTCCTAGTGGAAGGTCGATGTGGCTAGTTCTCAAAGTCCATCAATACTTTGCTTATTTGAGCACTTGAGTCATGTAATACCTCCATCCAAGTGTCTACCACGAATTTAGATGTATTGGGAAGGTTTTAGATTAATTTCCCATGCTATAAAAAGAGAAGAAAAGTCGTGATCTTGTGGGATGTCCAAGAGAGTCATATGTGTATCTCTACACTGCTGTAGTTTTGTATGCAGAGATTGCAGAGCTTGTATCTCCCTCATTATATATTCAAATTACATGTTTGATAGCTCATTGGAAAGCTCTTACTGTCTACTTTCTTCCTGTAAATTTTCATAATCATTAAATTTTTGAGCTGAGAGCAATACTCTCTGCAAGTAGTGTGTGTTCTCTGTTTTTTATCCCTGCTGAAGGTCTCCATTAAACCTCAAACTTGCAGAGGTCATATCTCCTTGTGTATGTATCCAAATCATGTGTTATTTGGCTTGTTAGAAAGCTCTTTACGTCTACTTGTATTCTGGAAAGTTTCAAAGTCATTGGAGTTGTGAGTTAAGAGCAGTAGTCTCTGCAAGTGATGTGTGTCCTCAGGTTCATCTCTGTTTCAAGGTCTCCATTAAAGCTGCATATTGCAGAGGTCATAGCTCATTGTGTATTTATCCATTTGAGGTGTTATATATCTTGTTGGAAAGCTCTTAGAGTCTAGTTTATGTGTGTGAAACAGTTTTGGAAAATTCCAAGTGAGTAAAGAGCAATTTGCTCTGCAAGAAAATTGGTCTGTGCATACAAGTTTGTGAAAAAGTCAACTAGGTCCTGTTGGGTTTCACCTACTTCTAGCTGTACTTTGGAGATCAATAAACTCCAACAGGTGGTTCTCTACTTAAGTAACTACAAAGATGATCCTATTGGATTATGGTGATTGATACTCCATGCCAACACAATCTCATTTCAAAGGATGTCCGACATCTATTATGTAAGGAAAAATAATCATGATAAGGAGATATACCATGCCACTAATACCTATGACTGGTAGTTAAGGTTTTACCAAGTGGGGTATAGATTTCATTGGACCAATTAACTCACTTGCATAAAGACATCATGTTGATTATATCATAGTGCCACATAGATATTATGAGATAGAGGCACTTGTTTCATTAGTGAAATGGTGGGTCCACTATCAACAAGACAATGGGAAGTTTGAGATATTTAGACTCAAATGTTGTTTAGAGCCGAATCATTAAACAAAATTCAAATAGGAAAAACTTAGAGTCCTGTTAGTGGAATGCTTTAATAGAAAGTACTATTATGCATGAAAGAACATAAAAATTTCAGTGTGAGTTCCCTTAGAAGTAGTAATCATATTAGAACTGATTAGGAGAAAATTATGATAGATTGAGTGGAAGAAGCATGTTTTATCAGAGAACTCGAATACATGATCACAATCGCAAAGATACACATAAAAAATATGGAGGACTTTTTTCAATTCATGTTGTGTACTAAAAAAGTCACAAAGCATCTAAAAATATAATAGCATCTAAAAATAATTTTTCCTTTAAAATAGCATCTAAAAATAATTTTTCATTTAATGAATTCTTTTTGGAGTTCATTAAATTTTTTGGAGAGAATCGGTTATCGAGTTGGTGAGAACTTTAGCATTGATCTTGTGCAACACTTTGAGTACCATTTCAAATTCTCAATGATTTTTTTATTATCATTCCTGGGATTATTTCAATCACTACCTCATTAATGCACCTTGTGAGGATAAAAAATAAAAGAGAATCTCCATAAGAAAAGAAATGCTATCTAACACTTTACTTTTTCCTTGGGGAGTGGCTCGTCATTCCTTATATTGAGAAACAACTCCATGAAATTCCTTCTACAGCTGATAGCTTTTTCCTTGGGGAGGTTCTCCTGGTTCTCTTTCTTAGAAGTTAACTCATTACCATCCTTGATTCTGAGTTGATCAGCTTCGAAGTTGATTCTTTAACGTACTTATTCTTTAATAACACTCCTTAAAAATTTTTGAAAACATCAGCACTTGAGTTCTTGTTTGTATTTGAGTTTAGTCCTCATCTCACTAAGACTCGAATGATCATGAAATTTATTTTTGATCACTTTCTTGTGATTGCTATAGATTTTTTGGTGTTCCTTCTAGGCAACAGTTAGCCAAGTGAGGTTGCCTATGTGCTGGTTGTAGCATTAGAATGGAGTAGACATGCTTGAAGATCAAGTGGACTTGCATTTGATTCCTTATAGTTATCACACACCTAGCTATCCAACTAGGTGTAGTGTGAGTTTCCACAAGCGGAGTATTGAAGGCCATAAGAGTGCAACCCAAGGAGAGTGGGAATGACAAAGGAATAGGCAATAGATACCACTACGTGTAGAGGAAAATTGTTTACATGAGTGAGGGCGAATATAACTCCATAGCCACATGTGCACCTCATTTGTGTGTGAGTTTATGAGAAAAGTGAGAGAGGGAGTGTCCCCACCCCTCTTGATCTCAATTCTCATTGCATAGTGCAACTTGGAAGCTAGAATTTGAGATATAAGACCTTTGAGGTAATAGGCAGGATCATATAGAAGTTAAAACTACATTATGAACATATAAAGGGATTGATCATAATGAGCACTATCTATGGACACCGAACTATTTGAATTCACTATAACATATCAAGGGCATACCGACATTGTCCATATCGACGGTCATGCCTCGGCATCGGTATGACCGTTGAAAATGCTTGAGAAACCACGGATGCAATTCCGACGTTATGAACCTCGGTATAGGCGTCGGTAATTTATTGGAAATTACCGATGCTTATATCGACGCTCATATCGATGCTTATACCGATGCTTATACCGACGCAACATTTTAACCAGACCTGAGAGCAAAAATTTGACATTTGATCGCGTTTTGAATAAAATTCCGCTTCTATCGAGTTTGCGTGCGCGAAATACATTCTGAGCATATTGTGTACACACATCTCTCTCTTTCTCTCTCTCTCTCCCCGTCTCTCTCTCTCTCTATTTCTCTACACACACCTCTCTATTTCTCTAGATCTGAAATTTTGGTAAGTATCGCACATACTATAGCACCCTTTCTCTTTCTTTGTGTTTTCCCCTTTCTAATTTCTCTTGTCTTTAGTTTTGCAGGAGCTTTTTCGCGTGAGTTCTTTGGAATTCGACGAAAGACAACATTAACTGGACTTTGATGACAACACTCCAAAGAATTACATCTAGGTAAGTGATTGTTTTGTTTATGATTGATATAGAATAAGATAGAGAGAGATGAAAGAAAGAGAGAGATCTAGAGAAACATAAAGAGAGAGAGAGAGATGAAAGAGAGAGAGTGAAAGAGAGAGAGATGAAAGAGAGAGAGAGAGAGATATGAAATAGAAAGAGAATGAGATAGAGAGAGAGATGCATACATACATACACACATATATGCATACACATACTCACATACATATTACATACACACATGCATATTACATACACACTCACATACATATTACATACACACATGCATATACTACTCGTACAGATTACATACTCACATGCATATGCATACACACATATATTTTCTAGAGAAGCTTTGTAATATGGATAGACTAGTAAGATGTTTCTACTATTGATGGACTTTGGATTTGTAGTAATGAAGAAGGGTAACACTCATGCGTGGGTTGACCATCTTTCAAAGGGGTGGCTAATGAGTTGACCATCTCATGCACGTCTATTTAACATGGAGCTAGTCCCTTATTGAGCTAGCATTTTTCATAGTTTCTTTTTTATTTATTTATTTCAAAAAAGTCACATCTTTGAGCGTCGTTTTCAGTTTATTTGGTGTTTATGACTTGCATGTAACAAGCTGAAACACAAATGGGTCCCCCCATGAGGGAGATGATAGTTTTGTATGCCTCATTTGTAATGCCCTCTAGCTTACCGAACTCGTCCCTGGCTTTGTGGGATTTGGGGGGTCCCATGGACACTAGTCCCATTCACGTGTAACTTTTCTTCTTTATTTTAATTAAAATCCGGAAGAATAGGCCATGGCCGAACTTACTTTAATTATAAAAAAAATTATGTTATAAAATTTCAAGTTATAAATGTAAATTTTAAGTCATAAATCTAATTGTAGGCAAAAGGAATGTAAAGATGTGCATATAATACGAAGAAGGAGGAAGGCGCAGCAGCACCGTTGTTAATACTCCTTTTGAAAAACAGCATGAGCTGTCCTTTTAGCACGCTTTTTTGAGTCTACGTCGCTTTTTTGTACATCGCTGCTCGTTCATGCGATTGCCGTCCTTGCACGACGCTTCTCTGAGTGTCGCTCTTTAATGGGAGAGACAATCCATGTCGCTCTTTAGTGGGAGAGACAGTTTACGGTTCATGGCAGCTTCTTTCCAACATATATAGAGCACTCCCCGACACCAATACACCCACAGCACTCCCCGACCTCATCAGGGCCAACGCAGCCGCCTGCCTCCTCTATTTCAATCCCAGACATCGTAACGCGCACACATGGCACGCAATCCCCAACAGCTCCTTCTTCTTCTTCTCTGCACCTGGGCTTTGCTTATGTACTCCTCTCAGCTACTTGTCGTGTCGTCTCCATGGCCAAGGAAGCTCGTACAAAACGCTACAGCCGATGCCAAGACATTCTTTTCGTTTCCAGTTCCACTTCTGCTTCCGCTTCCACTTCCAGTTCCACTTCCACTCCCATTTGCACATGGTGGTCGCGGAGGCGCAACACCAACTGAAGCAAACACTCCCACGGGGGGAATGATGGCGGAGGATCACCGGTAGGAGGGAGTGGAAGCCCCTGTGGATCATCTGGCGATGCAGGATCATCAAGAGGAGGGAGTGGAAGTTCTGGCGGTGCAGGATCATCAGGAGGAGGAGGGAGTGGAAGCCCCTCTGGATCATCTGGCAATGCAGGATCATCAAGAGGAGGGAGTGGAAGTTCTGGCGGTGCAGGATCATGAGGAGGAGGAGGAGGGAGTGGAAGTCCCTCCAATACCCCTTCTCGCCACTAATCAAGCCATCGATTTTCCTCCATCTCCATCCCTTTGGGATTTTCACTTCTCTTGTTCATTTTTTGGTGTGGTCTCTTCCACCCTTACCTTTTCGTTGGAAGCACCATGCTCTATTGTCTGTTTGTTCATAGACTAGTGAGATACATATGTTTGGTTTTCCGCAAAAGGTTCATATCATTCTCTCTCTCTCTATCTCTCTCTCTCACACACACATGGCTTTGGTGACATCCCACTCTCTCGATTTCTTGAGACGTCTCACTTCATGCAACTGTTAAATTCTTCCCACTTACAACAGAGCGGAAAAAAGGGGTTTCTCCGATATTGCTCAGATCTACTCTTCTTGGACAGTTTTTACTAGATTTTATCTCTCACATAGAATGTCATAATTCTGTCAATATTTCAAAATGGATTATTTGTTAGAGCAAGAGTTATTACAGTTTTCCCCATTCTAAACCTAATAAACAATCCGCCTTATTTGACTCTTACATTCAAGCAGAATCATGTGATCTTGCATTAAAAGTAAAAAAAAAGACTCACATTTATTCAGTTTTTTTTTTGGTACCACGCAATCTTCGCGCATTTGTATAGAGTTTTCTAGTTATTAAGCTCAATGAGAGTGAGAAATCACTATCGTGGCATTTGTGTAAATATGTGGGACATACTTTTTTGAAGTTCTGTGTCAAGTCTTCTTCTTCATTTGTGTTATCCGGTCAAAAGTTCTCCATTTGTGTCATCTTAAGGATCAATATAGAAATATCAATTGGAAGCAAAAAATAGCCACATAATATTAACATCTTTGGCAAGCTAAGCCCTTTTATTTCCTATGTTTGGTACTTAATCATGTAAGTTATTCGATATGCATATGGAAAATAACGACGAAAACACAATGTTCTACTCTTATTATACAAGACCATTCTTATTTTGTACAAGCCTAATTACAAGTTACCAAATAGACTAGGACTACCACTCGATGTTCTGATTGCTTTGTTCATCTTCCTCTATGTGGAAAGTTTTTGTTCGGATCACAAGCTGTAACAAAATACTAGTTTGATTACTATCCGTTCATGCAAGTGGGTTGGTGGATGGACCATTTATACCTTCATAGCTCCCTTTCTACTTGTACTATCCCAAAAAAAATGGGAATTCAACTCTCATTGCACAAGAAAATATCATCTTGTAAAGTCATATGTATGTCGTAAGTTTATTGAGAGTTCTATAGGTAACCTCATGACACGTGTTTTTCAGCATTAATTGAAAATGGGTTCTGTACTTAACCTCGTAAGAACCCTCAGCAATACGATGGCTTCCTTTGTTCAGTTCTAACACCACAAGGAATATGGGTGCATAGCGACGGTTAAGGTGACACAATTTCGTCGCTATAAAATTGCAAAATGTGTCGTAATGAGCGTCGCACGTGCACCGTCGATTAAACGACGAGCCAAACGCCGTTTTTTGCAACTTGTGGCATGAGAGGGTATGTGACGCTCGCATAGAGCGTCGCTAACACGACGTTTTTAAATAGTGTCACATAAGCGATGCTTTTTGCATCGCATAAGCGACGCTTTTTTGTGTCGCATAAGTGAAGCTTTTTTGCGTCGCATAAGCGATGCTAAAACATGTCGCTCATAGCATCGCTTACACGACGGTCTGTTGACGGAAAAAAATTAAAACATTGGAGGCTCTTCGATCGGCATTTTCACACATCTGATCGAAGAGCTCTCCAACGTTCGCAATTGCACTGAGCTTACGAGCTGAAACAAGTATATGTAGAATTGTTGTTTTGCCTAAGTTCTCTCTTATTTTCTCCCTCTGTCTCTATTTCTCTCTTTCTACATCTTTCTCTCTTTGAATCCTCTCTCTCTCTCTATTGCAGGTTATTCAAGAAGCTAACCAAGCAAAAAGTATGGCTAACTATTGTAAGTACAATTTCTATTCCTTGTATATCATTTGAATTGTCTTATTTTCATTACATAGCATACTCACACTTATTGATATGCACTTATACACTTATACATGATGAAGATGCACTTTCACACTATACACATATACAAATGCACATACACAAACATATATACACACAGATACATGTGCACATACACTTAGACATACACACATATACACATGCATATGCACAAACATTTCTACAACCACATAAAAAGACTTACATGCATGCATTATTGCATATATATATATCTATATATATATATATATATATATATATACACATACACACATCAACATATATGCAAATACATGTATATGCACATCCACATGCATGCACATTCACATGCATGCACATGGATGCAAATGGAAATGCATCCACATACACATGCATGTTTCATACATATACACATGCATATACATACATTATACACATATATACATATATATATATATATATATATCTATATATATATATATATATATATATATATATATATATATATATATATATATATATATATATATATATATATATATATATATATATATATATATATATGCACATACATACACACACATATACACATGCACACACACATGCACATACCTACATATACACATATACATGCACATACACACATATACACATAGAGTTACACATATACATGCACATACATATACACACACATACACATGCACATGCACATACTCATACACACATAGACACTTACACATGCACATGCACATACATACATATACACACACATACACATGCACATACATACATATACACACACATACATATACACTTAGGTACACACATATGAATGAATTATGTAATTAAAGTATTAAAACACATATACACATGCACACACACATGCACATACCTACATATACACATATACATGCACATACACACATAGAGTTACACATATACATGCACATACATATACACACACATACACATGCACATGCACATACTCATACACACATAGACACTTACACATGCACATGCACATACATACATATACACACACATACACATGCACATACATACATATACACACACATATATATACACTTAGGTACATGCATATGAATGAATTATATAATTAAAGTATTAAAACACATATACACATGCAGAGACACATGCAGATACCTACATATACACATACATGCACATATATACACACATATACACATAGAGTTACACGTATACATGCACATACATATACACAGACATACACATGCACATGCACATACTCATACACACATATACACTTACACATGCACATGCACATACATACATATACACACACATACACATGCACATACATACATATACACACACACATACATATACAGTTAGGTACACACATATGAATGAATTATATAATAAAAGTATTAAAACACATGCTTAATATAAACAATAATTACACTCAATAGAACAAAACTCTTCATTACTTAATACCATACACACAATTCAAAACATAACTAAAATGAAAAATATATAGATAAAACTATATTATATATATATATATATATATATATCAATGTAAATACATATAATCCAATGTCATAATCAACTAAAATCCTAATCATCATCAACAGCAGTATCATGATCATCCTCATCATCCTCATCCTCATCGTCATGATCACCCTGTGACGATCGAGATCATCCCTCCTGTGTTTGTCTCTCCACCTCATCCATATCTGTCTCTCCATAATGCTACTGTATTACATATAAGAAACATAAATAAATAAAACAATTAAACCATTCATAAACATAAAATAATTATATAAAATTTAATAATACTCACAAAGGCATCAGGATGATCTCGCATATCCTCGCTCAAACGCCGGTATCCAAAATGTGTAGCATACTCGATCTCATGTTTCGTAGGATATCGGCCATAATGCTTCCGCTCCATTGAAACAAATAAAAGAGATTAGTTGCTTGCATTTTAACTAAAATAAAAAATATACTCACAATAACACATATACTTACAAATGTAGCTACAAAACCATTATGGCCCATTTGGCCTAGGTGCGATGTGTGGCCCGCCTCCACTCTCTTCTTTGCAGCAACCTGTTTATTTAAGAAAAAACATATATAAATTAAATGTAAAAAATTACTAAAATATATAAAAATTATAAATATAAACTATTAATTTGTGTACCTTCTGTTGAGGAAATGACTCTTGAAGACGTAGCTGTCTACGAAAAAACTACCATGTCTCAAGTGGTATGTTAGGTCGCCTCTTATTTTTTTCCACCATACAATATCTCCTGTTAATTTAATCTCAAACAAAAAAAAAAAATCAGGATACATACACATATATACACACACATACACAGACACATACCCACATACACATATACATACAAACATATACACATACATATATGTATACATATACACATATACACATATACATACATATAACATAAACACACATATACATATCCATATATATACGTACACACACATGCATGCATATACACTCATTCATACAAAATACATGCATTTATCCCACAATAATGTGTATATGTGAATATGTGTGTATGTGTAAATGTGTATATGTGAATATGTGTGTATGTGTAAATATGTATATGTGAATTTTTTGTATATGTAGATAATGAGATTATTAATATCAAATACCATTACTTGTAGATTCTGATCAATCAGATGGAACTCCACCAACGTCTCCTCATCGTGCAACGACTATATACTGTAAGTATATCAAACATTTAATTTTAAATATATTTGATGGATACATAACTTATATTTTTTTGTGTTTCTTATTATGTGCAGATTCTGATCACTCATAGGGTACTCCACCACCTCCTACCCATGCAACAACTTCACATGTGTCCTCCGATAGGAATTATGATGAATTTTACTATCAAGGGCATATTATATGTTGGTGTAACTCTTGTTATGGCACGTATCAAAGACATGATTGGAATGTATTGAACATGAGGCAGAGTATGGTACTTTTGAGCGTGCACCATCACCTGGTCAACGTGATAATACTTGGGTATGTATTTTTTATATATATTAATGTCATTATTTTATTTAAAAACCATATACAAAATCAAATTACTATTGATATACAGGAATACTTGCTCGATGATGATGATGATGATAATTTTTCTCATAATGTTTATATACCTTGTACACGTCATGAACTTGTTGTTCATCAATTACAAGCAGAGGTTTCTAGAAATCCTCTACCACCTGGTTTAGAGACTGAAACGGCTAGAGATTATCCATTGCCAGCTCGTGATCGTTCTTTAGTACAAACATATGATAGAAGAAGATATGGAGGATGGAATAGAGGACCACTTCCTTTAGATGGAGAGGTTTTCAACTTTTGGGGTAATCGCTATATGATTGCTCCAACCACTATTACTAATGCTGGTCATGGTCTCTTTATTGTAGAGGATTTGTATGTGCCTCCGAACTCTGAAGTCACTCTTATGTCATTTTGTGGTCCTATATATGGATGGGGAGATTGGCATCGACTTTCACGTTATGTTCAAAGCATGAGTACTTATGGAATATGCTTGAACACAGCATCCCTTACTATTCGAAGGATTTTACATGCAGAAAATGAAAGATTATATATTGATGGAAGACCTTACACACATGGAAATATAGCAAGTTTAATAAATATTAGTCGAGGGTTACATAGTAGTTCAAGGACTAATTGCACATTTGAGGAGCATGAAAATAGTCATGAATCGCCATACATGAGTAGAGATGTATCAAGATACATAGTTGTCAATGCTATTAGTACATTACATGCGGATGATGAACTATTAGTGAATTATGGATGGCATAGACCTCCAAGAGCACATTTTAGCTAAAGAGAATAAAAATTTTCTATCCATATTTAATAAGTTATATACTTAGTTTTATATTTAAAGTTTACTTTTTATTCGTTTATGGAATACTAATGAATTTTATTTATATGTGTAGATTCCAACGTATGATGTTGATGATATTCCTCCACAGCATTCACAATTGCCAGTAAGACCTCATTTATCTGAAGCTTCTATGAGGAGGCTACGCAAAAGTAATCCTATGGAATATGCAAGGTTGAAAGATCTATATTCAAAAGACGATAACGTACAAGATTTCTGTGACAATGATGAAGATGATGGCATGGTAGATTTTATTGAGGATTGGTATCAAAATGATAGCGAGAGCATTGATATTTCTAAAAATGAGAAATATCTTCGAGAGGAATGTCTAAAGCATGTATATGAAGGAAGTCATTTGACACGACTAAGTGCGAGCTTACTTATTCTCAATCTTCAAACTTGTTTTGGATGGAGTAATGTATTTTTTCGACACTATTAAGGTATAACTTTCAATTTTCTATCTATTTATATATATATACATAAATATATATATATAAATACATGCATATATAAACATACACATAATATACATGAATGCATACACACATATAAACATACACACACGTATACACACATTTTGAAGGATGGAAAAATAATCTTAAAGGATGCATTAGGGGAAAAATGAACCCTGAATGGGCCTTTTACATTAAGGAGTGATTAGTGATGGACCAATCAGAAGAGGGTGGTGGCCACAGTCTATGCTCTATACAATACTAAGTTGAACGGGGAAAAGGGGACATATTTCTCCCTTATTTAATGAGTTGAGAGAAGGAATCTCGTAACTCAGTTGGGCCCAAAAATTCAAAATTTCTAAAAAGTTAAAAAACTTATCATAACACTTGAAAATGGACCCCCCATTACTTTTTAGGGTCAAAAGTACTCTTTTTGACCCCAAATTCAAAATCCGTGCATGTTTTGATCTCAAAAAAATGGTTTTTTTCAAAAGTACTCAAAAAAGAGTTATTTCCCTCCTAAACCTCACATTTTCATACCCAGGTCCCAAAAGTCATCGTTTCCCACTACTTTTAGTATGTAGCACACCATTGAAGCTCCTGTTTCTACACTCCAACCTACCTACATCTCCTATCTCGAATTACTGTTGTAGCTTGAAGACCTTTAGCTTCAATGGCAACAACTAAAGCTTCTAGGCGACCGAAAGATGAAATCCTCACATTAAGATGTCACAATATCAAAGCCATAGATGGACAGTGGCTATCACATGAGTACTCCAAAGGTGATGGGTGTGCATGCAACCCTCTAGAGTTGGGCCTCATCGAGTTAGAGATCGTGGAAACATAGATCTTCATTGGAAGGGAAAGTTACTTGGCTTCAAGAAGCAGAGAGACAATGGGATGGTTGCTATTGTACAACATGTTTTTACAATGGCAACTATGAAACTTGAAAACTCTAGTAGAATGAGATATCCTGTGAATTGTAAGTATTACTCTACAATATTTTATGTTTTCTTGTGTCGGATATATTTCTAAACTATTTAGATATGTTTTTGTTTGTTTCAGATATATTTCCTTCTACTTTGGTGGAAGAGCAACCACTTCATAGTCTTACAGTTACTTTCCAGGCATTGCATGCAGATGTTGGTGCACTAGTCTTTCCAGAAATATCTCCTGCTCAACTTTACCATGATAGAGTTTTCTTTTACACACATAGATATGTTGTACCCTCTACAATGAATGGTTTTGGAAGGTTAGAGAGAATTGAAGTACATTCTCTTCTTAGCTTGGAGTGGCCAAAACCTGATATATGGTCCGTATCATCTTTGAAGCAAAAGATGTTAATGGATATACATAACTCTTTGAAATTCACAAAAGTGTCTAGGTCTGTAGGTTTGCATTGGTCTTTTCCCATTCATTGTTTTGTATATTTATTCCAAGGATTCTCATTCCAAGAGACTTCCACCATGTTCATGTGTAAAGATATCACATATGAGCAAGTCGAAAGTCTTCTTGGTGAAGATTGGGGTTTGATACAAGGAATTGCAAAAGGTGATAAATAACTTTGTAAAATAGGTGGAACAGGTATAGGATTTTGATATTTGAAACAACGTACTTCATTACACATCAGATTATACTATGATCGTTGGATGTCAAACTTGGCAAATGGATACCATTTCAAAGTTCAGAGGGATCTTTACATTCATTTGAAATAAAGCTTAGATTGCCCAATAATGAAATAGAAACTATTTTAGTGAATAATCATTGGACCTTGGCTAATATGAGAGAACACTTGATGATTATGGGGTTTGAAAGGACTAACTCAATCCAAATTCAAAATTCAAGGACATAAGGTGAGAAATGTTTCGTGCTTTTGTTAAAGTAATCTTTTCATTATTGTTTATTTTACTTTAATGACTTCAATTTCTTGCAAATTGATTACAGGTGGGCAGAAGAATGGAATACAAAGTGAAAGTCCCTGTAGATTGGAGCAAAGATGGAACAGAACTCTCATTGTCATAGTTCTTTTCCAACCTGATAATGTCACTTCTTGGGCCCTAGTCATTGTATCTCATGGTTTTTGCACTTTCAAGAACCTTGTAAAAAGTAGGATAATCGATTCATGTTAGCTATTGTATATACCTTCTTCTCTGATCCCTTCTCTCCTACTAAGATATCTAAAAATCCTCTTGATCTAGAATCGGTCTAGAAATGCTTTACATCATGGATGAGCATCACAAAATTTGTGATGTGTTCTTGCATTTGCAAGCACTTCAAGTTCTACAATCATTGATACCAATAATTTGTAAAATTTTTAAGATTTGATATTTGTAATGAAAACATGTCTATTCTCACATTTTTGTAGTCTACAATTGTGCATTTATAATTTCTCTTGGTGATTATTCAATTTTTGCTTTTATATAGAGTATGTTCAAGTTCACAATAGTTGACATTTTATTGGTTAATTTTCTCAACAGATGATCATTTATGAAGTTTGAAATTACAAAGGATATAACTAAAAAAGGCCATCCATGTTAGATATACTCAATACTTACTCCTCAAGTACCACAAATGATCCATGGTGCTCTAAGTTATAAGGCCCCCATTATGAGGAGAAACCACTTTGAGAGTACAAACATCCATGGAACCTTAACTTCTAAGCTAGAATAGTTTTATATGTGAAAATTTATGGTAATAAATGGTCTTTGTGATTTATGCCATGAGGTAAGTGGGGCATAAAAGTTTTGCCAATTTGAATGCCATTCAAGCTGAAAATAAAGGCCCTCTGGTGCCATGGAATTTCCCCATAGAACCTTAATGGGAGGAGTTCAAAGGGGGTTTCAGCCTTATGTGGGGTATAGATGCACAACAAGAATGCTAGACATGAGGATATTATCCTAAATTATATTTTGCAAACTATTTTATCTCATGTGACTATGTTTGTTTATACTGGCTCCCATTGTAGAAGTTGTATATGCATGGATCAGTGTAGAGTAAGTGACTTGTTAGAAATAATTTCCACGGCTCTAAAAATCTAAATAATAAAGTTTCATATCCACTAAAAATAACCTTGCATGCCCTCAAAAGTATTAAAAAAGAGGAGCCATAGAAACATGGGATATGTCTTCGCAAAAGTTTTGTAGAGGCCTATTGTGTGTTTCTATGGATGAACTTTTTTTGTGCTTTTGAGGCCATGCAAGTTTATTTCTAGTAGATATGAAACTTTATTATTACAAATTGAAGGTCCATGAAACTCATTATGTTCTCAACTCAATTTACAAATGGAAAAATGAGTTTATAACCATAAATGAGTGCATATGATTGTGAACATATGATATAGATCAATGTGGAGTTGAGCATGTGTAAGAAAGGTTATGAAAAAAGTATATTACCAATGAGATAATTCACATTACAAAACATCTCTTCAAGAAGAATGATCACATAGTCATATATGCTCCTATCTAGTTCTTGGGTTGCATAATTTCCCTAAAATTTGCAAGAAGTAATACTTATTTCCACCATTTGATGACCTTGCATGACCTCAAAGCACCAAAAAATGTTTATATCTCATGAATGGTTTAGATTTTGGAGAAATGGATGCTACCATCACGTCCAAGACATGCAAAAACCCTAAGATTGACTGTTTATTTGTTTAATTCTGACATATATAGCCTTTGTAACCTCAAAAAGCACCAGAAAAGGGGCAGCCACAGAAACGCGGGATAGGCCTCTGCTTTGTGGAGGCCTATCCCAGGTTTCTATGGCTACCCCTTTTTTGGTGCTTTTTGAGGTTACCAAGGCTATATATGTTAGAATTAAACAAATAAACAGTCAATCTTAGGGTTTTTGCATGTTCCGAACGTGGTGGTAGCATCTATTTCTCCAAAATCTAAACCATTCATGAGATATAAACATTTTTATAGATAAGTTCCACAGGAAGTAGCTATGTAACTCTGAGATTTTTGGGACATTGAATCTTCATAGTTATTGGTCTTTTTATAGTTCTTTATATGTTGTACTGGAACACGATGATGATGGACATCCATGATGGTACTAGAAAGGGTTTGTAGTATATCTAGCTAAAGAATCAAGGGCATTATTCTCATGATGGATAGTAATCCTTTTCTAACTTATATGATGATCTTTTGATGTGGAATGGTGATCGTGGAAGTCTTAAACCCAGCTTGTATCTTCTTCCTAGGACATTTGAATATGATGTGGTTAGTGAAAATACGACTCCTTTCTCTCAAATTTTCGGTTCATGGACCTTATTATATGCACAACCTAGTTGAACAATGTAAATACTAATTTTGCACACATACAATCTTTACGCAGGTGGATACACTTATGAAGATATGATATTTATCAATGTGGACTTGAGCATGTGTAAGAAAGATGATGAAAAGTAGATTATCATAATGGAATGTGATTTTACAAAATGTATCTCTTCAACAAGAATGATTACATAATCATGTATGGTCCCATCTAGTTTCTTTGGTTGTATGGTCATCATCTTCACATGAGCTACACACAAGTCAATATCTTTTAAAATAGAAGTAAGGAATGCATCTCCTTCCTCTTGGATGGCTTGAAGTGCTATTGATTATATCCAAAGTCTAGTGCATTAACTTTGAATCACTAAGGATCGATATTAACATTTGCTCACTTTTTTGTTGCTTTTGCATTAGGAGAAACTTTAGGTTGTGCTACATATGATCTATGATGTGGTTGGTAGTTCTTATTCATTTTACATCTAGGCCTTGATTGACATTGTGACACAATTTATGGCATATGTTTCTTTTCTCATATGTGGGTAGTGTTCTTTGACCTTATAGTAGTGACTTTATAGCCTCTACTTGATATGATGTTGGAATATGCATATGTTTCATGATGATTCCTTGAAGCTCTCCTTTTTGGATGACTTGGAATGGTTACTTCATGCATGTTTCATCAGCCATGTTCCATTTGGAGGTAGATTGAGTTCAAATGGTTCATCACCAATGATTAGTGGATCTATTATTCTCCTTTGTGCATGTCCTTAGAATCTTTTTATGAATGGTCACATCTGTGGCAGTTGGTCTTCATCATGCTCACAAGAATGTTTCTATGGATGAGGGTATGAACTATTTTGATATTCTTAATCGACTTCACTCTTTCATATTGAGCCACTCTATGATTGTATGGTAACATCTGTTGCATGTAGACCACTTCATCCTCTCTGATGGAGCTTCATCCAAGGTGGTCATTATGTACCTTGAGCATGGATAGGATATACCACAAAAACTTGTTAGTATAAAATAATCAATGATGCCTCTTATGGAACTTGAGTTCCAAGTTGAACCCTAAAACACTTTTTGTGCATGACATTGATCATGATGCAAAGGATTTGCTGATAACCTCCAATTTTCACTTGCAATGTTGTGTTGTAATTTCATGAAAAAATTTCTAATAGTCAAACTCTTGCAAAAGTTGTTTGAAGAAAAGCAAGTCATTATTATTCCAACTAGTCAACATGCATAGAACCACTAATATCACATGTACTTTTTAAGAAATTAATATTAGATCTATAGTGGGAATTTTCCATCACTACTGTACTAGAATCTTGACTGATAAAAATCGATACATCAAAATTCTCCATATGACAATACAACATGTAATATTTCAATGAATAATATGAGCACTTAAAGAAACAAACAACATCTGAATGTAGAATGTACCTTACCTTTCACTATTCCAAGTCATTGATGATTAGTATCTTTAATATGAATTTGAGCCTATCACCACAATATGTAGAAAAAAGATAAACATATATAAAATCAAATTCAAAAGTGATATGAAAAGAAAATTAGTAGAGGTAGATTTTATTCTAGAAGAAAAACATTGATTTTTGAAGCCTCTATAGATTAAAAATTTATTTATTTATTGTTTTGTACAAACAGAAGCATATGTATATGATTTCTTCATAAACTAAGGATATGATTTCTTCATTGACTCCTTAGTCATGGTTGCATGCTAAACATACCTAGGCATATTTTCATTTATGTGTAAGTACTATGTGGCAATATCAATCATGTCCTCTTTATAATTCATGTTCCTAATGAATAACTTCTATAATCATGGAGAAATGCTTCCACACACATTTTCCTATCCATACTCTGTAATATTGGTGTCATTCTTTTGAAAAGAAGGAGAAGTAAGAGAAACTATTAACAATTTAAAGTGCTTCTTTGGTGTTGATGAAGCACTTATTTCTTAGATGAATTACCTATGCAAAGGAAATATTGGTTTAATTATTTTGCAAATATGAGAATCAAGAAAAATATATACCTCATTAGAAGAATATGGTGTCTGTGTCCTCCCACTCCACATGAAAGAGCTTCCAATGATGGTATTGTGTGCTTTTCCTCCTGAAAAATAGTAGATGAGTACTAGAAAGTAAAATGAATAGTACATCTTTGATCACAAAGAAAGAATGAACCACCTACTTGGACATGAATATTGTCATCTCATGGGAGAAAAATTTCTTTGTGAGTGATTCTATTATTGTTACATATTCTCCTTGGAGGAAATTGTTCGAGAACCCCATGGCTGCTAGAACTCAAGAGGTAAGAGAGAGAAAGATAGAAGAGAATCAAAATAACATGTATAATGGACTAAGTATGTGTACATAGGGAAAATTACTTTTTTGATATGTGGATGGATCAGGGTGAGGTTTTCCAATCTATGTGAGTGAAAATGATAAAAATTTGAAAAACTCATTTTTTGAGGTAGGGAAAGTTACGAGTTTGATGATGTGGCACTTTACTTTTGGAGCAGTTTGTAAAAAGAACTATTTTGAGTGATTTTTTAAAAAAATCCGTAAATAAAAGTAACTTCTGACATTTATATTAAGAAATGGGCCCTTTTTAGTAAGCAATAACTAACAGTGTGACTTTTAAAAAAAAAAGTCATTTTTTTATTCACAAAGATGGACGGGTTTGATGATGTGTAAAGTGGAATCTCTCTCTATTTCTTTTACAAAAATGCACTTTGTTCCCTAAAGCAAGAACAAGATTTGGCTTAATCCCTTAAAATTAGGAATCCTTACAAGGCCCATGCAGGGTTCATTTTTTCCCCTAATGGGGCGAACAAAAAGTGTCCATTCAATGCAGGTTTTTATTCTTACTTTAGATAAGGTAAGAACAAGAACTTGAATTGAATGGACACTTTTTGTCCATGCATCTTTTAAAACTATTAATGCATCTTTCAAAATATTCGCGGAAAAATTGATTGTTTGGATGGCAGGATACGATTGTTTGTTTTGGAGGATATGACGTATGTACCTTCATTGAATGATTTGTTGATTCTATTATATGTTCAGTTTGAAAGTGTGAGAAGCGGATTTATAATTGCTATTCAAAGAATTTGGCACTGTTTATAGGCCATACAATGGTGACCTGGATGAATCGCATGCACAGAGGTTACTCAAGATAGAGCAACCTGATTATAATGGACTAGTGCCAGCAGGATTCCTGGGGTATGCAGTAAACCTCTTGCATGTCAATGATGAGCATCTGAACTTTAGGATACAAAGCGGAAATCATGGTGGCTTGAGAGGATCACTTTTATACAGCTTGTTCAAAGAACTTCAGTGTCATAAACCTAATGTTCTTTGAACAAGCTGTATAAAAGTGTTCCTCTAAAGCCACCATGATTTCCACTTTGTATCCTAAAGTTCAGATGCTCATCATTGACATGCAAGAGGTTTACTGCATACCCCAGGAATCCTCCTCGCACTAGTCCATTATTCTCTATCTTGAGTAACCTTTGTGCATGCGATTCATCTAGGTCACCATCGTATGGCCTATAAACAGTGCCAAATTCTTTCAATAGCAATTATAAACCCGCTTCTCACACTTTCAAACTGAACATATGATAGAATCGACAAATCACTCAATGAAGGTACATACTTCATATCCTTCAAAACAAACAATCGTATCCTGCCATCCAAAACAATCAAATTTTTCGCGAATATTTTGAAAGATGCACATAAGCATACACATATATAAAATTATATGCATATATATATATATATATATATATATATATATATATATATATGTATATTTATTTATTTACTTTTTTTAATATATCTTTTTTTGATGAACTTACAGGTTATTATATGAAAAGTTTTTACCAAGTCAGAATATTCTTCCTACCTCACATGATGAAATGAAGAAGATAATCAACAATCTTGGTAAAGATTATCAATGTATACATGCATGTCCTAAAGATTGTATTTTATATAGAGGTGAATATGCAGACTCTTTGACATGTCCCAAATGTCAATCTCCTCGATATAAGGGCGAAGAAGGTAAAATCCCAAAAAAGGTATTGAGACATTTTCCATTGGCTCCACAGATTAGACATATGTTTCAAAGCCCCTAATTATCAAAGCTTTTGACTTGGGGATATGATCACAAAATTACTGATGGAATAATGAGAATTCCTCATGATAGTGTTGCTTTTCATCATATTGATTCTACATGGCCTGAATTTGCACAGAATCCACAGAATCTAAAGTTAGGAGTTGCATTAGATGGGGTTAATCCATTCTCCATGAAATCCAGTAAATGGTCAACATGGCCAGTGGTAGTCATAAACTACAATCTTCTGCCATATCTTAGCATTAAAAAGGAACATTTAATGCTTTCACTTTTAATCCAAGGCAAAAGACAAGTTAAAGATATGAATATATATCTTGCTCCTCTCATTGACGATCTTCAAGAGTTATGAAGAGTTATTAATGTCATTGATGTTTCGAAAAGCATCAATGAAAGATATATTACGGTTCGTGGTATTGTGGCTTGGACTATTCATGATTTTCCAGGATATGGTGTTTGTTCATGTATTGATGTAATTTTTTTATTCAATATGCATGTAAATAAATATGATTTAATCTAATTATATTTTTATCATTTTCATGATACAGGAATATCTACTAAGGGTTATAATGCTTGTCCATATTGTGGTGATTGGTTGAGATCAATCTATAGTAAGAATCTCAACAAAAATATTTATCTTTGATATCGACGATTCTTGCTTGATGATCATCCATTAAGATCTAAAAGAGAAGCGATACATTTTAATGGAAAGCTTGAAACAGGTCAATGTCCAAAACCTATGACGCCTATCAATTGGTATAAAAAATGGACAGATGGACCTCTGATAGATCCAAAATAAAAAATCTTCAGTGATGATTCACATAATGAGTATGTGAAGAGGGGTAAAGGAAAATTGGCACTCGAAAAGAACATATCAATATCGTATTCTTTGGAGTATTGGAAAGAATTAAAAGTATGTCATCTTCTTGATCCTATGCATATATTCAAAAATATTGGTTATTCACTATGGCAGCATCTTCTTGGACTAAAAGATACCATAGCACCAAGGAATGATTTGAAAGATAAAAAATCCAAACCAAAGTTATGGCCAGTTTTTGATAGACATCGACAAGAAACGACTTATGCACTTGCTCCTTGGGTACTTACAACAAAAGAGATACAGACTATCAACAATATACTTCAATTGATTAAAACTCCTACAGGATATGCAACATCTTTTCAAAACATGTTTACTATGGATGATAAGAGCTTATCTGGTTTAAAGATCCAGGACTAGCATAACTTTTTGAAACATATTTTCTCTTTGGTTATCGATGGAGGTACAACGAAAGGAGTACGAGATGTGATCCATCGTCTTGGATCACTTATAATGTATTTACGATAGTTTTATATTTAATATGTATGAATATTGGATATCTTTTATTGTTTAATTAACTTCTTTATAATTGCTTTTATGATATGTATAGGTGGATTACATCCAAAGAGATTGACAAAAACTCGATCCCACAAAAAAAAACGTGAATGCGAAGAGCTACTATGTTTGATGGAGAAAGAACTACCTACTTCATTTTTTGATATTCATGTTCATTTATTAGTCCATCTTGTAGATGAAATAGAGATTATAGGTCTTGTCAACACTGGATGGATGTTTTGGGTCGAGCGATTTATGGGAATATTAAAAGGTTATGTGCGACAAAGAGCGAAACCAGAAGGATCCATGACAAAGGGTTGGATGCTTGAAGAGTGCATGTATTACGTTAGTGAGTACCTTGAAAGAGTTCATGAAGAAGCTCCACGTGCATGGACCAACGAGTCTTCTTCAAAAATAACAGATGAGGTATTATCAGGTAAGGGAGTTCCGTTCTTATTTACATTAAAAAAAAAAATGATGTTTATACTTTTGTAGTATATAATAGCGAATGCATGCAAGCATTCCGTATCGAGTCCGAGGAACTTCAAAATCTCCGAAGTAAAAGGCAAAAAAACAAAAGATATAGACGTAATCTTGATAATAATGAGATTACAAATATGTCTTCTTTCACAGATTGGCTATATAGTCGTTTGCAACGTGCCAACGCAAATAATGAAGAAATCTCAGATGAGCAAAGAGAGTTAATGATAGGTTGTGAACGAAAGGTAATTTTATTAAAGTAATATTTTATTTTTTTCATATATGTATATTAGTTTCTATTTACTAATTGAATTTATTTTGCAAGCTCGAATGTTCACTAATATGTGGGCTTTTGGACAGCATATTAGAATCAAAGCCATTGATTCTTTATGTAAAATAGAGGATTCTAGTATTGTTGCTTCTTTCAAGCAACTATCACGTGCTAGCTCAAAAGACACTAACCTTATAGATAGCGAACTTGATTATGTAGGAACTATTGTTGGTATCTACGAAATTTCATTTCGTACATTCAAACAGGTAGAAAAAATTTTATATTTTTTATGATAGAGTTAGTTATTTTTTTAAGCACCTAATAATGGGTTTTTATTGTTATATATTTTGATAGGTCATTTTGAAGGTTGAGTGGTTTCAAGCCGAGTATAAAGGTACTAATTCCACATTAAGAAAGGAATTATCTGGGTTTTGGGCAATTGATTCTTCCAAGGTAATGTGATCTACTAAAGAACCATATATTCTTCCTAGGCATATTGAACAAGCATTTTTTTATAAAAACCTAGATGCTCATCCTTGGTGGCAAGTCATTCATGTGCAACCTAGAGGTAGGTCATTGTTTGAACAATTTATTGTTAGAGAAATCGAAGAAAGTCCTCTTGATGATTCAACATGAGATACTGATACATCAACATCTGAAAGAGAAATTAGAATCATTATACGTGGTAATGATACTAATGTTTTTGATGAAGAGGATAATTCTCTACATGCTGATTCTACTGATGAGGAAGAGGAATTACCAGAAATAGATATTAATCCATCAATAGATGATGTGATTCATGAGAACATAGATTTAATAATAGAAGAAATAAATGAAATCAATAAGGATAATGAAGATGAGACTATATTGATGTCTTACCAAAATGATGGCAATAATGAAAACATATGAGCAGATTAGATAGTAAATTCTACTCTAGTTATCGATCAATAACTTGAAGCTTCTAAATGGATATCAGATAATAGATTTTTTTATGAACTTGAATAACGATGAATCCTACTAGAGAGATGAAATCATGTTCTTTTAAGTTAGAACATGAAGCTCAGGGGCATGCCTAATTATTTTATATATAGCTTTATCTTCGAGGAGCAAATTTTTATCATGTATGTATGCATATGTGTGTGTATTCATGTGTATTATATGTATACAGATGTTAGTATGCATATATATGTATTTCATGTATATGTATGTGTTTGCATGTGTGTAATATAGGTATACATGTGTTAGTATGCATATGTGTATATATGCATATGCATTTATGTAAAATATTCATGTATTCATGTAATATATGCAAGTGTTTATAATTGTGTACATGTATATATGTATATGTGTCAATGTGTAAATATGTACATGTAAATATGTATGCATGTATATATATGTTTATGTGTGCATGTAGGCATGCATATGTGATGTGTACATGTATATATGTATATATGTCTATCTGTAAATGTGTACATGTAATATGTATGCATGTATATATATATATATATATATATATATATATATATATATATATATATATATATATATATATATATATATATATATATATATATATATATATATATATATATATATATATATATATATATATATATATATATATATATATATATGTGTGTGTGTGTGTGCATTCAGGCATGTATGTGTGATGCATAATATATCTACTCCATTTTATATTATGTATGTGTATCTATATGATGTGTATATATCTTTATATATATTATGATCCTCGTTGATTCAAGTAGCTATATATAGAGGCATAAGGTTGGGAGGAGAGACATCTCTCTAGTAGGACGTCGGAGGAATAGATGCAATGTGTACATATACTTCAAACATATGGCTAAAAGGTTGAATTAGATTTTTTAAATTAGGGTTTTTAAAACCCTAATATCGAAATTAGTGTTTTCAATTTAGGATTTATTTATTTATTTATTTATGTGTATGCATGTGTTGTGTATGTATGTGTATCTATATGTGCATATGCATGTGTTGTGTGTGTGTATATATGCATGTGTATATGTATATATGCATGTAAATATGATTATATGAGTCTATGTGTGTGTACATATGATTATGCATGTGTATGTGTATGTGTCTATGTGTAGTCATTATATGTGTGTAACTGCATGCATGTGTATGTGTGTGTAAAAATGTGCATGTATGTGTGTGTATGTATAAATGTACATGTATGTGTATATGTGTGTAAATGTGCATGCATAATGTATATGTGTGTGTATGCGTGTATTTGTACTCTAGTCTCACTCTTTTCTCTCTCTCTCTCTCATATACATACATACATACATAAACACACATACTCATATCCACATATATATACATAAAAGTAGTGCAGACCGTGCATTATCGCGACGATGAGCCATAAGTCTCCTCATCTCTTTTAGACACCACTTAAGCGACCATCCTATCCCAAACTTTGTCTCACGTGAACTAAGTACGTATTTTTTATCCCTATCATCATGCTCACTACATAAATAAAAAAAATAATGTAAATAAAACATAAGATATTTATTTCAATTTATATGTAAAATTTATACTTACTTCCACGGTAAGTGGACAAGGTGCAGGTAAGAGTCGCAGAATTCCCGCATTCTTCTCTTGAACTCCAATCCATTCCCTATGTACACAATGTTCCCCTCTGGCTCTATATCGCACTCTAGTCCTAAGGTGCCTATGCATGTCCTCATAGGCAACTCTGCTCTGCTATCATGATCTGGAGGTGGTATAGGTGTCTTGAAAATAGATGGATAAGAATAAATAAAAGTATGTGTTAGAATATCATTAAAAAAGTTTATGAAAAAAAAACATACCTATGAGCAGATAGATGTCTTCCTACATGTGGAGCCGCAGAAGAGCCCTCCTTTGATTGTTGGGTAAGCATCTAGATCGTATAGTCAAGCTCATCATCAGACATCTCTGAGTATCACGCATGATGGCCCCTAGAGTATCAGACGGAACTCTTGCTCTCATAAGACTTTTGATGAGAGTGAGTTTTGCCTTTCTCTCTCTACTAGGATCCATAATACCTAACATATAAAACAAAATGGGTTAGAAATCAATATATATATGTGTACATATGTATGTGTGTATGCATTAAGTATGTGTATGTATGCATGTGTGTGTGTATGTATGTGAGTGTATGTGTGTGTATGTGTGTATGCATGTGTATGTATGTGTATGCATCATTATGTGTGTATGTGTCTATGTGTGTACGTGTGTGTGTATATGTGTGTGTGTATATGTGTGTGTATGTGTGTGTGTTTATGTGTATGTGTGTCTTTATGTGTATGTGTGTGCATCTATGAGTGTGTATGTGTTTATGTGTGTGTATGTGTCTATGTGTTTGTATGTGTCTATGTGTGTATGTGTATGCATGTATGTATGCATATGTGTGTGTATGCATTATGTATGCATATGTGTGTGTATGCATTATGTATGTGGATGTATGCATGTAAGTATGTATGTATGCACATGCATATGCATTATGTATTCATATGTATGCATGTATATGTATGTGTGTGTATGTCTCTCTATGTGTGTGTGTATGCATATATGTGTGTGTATGTGTGTATGTATATGTGTGTGTATGTGTGTGTATGTGTTTGTGTGTGTCTATGTGTATGTGTGTGTGTCTATGAGTGTGTATGTGTTTATGTGTGTGTATGTGTCTATGTGTGTGTATGTGTCTATGTGTGTATGTGTATGCATGTATGTATGCATATGTGTGTGTATGCATGTGTATGTGTGTGTATGCATCATTATGTGTGTATGTGTCTATGTGTGTATGTTTGTGTGTGTATGTGTATGTGTCGCTACGAGTCTATGAGTGTGTATGTGTTTATGTGTGTGTATGTGCCTATGTGTGTGTCTGTGTCTAAGTGTGTATGTGTATGCATGTATGTATGCATATGTGTGTATGTGTGTGTACGCATTATGTATGCATATGTGTGTGTATGCATTATGTATGTGTATGTATGCATGTGCATTATGTATGCATGTAAGTATGTATGTATGCATGTATGTATGCATATGCATATGCATTATGTATGCATATGTATGCATGTATGTGTATGTATATGTGTGTGTATGTCTCTCTATGTGTGTGTGTATGCATATATGTGTGTGTATGTGTGTATGTGTGTGTATATGTGTTTGTATGTGTGTATGCATGTGTATGTGTGTGTATGCATCATTATGTGTGTATGTGTCTATGTGTCTATGTGTGTATGTGTGTGTGTGTGTGTATATGTGTGTGTATGTGTGTGTGTGTCTACGTGTATGTGTGTGTATCTATGAGTGTGTATGTGTTTATGTGTGTGTATGTGTCTATGTGTGTGTATGTGTCTATGTGTGTATGTGTATGCATGTAAGCATGCATATGTATGTGTATGCATGTGTATGTGTGTGTATGCATCATTATGTGTGTATGTGTCTATGTGTGTTTGTGTGTGTGTATATGTGTGTGTGTATGTGTGTGTGTCTATGTGTATGTGTGTGTGTCTATGTGTTTATGTGTGTGTATGTGTCTATGTGTGTGTATGTGTCTATGTGTGTATGTGTATGCATGTATGTATGCATATGTGTGTGTATGCATTATGTATGCATATGTGTGTGTATGCATTATGTATGTGTATGTTTGCATGTAAGTATGTATGTATGCATATGCATATGCATTATGTATGCATATGCATATGCATTATGTATGCATATGTATGCATGCATGTGTATGTGTGTGTATGTCTTTCTATGTGTGTGTATGCATATATGTGTGTGTATATGTGTATGTGTGTGTGTGTATATGTGTCTGTATGTGTGTATGCATGTGTATGTGTGTGTATGCATCATTATGTGTGTATGTGTCTATGTGTGTATGTGTGTGTGTATATGTGTGTGTATGTGTGTGTGTGTGTCTATGTGTATGTGTGTGTGTCTATGAGTGTGTATGTGTTTATGTTTGTGTATGTTTCTATGTGTGTATGTGTATGCATGTATGTATGCATATGTGTGTGTATGTATGTGTTTGCGTGCGTATGCATCATTATGTGTGTATGTGTCTATGTGTGTATGTTTGTGTGTGTGTATATGTCTGTGTGTACGTGTATGTGTCGCTACGCATCTATGAATGTGTATGTGTCGCTACACGTCTATGAGTGTGTATGTGTTTATGTGTGTGTATGTGTCTGTGTGTGTATGTGTCTATGTGCGTATGTGTATGCATGTATGTATGCATCTGTGTGTATGTGTGTGTATGCATTATGTATGCATATGTGTGTGTATGCATTATGTATGCGTATGTATGCATGTGCATTATGTATGCATGTAAGTATGTATGTATGCATATGCAATATGCATGTATGTGTATGTGTGTGTATGTCTCTCTATGTGTGTGTGTATGCATATATGTGTGTGTGTGTCTGTATATGTGTCTGTATGTGTGTATGCATGTGTATGTGTGTGTATGCATCATTATGTGTGTATGTGTGTGTGGATGACAAACCAAGCTGTTCTTGGCTAGTAGAATGTAGAGATTTTGTCATGCTACGAAAATTTTTTGTATGTCTGATCTTAGATGATGGATTCTCATAGAAATGAGAATATTGTAGGGAAAAACTATTTCTTGTAAGGAAGATCAAGGGTAAGAATAACTACAATGGGAATAGAGAAATTTTACCTTTGACGGTTCAAAATGGGTTTTGAAATCAACTTTGTTATGGTGTTTTTTTCTATGACTTTTGTTATGCATTGATTTAACTTAAATATTGTTGATCTTATGGGATTATTAGTTTGAAACTTACCTATTTATGATGGGAGAAAGTAGCACTTACAAGACGGTGTCACTTTCTTTTGCTTTGCTATGAGTCTTTTGAGGGGCGCATATGTGAAACGACACATGTAGATGGCTATGTACACCGATAGGGATCCACATGACGTAACTTTTAGAAAACTTCTCTATATGATTTCCAATGTCATTTTCGGATATTGTCCCATCTTTCATCTCTATGTTTGTTTCCTTTAGCCTCTCATGTATAACTCTCTCACACACCCCTTTTCCAGTCCTCTACACTTTCTCCTCTACATGTAAGTCTTTCTCTGTTGTACTTGTCCTCCATTTTTTATGATACATTTTTGTTATCATTTTTGGTATATTCTTCCCTTATATTTCTTTCCCATTATATCTTTTAGACTCAACAAATGACAAGCAGGAGATGGTTGAACGACACCCTAACAGGAAGGACTGGAAAGTAATCCTCAACCATTCCAAAGCTCACCAAAACAAAATCTCCAATGTAAGCACTAGATTGAGGACCCAAGATACCTAGCATGGGTGAGAACGGAGTTCAAGACAGTGAGGTTGAGAACAAGGGCTCAAGAAACCAAGGTTGCAAACAAGGCAAGTCCATAGGCAAGTGGCCAAGAAGAGGAAACAGAATGTTCAAGACACCAAGGTTGAGAGCAAGGGTTCAAGAGACCAAATTCGAGAACAAAAATGTTGAAGAGTTGTGCAAGGGTTAAGGACATCAATTCAAGTGGAGATTAAGGCTTAATTACTGAGGACAATGATCTCTAGAAGGTAAAGTGTTAGCATCAAGAAATGACACACAAGAGATGATTGACCACACACTAAGAGGGAGGATTAGGAAGTAATCCTCAACCATGGATTTTGGGGCAAGTCGCTAGCCCATCATACTCCTAGTCGGTAGGTCATGAGTTTGAAAATTTTGTTTATAAGTATTCGCTAACACTCACAATTATTTTCAACTAAAAAAATATAGGAAACTTGCTTTGGCTATTACTAATTTTTAAGGTTATTTGCCAAAAAGGAAAAAATTCTCAACAAGGCCACAATACTCACTCTACATCAGGAGGAATCACGTCATCAAGAGGGAGTGGATGATGTCCATCAACACTAATTTGCAAGAACTAGTATACCATTGATGTTTTGAATAGTACCAATGAAGTTTTGTGTGCTCTATCAATAGATGCCAACTGAAAAAGCAGAATGTTCTCTGTTGCTTTCTTACGAAGGGAATGTGCTACAAGGGCAAGAGGACACTACTTCATTATGGATAAGCATTTGGAGATCACATATTCCAAGTTACCATTCACATTATGGAGTACAGGTAACATCATTTTGAAGCATTAAGCCAAGACTTTCATATTGTGCACAAAATGCCATTCACCTAGAATATATGGAAAAGGTAGGAATATATCATACCTAATCTTGCCAATATACATGAAAAATTTTGAGAGGAGTTAGGTAGAATTCCATGAATGCATTGAAACAAACCAATAGGACACCAAAGATAATGTAGATAGAGATTGAGAAGAACATTTGGAAGAGATTATAAAAGATGAATTTAGGTCCATGGTGTGAAAATTAACCAAATCTTAGCTCCAAGATCTTTGGACAAGAGTGTAAGAATCATGCTAGAAAGAGAAAGCGACCCCCAATCGCCATTCAATGGGATATACCTAAGAAAGGAATCGAATCCCATTTAATTTTCCTCAGTCCTAGAAGGGCGATTAAGTGTGTGCATACTAGCAGATGATGCAATTAGTTTGCTAACCCTGCCCATCTATAGTAAAACTTTTTAACAAGCCTCTGATTTCCATCACATTCTTACCATGAGATTGAAGATGCCTAGAATTAGTGATGAGAAGTCAAAATCCATGGACGAAATTAAAAAAGATAAATTAAGGTGCACATTTATCATTTCAGAATATATCTCAATTGTGGGAGCAACTCTCAAACACTTGAAAGGGGGACAAACCACACAAATAGGACACCAAATCTGCACAATAGGGTCACTCAATAGAGGAAGTCCTTATAGACAAGGTAGGGGATCATGGTGAAGGGAAAGAAGAAAACACTTTCGGTTTGGTGACCTTGAAATATCAAACACAAGATAGGGAGTTGCAATAGTTATCACTACAAGAAAAAGGGGGGGCGTAGCGACGCCCCCGAATCGGGAAAAAAATGGGAACCGTCGCTTATGCGATGAGGTCGTCGCATAAGCGACGGTAGGAATTTCGGATTTTTTTTTTGCCCAACCCTCGTCGCATAAGCGACGATAGCATCGCATAAGCGACGCTACTTAAAAAGCGTCGCATAAGCGATGCTACTTAAAAAGCGTCGCTATTTAAAAAGCGTCGCTATCACCGTCGCTGATTAGCGACGAATTTAACGACGTTGGGAAACTGCAGAGCGTCGCATATGCGACGCTCTGGAATGTAAAAAAAAAAATTGATTTCTCCCGGCACATTTGTGCTGGGACTTTGACGCGAGCAAGAACACACACAGAGAGAGAGAGAGAGAGAGAGAGAGAGAGAGAGGGAGAGAGAGAGAGAGAGAGAGAGAGAGAGCGAGAGGGAGAGAGAGAGAGAGAGAGCGAGACCATTGGCAGGTATGCACACACACATTTACACACACATACATATGTACACACACATATACACGCATAGACACACACACACATACGCATAGACACACACACACATACACACAAATACACACACATATACACACATACACAATGCATAATGCATACACATACACACATGCACACATAATGCATACACATGCACACACATATACATGCATAATTCACATGTATACATACACATACATAATGCATATGCATACATAATGCACATGCATACATACACATACATAATGCATACACACACATATGCATACATCATGCATACACACACATACACACATATGCATACATACACACATAGACACATACACACATAGACACATAGACACACATAGACACATACACACACATAAACACATACACACTCATAGACACACACACATACACATAGACGCGCACACACATACACACATATACACACACATACACACATAGACACATACACACATAATGATGCATTCACACACATACACATGCATACACACATAGACACACATATACACACACACATCCAAACATACACACTCATAGACACACATTCATACACACACACATCCAAACATACACACTCATAGACACATAGACATACACATAGACGCGCACACACATACACACACATAGACGCGCTGTCGTCGGTTTCTTAGAAAGGAGGGTGGAACTAAGTGCCATTGAATGAAATCTTTAGGTAGTCTTGTCGTCTCATCTTGAACCTTTAAGGGCATGCAACCTATTGCTCATCCTTGTTAATGTCAGATCTCTAACAAGCATTAAATAATATTGATTCTTCCTGTATAAACTTCCAATGGTTTTTCTCCGTTCTGTACATGATATAAGTGATGCTCTTGTAGGCACGACAACCTATAGTCATCTACATCCCTCATGATCTCTTGCATTATGACTTGCCCTACAAAGCGATATTAGTTTATTTCATTGTAAAACATCCTCGATCATGGTTCAAACAACCCTTTTCTATTACGGAAATCAAATGCTATAAGGCAAAGACGAACAATCCATTTACATAGATAAAATGCCTTAGTCACAAAGGACGTCCAATTAGCAAATTCATTCCCAAACATACAACAAATCAGAGTTTAAACCATAGTGCTATACAAGTAGAGAATCCGTAGATTGATTTTTTTGTGCTAGAGTAAGTACAAAAATGAAACTATTCATACGATCCAACCAAAACAGTAGAAGAAAATTAATGCAAGTTTATTCGTAAGCCAGCTGCTTAAACACATTTCAACTACCCAAACATTTTCCGTTTACTATTCACAAGCCTACTACAAGCAAATGTTTGTGTAATTCACAAAGTGCGGTGATTATTGCATCGAAAAATCCCTGTTAGTACTGGCACTCATAAATGTGGTTTCAGGATTTCATCATACAATGCCAGCAGATGCACTTGATTTCATCACCTGCATACAACACTGCACACAACACCATGGCATAGAACAATAACGCAGGCTGTTCTTTAATGTATTTCCATGATCTTAAATAGAAATAGCAGCCATTTCTTGTAGAGCCAATGCTCATCTATAATTTAGCTTCTTGCCGTTCGATCTCATAGATAGGTCTTATATTTGCACCCATCCAGCTTTCAAACATTAACTGCGATATTACTGGTTGATCTGTTGGAACCTCGATTCACACCATTATCATTTAAAAAAAACGGTCTTTCAATGTGAGCCTCATAACAATATCATACATAACAAACTGTTAATATGTGACGTGTATGTACTCAAAAAGTAAACAAAAGCTTGTTTGTCTCTGCAATGCTGGAAAAGAACAGTTGCATATTTTGGTCTTGTGTTGATGGTGTGGGTTTCACCTCCTTCATTTTTTTTAAGCCTGGAGGTCAAGGGTGGTAGGTAGCTTTTAGTATGATGCACTGTTCAAAGGGTTCAATACATTAGGATATGCATGGTCAGCACATTAAGGAACTGCTCGTCCACAATAGGGACAATTAATATTATGTCACAAATTCTTATGCATTTTTATCAAACATACTGTTGCGGCGAAGATCATCATGTTGATTATTAAAACATAGAAAGAACATCCTTTTCCACACTGAAGCGTGCTCAGCAATGCACTTGTATGTGTAATTAGGAACAAGATTGATACCTCGTGCCCAGCTCCAGCAACAACAACATGGGCGAGATTGCTGAAACTTCGAGTATATCCAGCAAGGACACCATTCACTTCCCAGACATTTCTTTCTGATTCCCAAAACTCTTTGTTTTTACTGTACTTCAAATTACGCATCCATCGTTCTGATCCTGCAGGACCATCTTTCGCATCATACATTCCTTGATATAGTAGAACAGCCAATCCTTTTTCAAGAATTTCCTCAATCATCCACTTAGATGTCTTCATAATGTCCTGTAGATGCAAAAGTTCTCTGCCATGATTGTACGGACGTTAGATCTGCATGCTGACCATGGTGGTGCACTTCCATCAACATTCAACTGTGTTCTGACTTGTGACAGGTTCAGATACTTTGCCAGATATTCTGTGCCATCCTTTAGATGATGATATCTGGAACCACGTCGAACATCTAGCATAGTTTTAAGACCTGATGACTGCTCAATCCATTTGCAGAGTGCAGATCTTTTCTCATGAGCTTCCAGCCACTCCTCCCTTTGATTCCATGCTCCGTGATTTGGGTGGACGGAACCATCTTCCATAATCCTCCATCATATCTGTCCCTCTTCAAAATCGAAGAAGAAGAAGAAGAACTGTCCTTTTTTGCATTCCGCTCTCCTCCATCATCTGTGATGAGCTAGCCCCCATCACCGTCATCTTTTCTCTCTCCTCTGCATGCGTTTCGACCTCCAGCAGCCGCCCCTCCAAGAACTGCCACGTCCGTGAAAAACCTCTCATAACTGGAAAGATCCTCCTTGACATCACAATTCTTGCTTCTAAAGATGAACTGGCCTTTTCCAGAAATAACTTCCTTCTCCGAACGCCACCTCATTCCAATCTTTCCATCCTTGTAATGTGACATGTCAGCGATACAATATTCCTTGAAAAGTTTATCGTAGTATCGCTTTGCCAATCTTTGTTCCCATGTGTTGTCAGAATCGTCTTCTTCAGTTCGAATAAACCTGTAAGTTTCACGCAAAGTATCCTGATCAGTCTTGATAGGCCTCCTTTCCTCTATGTTCACAGATACTTTGCCATAGTGAAGAGCATAGTCATTCATAAATTTCTTATGCCGATCATATGCATTGAGCCCCATCAAGTTATCAACATAGTGCCTCTTGAATGCTTGTATACACGGTTTTGCTCAAATCTTCCTGACGATATGATAGCGGTGGATGCCTCTCCAAAACATCTTATGCCGAAAGCAATGGCTCCAAATCGTGACGACATCCACCCCCTCTGAACCTGTACATCCTCCGGATGTACCACCATCGATCTCGGTATCTACAAGTCTTCAAGAATCCAAATGTGAGTGAAATCAAGTGCATGGGTTAAAACAAATGTGCCTATGCAGGGCCATGTAATAAGCCCTACATATGCATACTCTAAGTGCATAAAAACAACATGGTGCAAATAGAGAGGTATTAGGAATTCGGTGTTGAGGATGTACACTCAAATTGAACTCACATTTTCATCATGGATATACAATTCAATACAAGTGCAATCACTCATGCAACTATGGGTTTTAACCAAAATATCACTCGTGCTCTTTACATTTCATTTATGCATGCGTTAGGTGCATGAAGAGAAACAAAATGGTGTGAAAAATCGAGGGTTTTATGGTGTCTAAGCAACACTCACATCACTCACAACTCCACTCTCTTACAAATGCAATCACTCTCCCTTACTGAGAATTATCCTCTCTTATCACTCAAAACTTGCTTTATTGTTTTTCAATGATATTTACCTATCTAATTGTGCAGATGGACGTGCTTCTACGGAATTTCAAAGACGTGTTTCTATATATTTTTACATGCATATTTGGCATGCAATGCATCTCAAAAATGGTGCAAAGAAAAGACCAGGGTTAAAGCACGATAGCTAATGAAAAAGATTTTCACGACTTTGTTCTTGAGTCATCATCTCCGTTGGCTTCGCTTGATCATTCCTGCACTCATAGAAACTAAACAAATCATGAGAAACATCACATCAAAATGACATTATATACATATGCAGTTCATGAAAGAACTTCAAAAACCATTTGCAATAAAACATAAGCATGCAGCTCGAAAGTGGTTGCCTCCTGCACAATCCATCAAACTCCTAGATCTCCAATTAGCTCCATATCAACACCTGTTTATATAAACTCAGAAAACACATTAGTAGCATCATATTCAAAAAGATTATTTTGAAAAATTTTCATTTTCTTGAGAGCTAGATGCATTTTCTTGCTCTATTTATTTATGTATTTATTTGTTTATTTATTTATTTATTTATTTATTTTTATATTTGCTTTTATCCATCTCAAAAAATCAAAACATAATTATTAAGTATTTACATAATTATATTTACAAAAGTCACTTTTGAATTTCTTGTGAATACAAGAAATTCCTTTCCAATACATTTTCACAAATAAATTCTCCAAAGAAGGTATGTTTAAAAACAAGCCATCTTTGAATTGCACCAATCAATGTTGCATTCATAAATACAGTAAATATGTATACAAGCCACCTTTTTTGCTTGTCTACCTCTTGGCAGCTTGTTTGGTCTTTGTAACTCTCAGAGAATTTGGATATCCATATTTCAATTATCTGAGCATGAGTATCTTTATTTATGATTCTTTCAAATTCATCATGTGCAGAGTCATGAATACATGTATATGAAGTTTGAAATTTGCATATGTTTGATTCATAATTGAAATTTTCTTGCAAGCATGTATTTTCTTTTATTTCATGCTTGAGATCATTTATAGGAGTTTTGTCCCTTTCAATATCTTCTATCATGTCTTCATCACCGTTAAGATGAGGTTTTTGAATAGAATCATTTGAATCCCACTTCAAATGGAAGTGTTCATCATACTCAGACATCAAGACACAGTCATCTTTATTCTCCATGGCAAAATCATTCCTTTTTGACTGAGTTTCGGAAATTATGAAGTCTGCTTCTTTCTCCAATCTTTCCAGGAACTCTTCATCATTGTCTTTTTCCAGATTCATTTGCCCGTTTTCATGAAGAGACTCAATATCACTGAATCCAAGAAAGTCTTCATCTTCAATATCACTAGAGACTTTCTTATCAAGATCAAACTCATCATAATTTTTACACCTTATAGGACAATGCATGTAGATTGACGGGAACTCAACTTCTTTATTCAAAATCCCATCATAGAATTCTTCATATCTCTCAATCATTTCTTGCTCATTCTCTTCAGAGGATGTACTCTCACCACACTCATCATACATTTCTTCGGTCATTGATTCTTGCTCGACTATCTCATCATGTATGAGAATCTCAACATACGCATCCAAATCAACTTGAGCTTCATCGTTGCAATTGTTTGACTCAATAGTTTTACATTGGATATCCTTCAATGCTATACACGCATCTGATTTATCATATGTCACAATAAATATTTCATCTGCCACTTTATGCTCAATTTCTTCAACGTGTGGACTCAACTCAACATGATTATTTTTGACATACATATCAGTATTTAGAGAAATGATCAATGGTATTTTCTCATCCTCCTCATGTTCAATCATATTTCTCTCTTCATAGAATGTAGCTTCATTTACATACATATCATTATTTTGAACTCCATCCAACTTATCCTCTTTTTTATGTGTAGGATCTTTGTCCAATGTGACATCGCTCAAAAGAATATCAATATCTTGATCTTGATCTAGACTATCGGTAGGATTAGGATCATGCTTATCACCATCGACATACATATCACTATCTAGAGGACTTATCATTTGTATATCCTCTAGATTAGCATCATACTCATCTTTGTCATCACACATTTCAACCTCTAGAGGACTCATTATTTGCATGTCCTCCTTCATATAAGTAAGTTCGTTTTCTTGCATCTCTGTATGCATGTATAATGCAGATTCCTGCATATCCATTTTCTTACCCATCGGATCTTCTATTAACAAGTCCTTAGATTCAACATCATGTTCCATGGGAGTTCCTTCATGTAATTCAGTCATTAGATCAGAACTTCTATCCGAATCTTGTGTTAAAAAAGGATCATCACCATCAAGTGACATCCAATCATACTCCACATCTTGCCCGATGTCATCATGAAAGGATGCATCTCGAGCTCGATCTTCAGGCATATTTATTAGGTTCTCTATTTGTATCTCATCTTTTATCTCCATTTGGTCACCTATGAGCCTTCTAGATATCTCTATCTCTTTGTTTGCATTTTGATATGTTTCTTGATTTGTTTGATTATCTTTTATTCGATGTGAAGAATTTATCGGAGTAGAGGAAGCTTCGTCTTGATTTCTTGTTGGGTTTTGTTGGTTTTTGTTTTGTTTTATGTTTGTTGTTTGTTTGGTTTGATTTTGGTTTAGTTTGGTTTGATTTTGATTAGCTTCCACTTGCTCTTTTGATCCTCCCATCTTCGTGCTTTGTCCACTCATGGCACCTAAAGATATAATCATTGTAAAGAAGTCTAGGGGCTCTTGGCACCTTGTAACCTTTGAGGTTACATCAATCGCACTTTTAGAAGTTTCTTCATATTCCCCATCATCACTATGGATATTAAGCCCATGCATATCTACTTTATGCCCAAATGGGGTCTCTACAACCTCATGGACTTGAACATTATCCACGATTGGTAAAATGCTTGGAACATGATTATAATTTTCATCTGTTTGAAGATCTGTTCTCCAATCATTTAAAAATTTCTCTATTGTTTGTTGTTTCTTTACGTATTTCATCACAGCTTCATGGACGAGCATCCAATCCTCTGTGAGTCCTGAGTCGGAGTCTATATCTTGTAGAAGTGGAATTAACTCCTCTCGGGCATTAACATCGATTGTTCGAAGAAACAACGAAACTCTTTCATGACTCATGCACCTCTTATCATGCTCAGAAAGATCATCATATTGACGCTCAAACTCTTCTTTGATCTCAAGAATTGGTCGGTCTTTGGGCATGTGAACCCACCTCAGGAAAGATCTACGAGTTACTTTATCAAGGTCTTCTAGCATAAACTGCCTAAGGAGTGTCGCTTTGTATTGGGACCATGTCGTTTGATTTATTCGCATTATTTGGTCTCGCATGTCATATCCCGACACATAGATAAAGTTTTCACATAATTCTTTTTCCGTCATCGGACTTAATCCGACACCTAGATATTTGGCCTCGAGTTCATATTCTTTACAAAATCTAGATATATTTTTGCCATTGAAAAATCCATATCGCCTGATTAAACGGTCATTAAGCGATTGGATGGCTTTTTGACGCCGATCCTCTTCATGAAAGCGTATGAATTGAGCGAGGAGATCTTCCATGTCTAAAGTGCTAGATCGCTCAATTTTTGAATGCTAACTCTATTCTTCAGTAAACTAGTTCGATACTTTATTCACCCCCTCCTTTCACGTCGGGTTCACCAGGTGTGTCGTCGGTTTCTTAGAAAGGAGGGTGGAACTAAGTGCCATTGAATGAAATCTTTAGGTAGTCTTGTCGTCTCATCTTGAACCTTTAAGGGCATGCAACCTATTGCTCATCCTTGTTAATGTCAGATCTCTAACAAGCATTAAATAATATTGATTCTTCCTGTATAAACTTCCAATGGTTTTTCTCCGTTCTGTACATGATATAAGTGATGCTCTTGTAGGCACGACAACCTATAGTCATCTACATCCCTCATGATCTCTTGCATTATGACTTGCCCTACAAAGCGATATTAGTTTATTTCATTGTAAAACATCCTCGATCATGGTTCAAACAACCCTTTTCTATTACGGAAATCAAATGCTATAAGGCAAAGACGAACAATCCATTTACATAGATAAAATGCCTTAGTCACAAAGGACGTCCAATTAGCAAATTCATTCCCAAACATACAACAAATCAGAGTTTAAACCATAGTGCTATACAAGTAGAGAATCCGTAGATTGACTTTTTTGTGCTAGAGTAAGTACAAAAATGAAACTATTCATACGATCCAACCAAAACAGTAGAAGAAAATTAATGCAAGTTTATTCGTAAGCCAGCTGCTTAAACACATTTCAACTACCCAAACATTTTCCGTTTACTATTCACAAGCCTACTACAAGCAAATGTTTGTGTAATTCACAAAGTGCGGTGATTATTGCATCGAAAAATCCCTGTTAGTACTGGCACTCATAAATGTGGTTTCAGGATTTCATCATACAATGCCAGCAGATGCACTTGATTTCATCACCTGCATACAACACTGCACACAACACCATGGCATAGAACAATAACGCAGGCTGTTCTTTAATGTATTTCCATGATCTTAAATAGAAATAGCAGCCATTTCTTGTAGAGCCAATGCTCATCTATAATTTAGCTTCTTGCCGTTCGATCTCATAGATAGGTCTTATATTTGCACCCATCCAGCTTTCAAACATTAACTGCGATATTACTGGTTGATCTGTTGGAACCTCGATTCACACCATTATCATTTAAAAAAAACGGTCTTTCAATGTGAGCCTCATAACAATATCATACATAACAAACTGTTAATATGTGACGTGTATGTACTCAAAAAGTAAACAAAAGCTTGTTTGTCTCTGCAATGCTGGAAAAGAACAGTTGCATATTTTGGTCTTGTGTTGATGGTGTGGGTTTCACCTCCTTCATTTTTTTTAAGCCTGGAGGTCAAGGGTGGTAGGTAGCTTTTAGTATGATGCACTGTTCAAAGGGTTCAATACATTAGGATATGCATGGTCAGCACATTAAGGAACTGCTCGTCCACAATAGGGACAATTAATATTATGTCACAAATTCTTATGCATTTTTATCAAACATACTGTTGCGGCGAAGATCATCATGTTGATTATTAAAACATAGAAAGAACATCCTTTTCCACACTGAAGCGTGCTCAGCAATGCACTTGTATGTGTAATTAAGAACAAGATTGATACCTCGTGCCCAGCTCCAGCAACAACAACATGGGCGAGATTGCTGAAACTTCGAGTATATCCAGCAAGGACACCATTCACTTCCCAGACATTTCTTTCTGATTCCCAAAACTCTTTGTTTTTACTGTACTTCAAATTACGCATCCATCGTTCTGATCCTGCAGGACCATCTTTCGCATCATACATTCCTTGATATAGTAGAACAGCCAATCCTTTTTCAAGAATTTCCTCAATCATCCACTTAGATGTCTTCATAATGTCCTGTAGATGCAAAAGTTCTCTGCCATGATTGTACGGACGTTAGATCTGCATGCTGACCATGGTGGTGCACTTCCATCAACATTCAACTGTGTTCTGACTTGTGACAGGTTCAGATACTTTGCCAGATATTCTGTGCCATCCTTTAGATGATGATATCTGGAACCACGTCGAACATCTAGCATAGTTTTAAGACCTGATGACTGCTCAATCCATTTGCAGAGTGCAGATCTTTTCTCATGAGCTTCCAGCCACTCCTCCCTTTGATTCCATGCTCCGTGATTTGGGTGGACGGAACCATCTTCCATAATCCTCCATCATATCTGTCCCTCTTCAAAATCGAAGAAGAAGAAGAAGAACTGTCCTTTTTTGCATTCCGCTCTCCTCCATCATCTGTGATGAGCTAGCCCCCATCACCGTCATCTTTTCTCTCTCCTCTGCATGCGTTTCGACCTCCAGCAGCCGCCCCTCCAAGAACTGCCACGTCCGTGAAAAACCTCTCATAACTGGAAAGATCCTCCTTGACATCACAATTCTTGCTTCTAAAGATGAACTGGCCTTTTCCAGAAATAACTTCCTTCTCCGAACGCCACCTCATTCCAATCTTTCCATCCTTGTAATGTGACATGTCAGCGATACAATATTCCTTGAAAAGTTTATCGTAGTATCGCTTTGCCAATCTTTGTTCCCATGTGTTGTCAGAATCGTCTTCTTCAGTTCGAATAAACCTGTAAGTTTCACGCAAAGTATCCTGATCAGTCTTGATAGGCCTCCTTTCCTCTATGTTCACAGATACTTTGCCATAGTGAAGAGCATAGTCATTCATAAATTTCTTATGCCGATCATATGCATTGAGCCCCATCAAGTTATCAGCATAGTGCCTCTTGAATGCTTGTATACACGGTTTTGCTCAAATCTTCCTGACGATATGATAGCGGTGGATGCCTCTCCAAAACATCTTATGCCGAAAGCAATGGCTCCAAATCGTGACGACAGCGCACACACATACACACACATAGACGTGCACACACATACACACACATATGCACACACAGACACATACACACATAATGATGCATCCACACACATACACATGCATACACACATAGACACACATATACACACACACATACACATGCATACACACATAGACACACATATACACACACACATACACACACATATATGCATACACACACACATAGAGAGACATACACACACATACACATACATGCATACATATGCATACATACACATACATAATGCATACATAATGCATACACACACATACACAAACCTATGCATACATACATGCATACACACAAATAGACACATACACACATACACACATAGAAACATACACACACATAGACACATACACACACATAAACACATACACACTCATAGACGCGTAGCGACACATACACATAGACACACACACATACACACACATATACAAAAACACATACACACATAGAACATACACACATAGAACATACACACATAGACACATACACACATAGACACATACACACATAATGATGCATACACACATATACACATGCATACACATACATATGCATACATACATGCATATGCATACACACATAAACACATACACACACATAGACACATACACACATAAACACATACACACTCATAGGTACACACACATACACATAGACACACACACATATAGTATATACACACACATGCACACATAGACACATACACACATACACATGCATACACACACATACACATGCATACACACATACAGACACATATACACACATACACACACATATATGCATACCCACACATAGAGAGACATACACACATAAACACATACATGCATACATATGCATACATAATGCATATGCATATGCATACAATGTACATACATACTTACATGCATACATAATGCACATGCATAGATACATACACACACACAGATACATACACACATACACACATACACACACATGAAAACATACATACTCATAGATACACACACATACACATAGACACACACACATACACACACATACACACATAATGATGCATACACACACATACACATGCATACACACATACACATGCATACACATATACAGACACAGGTACACACACATTCACACACATATATGCATACACACACATACACATACATGCATACATATTGCATACGCATATGCATACATACATACTTACATGCATATGCATACACACACACATATGCATACATACATACATACTTACATGCATATGCATACACACACACACATATGCATACATAATGCATATGCATATGCATACATAATGCATATGCATATGCATACATAATGCATATGCATATGCATACATAATGCATATGCATATGCATACATAATTCATATGCATACATAATGCATATGCATATGCATACATACATACTTATATGCATACATAATGCAAATGCTTACATACACTGTCATAATGTATACACACACACATACACACATAGACACATACACACATAATGATGCAAACACACACATACATATGCATACACACACACATGCATACATACATGCATACACATACACACACATAGATACATACACATAAATACATACACACTCATAGACACACACACATACACATAGACACACATACATACACACACACATACACACACACACATAGACACATACACGTAATGATGCATACACACATACACATGCATACATAGACACACATAATTATGCATACACACACATACATATGCATACACACACATATGCATACATACATGCATACACATACACACATACACACATACACACACATAGATACATACATACACATAAACACATACACACTCATAAACACACTTACATACACATAGACACACACACATATACACACACATACACACATAGACACATGCATACGTAATGATGCATACACACATACACATGCATACATAGACACACATAATGATGCATACACACACATACATATGCATACACACACATATGCATACATACATGCATACACATACACACATAGATACATACACACACATAGATACATACATATACATAAACACATACACAGTCATAGACACACACACATACACATAGACAACACACACATATACCTACACACATACACACATATACCTACACACATAGACACATACACACATACACACATACACACATACACACATAATGATGCATACACACACATACACATGCATACACACACATATGCATACATACATGCATACACATACACACATAGACACATACACACACATAGATACATACACACACATACACATGCATACACACATACAAACACATATACACACACACATACACACATAGACACATACACACGTAATGATGCATACACACATACACATGCATACATAGACACACATAATGATGCATACACACACATACATATGCATACACACACATACATATGCATACACACATATGCATACATACATGCATACACATACACACATAGACATATACACACACATAGATACATAGATATACATAAACACACACACACTCATATACACACACACATACACATAGACAACACACACATATACATACACACATACACACACAGACACATACACACATAATGATGCATACACACACATACACATGCATACACACATATATGCATACATACATGCATACACATACACACATAGACACATACACACAAATAGATACATACATACACATAAACACATACACACTCATAGACACACACACATACACATAGACACACACACACACACATATACACACACACAAACACACATAGACACTTACACACTTAATGATGCATACACACACATACACATGCACACACACATACAAACACATATACACACACATATACACAGATAGACACATACGTAATGATGCATACACACATACACATGCATACATAGACACACATAATGATGCATACACACACATACATATGCATACACACACATATGCATACATACATGCATACACATACACACATAGACACATACACACACATAGATACATACATATACATAAACACATACACACTCATAGGCACATACACATACACATAGACAACACACACATATACATACACACATACACACATACACACATACACACATACACACATAATGATTCATACACACACATACACATGCATACACACATATATGCATACATACATGCAAACACATACACACATAGACACATACACACACATAGATACATACATACACATAAACACATACACACTCATAGACACACACACATACACATAGACACACACACACACATATACACACACACAAACACTCAGACACTTAAACACATAATGATGCATACACACACATACACATGCATACACACACATACACGTATATATATTGATTTCTAACCATTTTGTTTTATATGTTAGGTATTATGGATCCTAGTAGAGAGAGAAAGGTGAAACTCACTCTAATAAAAAGTCTTATGAGAGCAAGAGTTCCGTCAGATACTCTAGGGGCCATAATGCGGGACTACGCAGAGATGTTTGATGAGGAGCTGGATTATACGATCCAGATGCTTACGCGATCAGACGAGGGCTCTTCTGCAGCTCCACACGCAGGAAGAGAGCTATCTGCTCATAGGTATGTTTTTTTTCATAAACTTTTTTAATGATATTATAACACATATTTTTATTTATTTCTATCTATCTATTTTTAGGACACCTATACCATCTCTAGCACGTGATAGCAGAGAAGAGACGTTGCCTATGAGGACATGCATAGGCAGGTTAGGACTAGAGTGCGACATAGAGCCAGAGGGGAATATTGTATACATAGGAAATGGATTGGAGTTCAAAAGGAGAATGCGTGCACTATGGGACTCTTACCTGCGCTTTATCCACTTACCGTGGAAGTAAGTAAAAGTTCTACATATAAATTGAAATATATATCTTATGTTTTATTTATATTATGTTTTTTATTTTTGTAGTGAGCATGATGAGAGGGATAAAAAGTACGTGCTCAGTTCACTTGAGACGGAGTTTGGGATAGGGTGGTCTCTTAAATGGTGTTTAAAAGAGATGCGGACACTTATGGCTCATCGTCGTGACAATGCACGGTATGTATGTATATGAGAGAGAGAGAGAGAGAGAGAGAGAGAGAGAGAACACTAATCTCGATATTAGGGTTTTGAAATCCCTAATTTAAAAACTCTAATTCAACCTTTTAGCCATATGTTTGAAGTATATGTACACCTCCGACGTTCTACTAGAGAGATGTCTCTCCTCCCAACCTTATGCCTCTATATATAGCTACTCGAATCAAGGAGGATTATTATATATGTAAAGATATATACACATCATGTAGATAGGATACATAAATATAAAATGGAGTAGATATATTATGCATCACACATACATGCCTAAATGCACACATAAATATATATATACATACTAACATATTTACATGTACATATTTACACATACATGTACATGCCTACATTGACACATAAACATATATATACATGCATACATATTTACATGTACATATTTACACATAGACGCATATACATATATACATGTACACAATTATAACCTATTATCTGATATCCATTCAGAAGCTTCAAGTTACTATCTAATCTGCTCATATGTTTTCATTTTTGCCATCATTTTGGTAAGACATCAATATAGTCTCATCTTCATTATCCTTATTGATTTCATTTATTTCTTCTATTGTTAAATCTATGTTCTCATGAATCACATCATCTATTGGTGGATTAATACTATTTCAGGTGATTCCTCTTCCTCATCAGTAGAATTAGCATGTAGAGAATTATCCTCTTCATCAAAAAGACTAGTATCATTATCACGTATAATGAGTCTAATTTCTATTCCAGATGTTGATGTATCAGTATCTAATGCTAAATCATCAAGAGGACTTTCTTCAATCTCTCTAACAATAAACTGTTCAAACAATGACCTACCTCTAGGTTGCACATGAATGACTTGCCACCAAGGATGAGCATCTGGGTTTTTATAAAAAAATGCTTGTTCAATATGCCTAGGAAGAATATATGGTTCTTTAGTAGATCGCATTACCTTGGAAGAATCAATTGCCCAAAAACCCATATAGTTCCTTTCTTATTATAGAATTACTACCTTTATACTCCGCTCGATACCAGTCAACCTTCAAAATGACCTATCAAAATATATAACAACAAAAACATCCCATTATTAGGTGCTTAAAAAAATAACTAACTCTAAAAAAAATATATAAACTTTTTTCTACCTGTTTGAATGTACGAAATGAAATTTCGTAGATACCAACAATAGTTCCTACGTAACCAAGTTCGCTATCTATAAGGTTTGTGTCTTTTGAGCTAGCACGTGATAGTTGCTTGAAACAAGCAACAATACTAGAATCCTCTGTTTTACGTAAAGAATCAATGGCTTTGATTCTAATGTGTTGTCCAAAAGCCCACATATTAGTGAACATTCGAGCCTGCAAAATAAATTCAATTAGTAAATAGAAACTAACATACATATATGAAAAAAATAAAATATATATTTTAATAAAATTACCTTTTGTTCACAACCTATCATTAACTCTCTTTGCTCATCTGAGATTTCTTCATTATTTGCGTTGGCGCGTTGCAAACGACTATATAGCCAAACCGTGAAAGAAGGTATATCTGTAATCTCATTATTATCGAGATTACATGTAGATCTTTTGTTTTTTCGCCCTTTACTTCACTTTGGAGTTCCTCGTAATCGCTAAGGAATGCTTGCACGCATTCGCTATTATATGCTTCAAAAGTAGAAACATCATTTTTTTCTTGAAATGTAAATAAGAATGGAACCCCCTTACCTGATAATACCTCATCTGTTATTTTTGAAGAAGACTCGTTGGTCCATGCACGTGGAGCTTCTTCATGAATCACTAACGTAATACATGCACTCTTCAAGCATCCAACCCTTTGCCATGGATCCTTCTGGTTTTGTTCTTTGTCGCACGTAACCTTTTAGTATTCCCATAAATCGCTCGACCCAAAACATCCATCGAGTGTTGACAACACCAGCAATCTCTATCTCATCTACAAGATGGACTAGTAAATGAACCTGAATATCAAAAAATGAAGTAGGAAGTTCTTTTTCCATCAAACATAGTAGCTCTTTGCATTCACGTTTTTTTTGTGGGATCAAATTTTTATCGATCTTTTTGGATGTAATCCACCTATACAAATCATAAAAACAATTGTAAAGAACTTAATTAAAAAATAAAAGATATCCAATATTCATACATATTAAATATAAAAGTATCATAATTACCTTATAAGTGATCCAAGACGATAGATCACATCTCGTACTCCTTTCGTTGTACATGCATCGATAACCAAAGGTAAAATATGTTTCAAAAAGTTATGCCAATCATGGGTCTCTAACCCACATAAGCTCTTATCATCCATAGTAAACATGTTTTGAAACGCTCCATATCCTGTAGGAGAATTGATCAATTGAATTCTATTGTTGATAGTCTGTATCTCTTTTGTTGTAAGTACCCAAGGAGCAGATGCATAAGTCGTTTCTTGTCGATGTCTATCAAAAACTGGCCATAACTTTGGTTTGGATTTTTGATCTTTCAAATCATTCCTTGATGCTGTGGTATCTTTTAGTCCAAGAAGATGCTGCCATAGTGAATAACCAATATTTTTGAATATATGCATAGGATCAAGAAGATGACATACTTTTAACTCTTTCCAATACTCCAAAGAATACCATATTGATATGTTCTTTGCGAGTGTCAATTTCCCTTTACCTCTGCTCACATACTCATTATCTGAATCATCACTGAAGATTTCTGCTTCTGGATCTATCAGAGGTCCATCTGTCCATTTTTTATACCAATCCATAGGCATCATAGGTTTTGGATACTGGCCTATTTCAAGCTTTCCATTAAAATGTATCGCTTCTCTTTTAGATCTTAATGGATGATCATCAAGCAAGAATCGTTGATGTCGAAGATAAATATTTTTGTTGAGAACTATAGATTGATCTCAACCAATCACCACAATATGGACAAGCTTTATAACCCTTAGTAGATATTCTTGCATCATGGAAAATGCTAAAAATATAATTAGATTAAATCATATTTATTTACATGCATATTGAATAAAAAAATTACATCAATACCTGAACAAACGCCATATCCAGGAAAATCGTGAATAGTCCAAGCCACAATACCACGAATCGTAATATGTCTTTCATTGATGCTTTTCGATACATCAATGACATTAATACCTCTCCATAACTCTTGAAGATCGTCAATGAGAGGAGCAAGATATACATTCATATCTTTAACTTGTCTTTTGCCTGGGATTAAAAGTGAAAGCATTAAATGTTCCTGTTTAATGCTAAGATATGGCAGAAGATTGTAGTTTATGACTACCACTGGCCATGTTGACCATTTACTGGATTTCATGGAGAATGGATTAACTCCATCTAATGCAACTCCTAACTTTAGATTCTATGGATTTTATGCAAATTCAGGCCATGTAGAATCAATATGTTGAAAAGCAACACTATCATGAGGAATTCTGATTATTCCATCAGTACTTTTGTGATCATGTCCCCAAGTCAAAAGCTTTGATAATTTGGGGCTTTGAAACATATGTCTAATCCGTGGAGCCAATGGAAAATGTCTCAATACCTTTTTCGGGATTTTATCTTCTTCACCCTTATATCGAGGAGATTGACATTTGGGACATGTCAAAGAGTCTGCATATTCACCTCTATATAAAATACAATCGTTAGGACATGCATGTATACATTGATAATCTATACCAAGATTGTTGATTATCTTCTTCATTTCATCATGTGAGGTAGGAAGAATATTCTAACTTGGTAAAAACTTTTCAGATAATAATCTGTAAGTTTATAAAAAAAAGATATATTAAAAAAGGTAAATAAATATATATACAAATATACATGCAGGTTTTTATTCTTACTTTAGATAAGGTAAGAACAAGAACTTGAATTGCATAGATACTTTTTGTCCGTGCATCTTTTAAAACTATTAATGCATCTTTCAAAATATTTACGCAAAATTTGGATGGCAGGATAGATTGTTTGTTTTGGATGATATGAAGTATGTACCTTCATTGAATGATTTGTCGATTCACACTTTCAAACTGAACATATGTGTGAATCGACAAATCATTCATATCCTCCAAAACAAACAATCGTATCCCACCATCCAAACAATCGTATCCTGCCATCCAAACAATCGTATCCTGTCAATTCACACATATGTTCATAAAATGGTGACCTGGATGAATCGCATGCATAGAGCTTACTCAAGATAGAGCAGGATTTCTCGGGTATGCAGTAAACCTCTTGCATGTCAATGATGAGCATCTGAACTTTAGGATACAAAGTGGACTACTCCATTATAATCAGATTGCTGTCTCTTGAGTAACCTCTGTGCATGCGACTTATCCAGGTCACCATTGCGAATATTTGGAAAGATGCATTAATAGTTTTAAAAGATGCGCGGACAAAAAGTTTCCATTCAATTCAAGTTCTTGTTCTTACCTTATCTAAAGTAAGAATAAAAACCTGCATGTATTTATATATATATATATATTTATGCATATATATATATATATATATATATAGATAGAAAATTGAAATTTATACCTTAATAGTGTCGAAACAGATACATTACTCCATCCAAAACGATTTTGAAGGTTGAGAATAAGTAAGCTCGCATTTAGTCGTGTTAAACGACTTCCTTCATATACATGCTTTAGACATTCCTCTCGAAGATATTTCTCATTTTTAGAAATATCCATGCTCTCACTGTCATTTTGATACGAATCCTCAATAAAATCTGCCATGCCATCATCTTCATCATTGTCACACAAATCTTTTACTTTATCATCTTTGAATATAGATCTTTCAACTTTGCATATTGCACAGGATTAGTTTTGCGTAGCCTCCTCATGGAAACTTCTTATAAATGAGGTCTTACTGGTAATTGTGAAAATAGAAATTAAACTTCAAATATAAAATTAAGTATATAACTTATTAAATATGGATAGAAAATTTTTATTCTCTCTAGCTAAAAGGTGCTCTTGGAGGTCTACGCCATCCATAGTTCACTAATAGTTCATCACTAGCATGTAATGTAGTAATAACATTGACAACTATGTATCTTGATACATCTCTACTCATGTATGGTGATTCATGACTATTTTCACGCTCCTCAAATGTGCAATTAGTCCTTGAACTATTATGTAACCATCGACTACTATTTATTAAACCTACTATATTTCCATGTGTGTAAGGTCTTCCATCAATATATAATCTTTCATTTTCTGCATGCAAAATCCTTCTACTAGTAAGGGATGCTGCGTTCAAGCATATTCCATAAGTACTCATGCTTTGAACATAACGTGAAAGTCGATGCCAATCTCCCCATCCATATATAGGACCACAAAATGACATAAGAGTGACTTCAGAGTTCGGAGGCACATACAAATCCTCTACAATAAAGAGACCACGACCAACATTAGTAATAGTGGATGGAGCAATCATATAGCGGTTACCCCAAAAGCTGAAAACCTCTCTATCTAAAGGAAGTGGTCCTCTATTCCATCCTCCATATCTTCTTCTATCATATGTTTGTACTAAAGAACGATCACGAGCTGGCAATGGATAATCTCCAGCGGTTTCATTCTCTAAACCAGGAGGTAGAGGATTTCTAGAAACCTCTGCTTGTAATTGATGAACAACAAGTCCATGATGTATACGAGGTATATTAACATTATGAGAAAAATCATCATCATCATCATCATCGAGCAAGTATTCCTGTATATCAATAATAATTTGATTTTATACATGGTTTTTAAATAAAATAATGACATTAATATATATAGAAAATACATACCCAAGCATTATCACGTTGACTAGGTGATGGTGCACGCTCAAAAGTACCATACTCTGCCTCATGTTGAATACATTCCAATCGTGGTCTTCGATACGTGCCATAACAAGAGTTACACCAACATATAATATGCTCTTGATAGTAAAATTCATCATAAGTCCTATCGGAGGACACATGTGAAGTCGTTGCATGGGTAGGAGGTGGTGGAGTACCCTCTGATTGATCAGAATCTGCACATCATAAGAAACATAAAAAAAAATATAAGTTATGTATCCATCAAATATAGTTAAAATTAAATATTTCATATACTTACAGTATAAAGTCGTTGCACGATGAGGAGACGGTGGTGGAGTTCCATCTGATTGATTAGAATCTACAAATAATGGTATTTGATATTAATAATTTGATTATCTACATAAATAAGAAATTCACATATACATATTTATACATATACACATATTCACATATACACATTTACACATACACACATATTCACATATACACAACTACATATTATTGTGGGATAAATGCATGTATTTTGCATGAATGAGTGTATATGCATGCATGTGTGTGTACGTATATATGTGGATATGTATATGTGTGTTTATGTTATATGTATGTATATGTGTGTTTATGTTATATGTATGTATATGTGTATATGTATACATATATGCATGCATATATGTTTGCATGTATATGTGTATGTGGGTATGTGTATGTGTATGTGTATGTGTGTGTATATATGTGTATGTATTCTGACCTTTTTTTCTATTTGAGATTAAATTAACAGGAGATATTGTATGGTCGAAAAAAATAAGAGGCGAGCTAACATACCACCTGAGTCGTGGCAGTTTTTTCGTAGACAGCTACGTCTTCAGGAGTCATTTCCTCAGCAGAAGGTACACAAATTAATAGTTTATAGTTATAATTTTTACATATTTTAGTAATTTTTTACATTTAATTTATGTATTTTTTTCTTGAATAAACAGGCTGCTGCAAAGAAGAGAGTGGAGTCGGGCCACACATCGCACTTAAGCCAAATGGGCCATAATGGTTTTGTAGCTACGTTTGTAAGTATATGTGTTATTGTGAGTATATTTTTTATTTTAGTTAAAATGCAAGCAACTAATGTTTTTTATTTGTTTCATTGCAACGAAAGGATTATGGCCGATATCCTACGAAACACGAGACCGAGTGTGCTACACATTTTGGATATCGGCGTTTGGGCGAGTATATACAAGATCATCCTGATGCCTTTGTGAGTATTTTTAAATTTTATATAATTATGTTGTTGTTATGAATGTTTTAATTATTTTATTGATTTATGTTTGTTATATGTAATACAGGAGTATTATGGGGAGACAAATATGGATGAGGTGGAGAGACAAACACAGGAGGGACGATCTCGATCGTCACAGGGTGATCATGACGATGAGGATGAGGAAGATCAGGATTATCATGATATTGCTGATGATGATGATGATCATGATGATGATGATTAGGATTTTAGTTGATTATGACATTGGATTATATGTATTTACATTGATATATATATATATATATATATATATATATATATATATATATATATATATATATATATATATATATATATATATATATATATATATATATTATCTATATATTTTTCATTTCAGTTATGTTTTGAATTGTGTGTATGGTATTAAGTAATGAAGAGTTTTGTTCTATTGATTGTTATTATTGTTTATATTAAGCATGTGTTTTAATACTTTAATTATATAATTCATTCATATGTGTGTACCTAAGTGTATATGTATGTGTGTGTATATGTATGTATGTGCATGTGTATGTGTGTGTATATGTATGTATGTGCATGTGCATGTATAAGTGTATATGTGTGTATGAGTATGTGCATGTGTATGTGTGTGTATATGTATATGCATGTATATGTATAACTCTATGTGTATGTGTGTGTATGTGCATGTATATGTGTATATGTAGGTATGTGCATGTGTATATGTGTTTTAATACTATAATTATATAACTCATTCATATGTGTGTACCTAAGTGTATATGTATGTGTGTGTATATGTATGTATGTGCATGTGTATGTGTGTGTATATGTATGTATGTGCATGTGTATGTGTGTGTATATGTATGTATGTGCATATGCATGTATAAGTGTATATGTATGTATCAATATGTGCATGTTCTTGTGTATGTGTGTGTATATGTATAACTCTATGTGTATGTGTGTGTGTGTGCATGTATATGTGTATATGTAGGTATATGCATGTGTGTGTGCATCTTCATCATGTATAAGTGTATGAGTGCATATCAATAAGTGTGAGTATGGTATGTAATGAAAATAACACAATTCAAATGATCTACAAATAATAGAAAATGTACTTACAAGTGTTAGCCATAGTTTTTGCTTGGTTAGCTTCTTGAATAACCTACAATAAAGAGAGAAAGAAAAGAGAGAGACAGAGAGAGAGAGAGAGATCTAGAGAGAGAGAGATCTAGAGAGAGAAAGAATTCAAAGAGAGAAAGATGTAGAAAGAGAGAAACAAAGACAGAGGGACACAATAACGGAGAGCTTAGGCAAAACAACAATTCTGCATATACTTGCTTCAGCTCGTAAGCGCAGCGCAATTCCGAACGTTGGAGAGCTTTTCGATCGGATGCGTGAAAATGCCGATTGCAGAGCCCCCAACGTTTTAATTTTTGTCCATCAACATATCGTCGTGTAAGCGATGCTATTCGCCGTCGTATAAGCGACATTTTATAGCATCGGTTATGCGATGGCTACCGGCGTCGCTTATGCGATGCAAAAAAGCATCGCTTAAGTGACGCATTTAAATAGCGTCGTTTTAGCGACGTTGTACGGGAGCGTCGCAATCCAAGTCGCAAATACCGTCGTTTTTTGCATCGTCTAACCGACGGTCCGCGCCCGACACTAATTACGATGCAAGTTGCAATTTTATAGCGATGAAATTTTGTCGCCTTAACCGTCGCTATACGCGCGTATTCCTTGTAGTGTATAGCTCCTTGAAATCAGCACATATGAAACTAGAATCGGTCCAACCCACCTTGAGATCATAACTTATTAAACTACAACTGGTATATAGTCAAGTAGATTGACCACTAGGCCCATTAGAAAGCAAAGATTGGAAACATCTTGAGTGCACTTTGAACAAACCTTTGCCATTTGCCGGTTTGGTAAGACAAATTATTATAAGATTATACTAGGAAGACCCGTCATGAGGCGATTAAAGGTAGTACAAGATTGGTGGAAGAATTTCTTATACATAAAACATCCAAGGATGAATACAAAGATCAGATTACATGATTTTTCATATAGAGATGTTCCACCACTTCAATTGAATCTTGCACACAAAGAAATAGATGAGTTTTCCATTCATAGTTTTGATTCAAGTGATCCTTCATTGAGTTTGAGGAGGCATATATGCAAGCTATAGGAACGAATCCCAAATTTTACACGATGGACCACCCATCTGTCTTCAAAATAGGAGAATGTCTACCTAATAGAACTCAATGAAGCAAAGAAGAGGCTACTATGACAAATACTTTTAATGTTTTGAGGCTTTCTAAAACTTTTCGAAATATCAAGAAGAGGAGAAAAAGATCTCCATCCAAGTGCCTAGGAGGACATATGAAAATAGAGAGAAAACTAAATCAAAGTGATAATAACTATTGAAGAAGGTGAAAAGAGTTGTACATTCATAGGCAAGGATGTGTGTAAAGGAGAAGAAATATGGATGGCTGACCTACTTAAATAATTCCAATACGTTTCCTTATGGATTTATAACAACGTAATGGGAGTGTATCTTGAGATTTTCTCGCAAAAAATACGCATTACTTTCGATGCTAAATCCATGAACTTGAGTTGTTGGCTTTGGGATCTATTAAGAAAATTGAGCGCATATAGTGGGAGCCACCCTTAGTGTTAGTCCCCAAGAAGAAGGGAAAGCTTAGGGTATGCATCCCTTTAAAGAAACCAAATGCTACCACAATGATGAAAATTACCCTTTGCCCATAACAACTCATTTGTTGGAAGCGTTAGGAGCCAAGGAAGGCTACAACTTCCTTGATGCCTATTTTGGATATAAATAGGAGGCCATTTCTCATAAGGACCTACACAAAACAACCTTTTCTATCAATTGGAGAATATATGCTTTATGGTAATGTCATGTGGCCTAACCAATGCTCTCGCCACTTTCCAATGGTCAATGTTTCATGTATTGAAAGAATTCTTGGGGATTCCTATGCAGTTAGTCTTCAAAAAATGATTGATATATCTTGAAACTACATAGAATATCTAAAGAACTACAAAAATATAGAGTGTTTTTGAACCTAGAGAAGTGTGTATTTATGGTAGAAGAAGGTAAAATCCTATGATAGAGTGTATACAAATAAAATTTGTACCAAAAAATGATTGATATATCTTGAAACTACATAGAATATCTAAAGAACTACAAAAATATAGAGTGTTTTTGAACCTAGAGAAGTGTGTATTTATGGTAGAAGAAGGTAAAATCCTATGATAGAGTGTATACAAATAAAATTTGTACCAGCGGTGATAAGGTGAAAATTGTTTACATTAGTGAGGGCGAATATAACTCCATAGACACATGTGCACCTCATTTGTGTGTGAGTTTATGAGAAAAGTGAGAGAGGGAGTGTCCCCACCCCTCTTGATCTCAATTCTCACTGCATAGTGCAACTTGGAAGCTAGAATTTGAGATATAAGACCTTTGAGGTAATGCCTACAATTTTCTAAAAGTCATATTTACACAACAATACTTGATGAGTAGATATGAGCAAACCCAACTATTATAGTGCTCATGTAGGATCATATAAAAGTTAAAACTACATTATGAGCATATAAAGGGATTGATCATAATGAGCACTATCTATGGACACCGAACTATTTGAATTCACTACAACATATCAAGAGCATATCGACGTTGTCCATACCGACGGTCATGCCTCGACATCGGTATGACCGTTGAAAATGCTTGAGAAACCACGGATGCAATACCGACGTTATGAACCTCGGTATAGGTGTCGGTAATTTACTGGAAATTACCGATGCTTATATCGACGCTCTTACCGATGCTTATACCGACGCTTATACCGACACAACATTTTAACCAGACCCGAGAGCAAAAATTCGATATTTGCTCGCGTTTTGAATGAAATTCCGCTTCTGTCGAGTTTGCGTGCACGAACTACATTCTGAGCATATTGTGTACACACATCTCTCTCTTTCTCTCTCTCTCTCTCCCTCTCCCTCTCTCTCTATTTCTCTACACACACCTCTCTATTTCTCTAGATCTGAAATTTTGGTAAGTATCGCACATACTATAGCACCCTTTCTCTTTCTTTGTGTTTTCCCTTTTCTAATTTCTCTTGTCTTTAGTTTTGCAAGAGCTTTTTGGCGTGAGTTCTTTGAAATTCGATGAAAGACAACATTAAGTGGACTTTGATGACAACGCTCCAAACAATTACATCTAGGTAATTGATTGTCTTGTTTATGATTGATATAGAATAAGATAGAGAGAGAGAGAGATGAAAGAAAGAGAGAGATCTAGAGAAACATAAAGAGCGAGAGAGAGAGAGAGATGAAAGAGAGAGAGTGAAAGAGAGAGAGATGAAAGAGAGAGAGATATGAAATAGAAAGAGAATGAGATAGAGAGAGAGATGCATACATACATACACACATATATGCATACACATACTCACATACATATTACATACACACATGCATATTACATACACACTCACATACATATTACATACACACATACATATACATACTCATACATATTACATACTCACATGCATATGCATACACACATATATTTTGTAGAGAAGATTTGTAATATGGATAGACTAGTAAGATGTTTCTACTATTGATGGACTTTGAATTTGTAGTAATAAAGAAGGGTAACAATCATGCGTGGGTTGACCATCTCTCAAAGGGGTGGCTAATGAGTTGACCATCTCATGCACGTCTATTTAACATGGAGCTAGTCCCTTATTGAGCTAGCGTTTTTCGTAGTTTCTATTTATTTTATTTATTTCAACGTCGTTTTCAGTTTATTTGGTGTTTATGACTTGCATGTAACAAGTTGAAACCCAAATGGGTCCCCCATGAGGGAGATGATAGTTTTGTATGCCTCATTTGTAATGCCCTCTAGCTTACCGAACTCGTCCCTGGCTTTGTGGGATTTGGGGGATCCCATGGGCACTAGTCCCATTCACGTGTAACTTTTCTTCTTTATTTTAACTAAAGTCCGGAAGAATAGGCCATGGCCGAACTTACTTTTATTAAAAAAAAATTACGTTATAAAATTTCAAGTTATAATGTAAATTTTAAGTCATAAATCTAAATGTAGGCAAAAGGAATGTAAAGATGTGCATATAATACGAAGAAGGAGGAGGGCGCAGCAGCACCGTTGTTAATACTCCTTTTAAAAACAGCATGAGCTGTCCTTTTAGCACGCTTTTTTGAGTCTACGTCGCTTTTTTGTACATCGCTGCTCGTTCATGCGATTGCCGTCCTTGCACGACGCTTCTCTGAGTGTCGCTCTTTAATGGGAGAGACAATCCATGTCGCTCTTTAGTGGGAGAGACAGTTTACGGTTCATGGCAGCTTCTTTCCAACATGTATATAGAGCACTCCCCGACACCAATACACCCACAGCACTCCCCGACCTCATCAGGACCAACGCAGCCGCCTGCCTCCTCTATTTCAATCCCAGACATCGGAACGCGCACACATGGCACGCAATCCCCAACAGCTCCTTCTTCTTCTTCTCTGCACCTGGGCTTTGCTTATGTACTCCTCTCAGCCACTTGTCGTGTCGTCTCCATGGCCAAGGAAGCTCGTACAAAACGCTACAGCTGATGCCAAGACAGTCTTTTCGTTTCCAGTTCCACTTCCACTTCCGCTTCCGCTTCCGCTTCCGCTTCCATTTCCAGTTCCACTTCCACTCCCATTTGCACTTGGTGGTCGTGGAGGCGCAACACCAACTGAAGCAAACACTCCCACGGGGGGGAATGATGGCGGAGGATCACCGGTAGGAGGGAGTGGAAGCCCCTCTGGATCATCTGGCGATGCAGGATCATCAAGAGGAGTGAGTGGAAGTTCTGGCGGTGCAGGATCATCAGGAGGAGGAGGGAGTGGAAGCCCCTCTGGATCATCTGGCAATGCAGGATCATCAAGAGGAGGGAGTGGAAGTTCTGGCGGTGCAGGATCATGAGGAGGAGGAGGAGGCAGTGGAAGTCCCTCCAATACCCCTTCTCGCCACTAATGAAGCCATCGATTTTCCTCCATCTCCATCCCTTTGGGATTTTCACTTCTCTTGTTCATTTTTTGGTGTGGTCTCTTCCACCCTTACCTTTTCGTTGGAAGCACCATGCTCTATTGTCTGTTTGTTCATAGACTAGTGCGATACATATGTTTGGTTTTCCGCAAAAGGTTCATATCATTCTCTCTCTCTCTATCTCTCTCTCTCTCACACACACATGGCTTTGGTGACATCCCACTCTCTCGATTTCTTGAGACGTCTCACTTCATGCAACTGTTAAATTCTTCCCACTTACAACAGAGCGGAAAAAAGGGGTTTCTCCGATACTGCTCAGATCTACTCTTCTTGGACAGTTTTTACTAGATTTTATCTCTCACATAGAATGCCATAATCCTGACAATATTTCAAAATGGATTATTTGTTAGAGCAACGATTATTACAGTTTTCTTGCCTCTCTAGCTCTATAGTAGTCATTTTGTCCCCATTCTAAACCTAATAAACAATCCGCCTTATTTGACTCTTACATTCAAGCAGGATCATGTGATCTTGCATTAAAAGTAAAAGAAAAAGACTCACATTTATTCAGTTTTTTTTTTTTTGATACCACGCAATCTTCGCGCATTTGTATAGAGTTTTCTAGTTATTAAGCTCAATGATAGAGTGAGAAATCACTATCGTGGCATTTGTGTAAATATGTGGGACATGCTTTTTTGAAGTTCTGTGTCAATTCTTCTTGTTCATTTGTGTTATCCGGTCAAAAGTTCTCCATTTGTGTCATCTTAAGGATAAATATAGGAATATCAATTGGAAGCAAAAAATAGCCACATAATATTAACATCTTTGGCAAGCTAAGCCCTTTTATTTCCTATGTGTGGTACTTAATCATGTAAGTTATTCGATATGCATATGGAAAAGAACGACGAAAACACAATGTTTTACTTTGATTGTACAAGACCATTCTTATTTTGTACAAGCCTAATTACAAGTTACCAAATAGACTAGGACTACCACTCGATGTTCTGATTGCTTTGTTCATCTTCCTCTATGTGGAAAGATTTTGTTCGGATCACAAGCTGTAATAAAATACTAGTTTGATTACTATCCGTTCATGCAAGTGGGTTCGTGGATGGACCATTCATACCTTCATAGCTCCCTTTCTACTTGTTCTATCCCAAAAAAAATGGGAATTCAACTCTCATTGCACAAGAAAATATCATCTTGTAAATTCATATGTATGTGGTAAGTTTATTGAGAGTTCTATAGGTAACCTCATGACACGTGTTTTTCAGCATTAATTAAAAATGGGTTCTGTACTTAACCTCGTAAGAACCCTCAGCAATACGATGGCTTCTTTTGTTCAGTCCTAACACTACAAGGAATATGGGTGCATAGCGACGGTTAAGGTGACACAATTTCGTCGCTATAAAATTGCAAAATGTGTCGTAATGAGCATCGCACATGCACGGTCGATTAAACGACGAGCCAAACGACGTTTTTTGCAACTTGTGACATGACAGGGTATGTGACACTCGCATAGAGCATCGCTAACACGATGTTTTTAAATAGTGTCACATAAGCGATGCTTTTTTGCGTCACATAAGCGACGCTTTTTTGTGTCGCATAAGCGACGCTTTTTTGCGTCGCTTATAAACATGTCGCTCATAGCATCGCTTACACGAAGGTCTGTTGACGGAAAAAAATTAAAACATTGGAGGCTCTTCGATCGGCATTTTCACGCATCTGATCGAAGAGCTCTCCAACGTTCGCAATTGCACTGCGCTTACGAGCTGAAGCAAGTATATGTAGAATTTTTGTTTTGCCTAAGTTCTCTCTTATTGTCTCCCTCTGTCTCTGTTTCTCTCTTTCTAGATCTTTCTCTCTTTGAATCCTCTCTCTCTCTCTATTGCAGGTTATTAAAAAAGCTAACCAAGCAAAAAGTATGGCTAGCTATTGTAAGTACAATTTCTATTCCTTGTATATCATTTGAATTCTCTTATTTTCATTAGATAGCATACTCACACTTATTGATATGCACTTATACACTTATACATGATGAAGATGCACTTTCACACTATACACATATACAAATGCACATACACAAACATATATACACACAGATACATGTGCACATACACTTAGACATACACACATACACATGCATATGCACAAACATTTCTACAACCACATAAAAAGAGTTACATGCATGCATTATTGCATATATATATGTATATATATATATATATATATATATATATATATATATATATATATATATATATATATATATATATATATATATATATATATATATATATATATACACACACACACATACACACATCAACATATATGCAAATACATGTATATGCACATCCACATGCATGCACATTCACATGCATGCACATGGATGCAAATGGAAATGCATCCACTTACACATGCATGTTTCATACATTTACACATACACACACACACACACACACACACACACACACACACACATATATATATATATATATATATATATATATATATATATATATATATATATATATATATATATATATATATATATATATGTATATATATATATGCACATACGTACACACACATATACACATGCACACACACATGCACATACCTACATATACACATATACATGCACATACACACATATACACACAGAGTTACACATATACATGCACATACATATACACACATACACATGCACATGCACATACTCATACACACATAGACACTTACACATGCACATGCACATACATACATATACACACACATACACATGCACATACATACATATACACACACACATACAGATACATTTAGGTACACACATATAAATGAATTATATAATTAAAGTATTAAAACACATGCTTAATATAAACAATAATAACACTCAATAGAACAAAACTCTTCATTACTTAATCTGAAAAGCGTTTTTTGCCATATGTACTAATAATTTTCGGGAGACGTGGTTGACAGCCCCATACACACAATTCAAAACATAACTAAACTGAAAAATATATAGATAAAACTATATATATATATATATATATATATATATATATATATATATATATATATATATATATATATATATATATATCAATGTAAATACATATAATTCAATGTCATAATCAACTAAAATCCTAATCATCATCATCATGATGATCATCATCATCATCAGTAGTATCATGATCATCCTGATCATCCTCATCCTCATCGTCATGATCACCTTGTGATGATCGAGATCGTCCCTCCTGTGTCTTGTCTCTCTCATCCATATCCGTCTCTCCATAATGCTCATGTATTACATATAACAAACATAAATAAATAAAACAATTAAACCATTCATAAAAATAAAATAATTATATAAAATTTAATAATACTCACAAAGGCATCAGGATGATCTCGCATATACTCGCTCAAACCCCGATATCCAAAATGTGTAGCATACTCGATCTCATGTTTCGTAGGATATCGGCCATAATGCTTCCGCTCCATTGAAACAAATAAAAAAGATTAGTTGCTTGCATTTTAACTAAAATAAAAAATATACTCACAATAACACATATACTTACAAATGTAGCTACAAAACCATTATGGCCCATTTGGCCTAGGTGCGATGTGTGGCCCGACTCCACTCTCTTCTTTGCAGCAGCCTATTTATTTAAGAAAAAACATACATAAATTAAATGTAAAAAATTACTAAAGTATATAAAAATTATAGATATAAACTATTAATTTGTGTACCTTTTGTTGAGGAAATGACTCCTGAAGACGTAGCTGTCTATGAAAAAGCTGCCATGTCTCAGGTGGTATGTTAGGTCGCCTCTTATTTTTTTCTACCATACAATATCTCCTGTTAATTTAATCTCAAACAAAAAAAAATCAGGATACATACACATATATAATCATTGGACCTTGGCTAATCTGATAGAACACTTGATGATTATGGGGTTTGAAGGACTAACTCAATCCAAATTCAAAATTCAAGGACATAAGGTGAGAAATGTTTCGTGCTTCTGTTAAAGTAATCTTTTCTAAGTCCCTATAGATTGGAGCAAAGATGGAACAGAACTCTCATTGTCATAGTTCTTTTCCAACCTGATAATGTCACTTCTTGGGCCCTAGTCATTGTATCTCATGGTTTTTGCACTTTCAAGACCCTTGTAAAAAGTAGGATAATCGATTCATGTTAGATATTGTATATACCTTCTTCTCTGATCCCTTCTCTCCTACTAAGATATCAAAAAATCCTCTTGATCTAGAATCGGTCTATGTTATATGGAGCAAACCTCAAGAAGAGGTGTGAACCACCTCTTTGTTGGATAAGTTTAAAGGGCTCACACATGAGTGCCATGTGGCACCCATGTGTGAAGCCATGTAGGGGAAGCTCACTTCTATAGTGAGTGAGAGAATAAATATAAAACCACCACGTGGCTGGGAGGTTAATATGAAGCATCGTTCTCCGTGTCGATAGCCGACAGACTTTTTCGCAGTGAATGCCTAACAAGACAAAACAAGGGGGCTCATCGAGGGTTAACATTGGTATCCGAGCCAGTGGACATTGGGCAGAGCACTAGCAGCGCAACACGCAGGACGTCCGACGGACACGAAAGGTCAACAGACGGCCGACAGATGGGAAAGCAGCAGGCGGACGCCCGTAGGTAGCCCAACTCCCTCTCCTCCCCTTCTCTAGGATGAAAGAATGAAGGGACTACTATTGAATATATAGAGAATTTTCACGCTTCTGAGCCCCTATGTGGGATAAGTCCCTTCGCCATCGTCGACTGCTGAAGTCTTTGGAGAAGATTTTTTGAGAGCACAAGAGCTATTACTAGGATTAAATTCGAGATTTTTGGTAAACTTTGGGGAAGAAGAAAATAACACTGAGTCACAACAAAGGAGAAAAAAGACATGTTCTCTATTCCTTTTTACCTAAAGACCACTATATCAAGCAATAAAGTGGGCATTTTACAATATCTAGAAAGCATCACTTGTTCTTGCTTGTAAATATTGTCACTAGAAGCTTGATCTCATATCCCAAGTAGTCAAGATAGATAAAATAAAATTCTTGTTGCCATGAAAACTAGTTGTTCAGCATGATCAAGAATCCCACATCATGATCTTTGACAATAGATTAGAGTTGAAGGTACAAGTAAGAGTTCGGGAAGCTCCTTCATTACATCTATAACCTCAACAAGCACAGATTATAGCTGATTAAAAGTTACTCAAAAATTAGAGTACATGTGTTGCAAAAATCGGAACATTTTAACAAGGCAATTAAGATCATCACCTTTGTATGGTTAAGATCCTCATTGAATGCCTGGCCATATTCACAGAATATGAAATACATTTCACAAAAGCATTCCCAAGAGAAGATAATAATCAACAAAATTATACTAAGAAACATTCACACATGATCATAGAAATGCTCAAGATAAATCAAGCTGAACACAAAGTGAAAGCAGAACTCGACATTATATTTCTATTAAAATGATTTTTTAAATTTCATGTGTTCTACAAGAGTAATATGAATCTACAATAGAAGATGATCATAGCTTTCCTCAGGCTCAAGGATATTGGGATCCTCTGGAACATTAGAACACATATCCTGCCTCTCTTGCTCCATCGGATTGGCTCTTCAAGGTCAGCCATGTCCCCCTGTTCGTCTGCAAGTGGGGGAACAGGCTCCCTTGAAGCCGGTTGGAATCTCTCCATGTCTGCAATCTGCTTCCTTCCAACCTCTTGGTCTTCATCTGGGCATTCATTCAGCCCATTGATTCTCATTCTAATGAAGCTCACTTGAGCATCATCCTTCTCCACAGCTATGCAGTGCCTGAACATCTTTAAGGAGCAAGCCAAAGTCGATCCTGAAACAGCAGAAAACCACTTAGAGGCGTCAATCAACCATGACTAATGAAAATTGTGAAAATTGAAATTACGTGTGCCCGAAAAAAGGTCTAGGACCCAGTCATCATCATTGGAGAATAGCTGAAGCAATCTCATTATGAGTTTCTGTGGCTTCTGATAGGGGTTAACCAATGTTATGTCCCCAGCTACATGACGAAGTTTCTTGGTAACGGCTGGGAACATGAGCACATTTGAGATCCCATTCTCATTGCAATGCTCCCTGACTCTCCTTTTGCTTACTTCATCATAATAGCCAACTGTAATGCATTCAGTGGAGCTCACAAACCTATGCAAAGGAGTGTGATTTACATTTGTCTTCACCCTACAAACAAGAACTATGAGTCACAGAGAGCATCATTAAAGCGGCATGGAGATAGAAAGAAGATTACTTACCACGTGAGGCACTCCACAGCATGACATCTTGCCTTCAGAGCAGTTGAAACAGAGAAAGATTGGTCTCTACTATGGAAAATTACTATCCTCCAAAGAGGAGACATAGTCAACTCTGCAAAATCAGTGACCATCTTCCGAATCTGAGGGTGTTTGAAGGGTTCATCATCATTAACTGATCCCAACATCCTAAATCCATAGGGTATGTCTGCTATGAGAAGGGAGTAATGTTTTCTAGGCACAACAGAACAAATATTATTTACATCACTACAGAATACATTGTAATATACAGGCCTAAGGGGGTCTAGGGGATTGGAGAAACATTTCAGATCAGGTTCATCATCAAAATCCATCTCCTTGGCTTTCAGTCTAGATTTCTCATGCCTTGCTCTTTGAATGTGAGCCACGAATGCAGGGGGGCAATCATCTAGTAGCTCTGCAGACTTACTTTTCTTTGGTTTCTGCAGAAAAAAGTGGAAAGACAATTAAATGAGCTCTTCAATACAACAAACAGAACATAAGGAACAGTCCCAAGACGCCAGGTCGACTGGTTGGGTCCCTCGCCTCTTGAGGCGGGGGCGAGGGTTCAACCCCCCTGTGCTGCGGGACAGTGTATCCGCCTTCGGGCACGAATTCAGGCCTTCGGGCGTTAACCAGCTGGGCCTCCGGGCCGTTCACATCGATGTATGGGCCTTCGGGCCGTTCACCCTGTCTGCCCCTGCTCTTGTGGGATAAGGGGGGTCCCATGGGTACTATGCCCTTCATTGTACAGTTGTTTCTCTTTCAAAATTAAAGTCAGGGGGAGTAGGCCTCGGCCGAACCTCCATTTTAAAAAGAACATAAGGAACCGATGCATGGCATCGATTTCGTGTGGGGGTAGATGCCAGGCATCGACTTTCTACTGAAAGTCGATGCCTGGCATCGACTTTGGGACATAAGTCGATGCTTGGCATGGACTCATGCCACGAGGTCGATGCCAGACATCGACTTATACTGCAGGTCGATGCCAGGCATCAACTTATGCCCCCAAGTCGATGCCAGGAATCGACTTTTGGCTACAGGTCGATGCTAGGCATCGAATTTAGCCGTAAGTCGATGCCAGGCATCGAATTCGCACTAAAAGCCTGGCATCAAATTGGTTAGGTGAATCAAGGCATCTAACCTAATGGCAAACCAGGCACAACCTCAGATAGAGAACCTACCCAATCATGAAACAGGATGAAATATTCTGATAAAGCTTTGTAGGATGATGTGGTTGGATAGTCTGCTTGGACCTCTGTCCAAGAAAAGCAACCCAGCCTCTTCATCATCACCTCCTGAATTTTCATGTATACTTTATGACTACAGTCACAGAAATAAAAAAGAGACTAGGTTAGACCAGAAACATGGGATGAGGGAAAAAGGATCTGAGAATAACATACATACTTATTGAGCTCAGTCACCATCTCCTCGAGGCTTAACTCCTTGGAGATTACCCTTGACAAAGTTGATATAATCAATGTATCATCCTTGATTCCTTGAAGGGCCCTCCATGGTGTCAGCTTCATGTCCTCAGGAGCCTCTTCAATTCAGAGGTCAACTTTCCTTCCCTTTCCCTTCAGATCAACCTGTGGGTCTGGCCTCGACTTTCGTTGCTTCTGGCCCTTGACCTCCTTGTTCTCCCACATTGTGAAAGTTTTATCCTGTAGATCCCAGATCTCACCTGATCTGAATGCCAGTTGAAACCATGGATCATATTTCCTCAAAGCATCAGACTTTCTATTCTCATCGAGTGCAATTCCAACCTCAATAAGGCATTGCTTTCGTAGATTGGGATGTATTCTTCCAGCTTCCTTCACAAGACAATCTTCATATTCATGGTGGAAGAACCGAATTCTCTCTATGGAGGACATTTTTTGCCTGTAGTCATTGTCATTGTTGTGATCCCAAGCAAGAAGCTTGGCTTCCTCAGTTGTAAGACCAGCATATATCTTACACTCTGCATACCTAAAGAAAAATGTGGTAGGGTGCTCCTTCACTAGCTATCTATGGGCCTCTGTAGAGTGTGAACCTCCAATCACATAATAAGTATAATCCTCAAACAAGCCCTCATTGAACTCATCCACAGAGCTGCACTCATTCGGATCCACCATGACAAGGAATGGCACAACAGTAGCATGAGGATTTATTTTCATTTTCTTCTTAAGATTCTGCACGTGCAAATTGTGTGGCTCCCTGATCTCAAGGGGCCTCCTCCCTGTGACTGGATCTATTGGTGGCCTGTGGATGATATTGATTGGCAGGTGGAACAACTGCCCCTTCTTCACAACTTTTCTTCTAGCTATGTCCTCCCTCATCTTGTTCTACTCAGTACCAAGAACACCCGAGGCAAGCTCTCCACCAGGTGCAACAATTATATCCTCAGAGCTAGAGCTTGAGTCAGAAGACTCCTCTTCTGAAATTCTCTTCTTTTTCTTTTGGAACTTTTTCTGCACGCTCTGCTTACCCCTTGCCTTTACAGGGGTTGTCATCTTCTGTTGTGTTGGCATGCTGTTGCCCTGGATCCATGGCATCAAGTCCTTGATAAGATTGACTGAGTCCCTGCATATCTCAGCTAGCCCATCTGGAACACAGCACTCTGGGCACAAGAAATCCATCTTGCATATAACATTTCTTAAACCTTTCGATGTCTCTACCAAGAAAAGGAGGTTGTCAGAATCCTCATCTTCATAATCCAGCTTGTACACAAGGCCATACTGAAAACCTTGTGTTGTCGTAATCTTTCCTCTCCCATATGCCCCTGCGAACACAAGAAGGACTGCATTCTTTTCTTCAACATACTGAAGGCACCACTCCAGATTTGTCATGTCCCGCAGTCGACGATCTGTCCTTAAGACCTCAGCGTCCCTCGACCTATCCTTCATAGTTGTATCATCCTCAGGAATTTTGATGCTACTCTGTCCTCCAGAGGATATTCCTAGCGGGTTGCTGGCCTTCTCAGAGGACAAGGATGCAATAATTTTCTTTGGTTTTTCTTGGTGACCAATGCCTTTGTCACGTTGCTGATCACCAGAGCCCATGGTGACTCTCAGCTTCTTGAAGGGCCTCTCACTCTTGGACTCCGCATCCCTGAAGGCGATTGGAAATATCAGCTCATACGTAAATGTGGTTTTCAAAGGCCCAAGTCGATGCTAGGCATCGACTTTTAGGTTCAAGTCGATGCCAGGCATCGACTTTTAAGTGCAAGTCGATGCCAGGCATCGACTTTGTGTGCAAGTCGATGCCGGGCATCGACTTGCACACAAAGTCGATGCCTGGCATCGACTTGCACTTAAAAGTCGATGCCTGGCATCGACTTGAACCTAAAAGTCGATGCCTAGCATCGACTTGAACCCAAAAGTCGATGCCAGGCATCAACTTTGCACCCTAAAGTCGATGCCTGGCATCGACTTTCAGGCCAACTTCGATGCCAGGCAAGTCGATGCCAGGCAAGTCGATGCCAGGCAAGTCGATGCCAGGCAAGTCGATGCCTGGCATTGACTTTTAGGTGTAAGTCAATGCCAGGCATCGACTTGCACGGAAAACTCGATGCGTGGCATCGACTTGCACCTGCAGGTCGATGCGTGGCATCGACTTGCACACAAAGTGGATGCCTGGCATCGAATCTTACGTGTAAGTCGATGCTAGGCATCGACTTGCACCGAAAAGTCGATGCCTGGCATCGACTTGAGGCCTCAAGTCGATGCCTGGCATCGACTTGCACCTGCAAGTCGATGCCTGGCATCGACTTACACCTAAAAGTCGATGCCAGGCATCGAGTTGTACCCTCATTGGATCTATATGTTTAGAGCTAAGAAATATAAAAACCTAGAAAGCAGACTCTTTACACAAACATACAAAGGGAATCTTTTAGGAATCTTTTTATATGGTATGATTTTGTCTACCTCTTGGTACTCTTGCCAACATTCTTCTTCTCCATCAGAGTTGCCTTGCTGGTATGCTGAGCTCTGTGCTCCATGGCTGTCTGTGCTCTGTTGCTCTCTCTTGCTAGTGGATTTTGAAAATGAGAATGATCTCCTCCTCTGCTATTTATAGGCAATTGGGTAACTTGAACCAGAGACTAACTAGATCTAACTGAATGAGTCCAGTTGCTAACTATATCTGTCAACTTATCTAACCAGGGAATACCACCCACACTAATAGGCTGTTTCAGAGCCACTTTAATGAAATATTCATTGAACCTTGCAACTATTTATATACATTTGCATGGAAATTACACTTCAATGGCAAGAGTATGGTATGTACATGAGGATGTCTAATCTCATGTAGAAATTTTTTCTTAGAATCTCTTGCTTGGGAGAAAATCAAGTCTAAGTTGTGTTGAATATGGGAGATTAATGACATCTTTATAGTGTTATCTTGCTCACTTTAGTTCATATTCACATTTATCTTGTAACACATTGTTGAAATGGAAAATCAATGTATGAATAAACATTCAAGTAAAGATCCTTGCAACTATTTATATACATTTGCATGGAAATTACACTTCAATGGCAAGAGTATGGTATGTACATGAGGATGTCTAATCTCATGTAGAAATGTTTTCTTAGAATCTCTTGCTTGGGAGAAAATCAAGTCTAAGTTGTGTTGAATATGGGAGATTAATGACATCTTTATAGTGTTATCCTGCTCTTTTTAGTTCATATTCACATTTATCTTGTAACACATTGTTGAAATGGAATATCAATGTATGAATAAAAATTCTGTGTACCTCTTTTACACATAATTCTTTTTTAATATACTTTCATCTACCTCTTTGAGATCTAGCCAAGACCACAATAAAACCTAATCCTTGAAATCTTATTTACCAAAGGTAAAATTTCTTCTTGTATAGTCTTCAATGGCACTACTCCAAACAATTTTAATATATAATCCAGTTGGAACTCAACTTGGATATATTTTGATTCACTCACAATGCTAAGACTCAATGACTCATATCTAGTTAGAAATCAACTATGTTTCTCATTTCAAAAGTGAATCAAATCTTTGGTTCTTTTATTAGGGTATATTTGAGTAATTAAGTCATTTGATGTAATTTGATGTTTAATGTTATTTAATGTTACTTTAATAAACTTTTGATTTCATATCTTCTTGATGTGACATTTGATGTGACATCTTCACTTGATCTCGAATTTCTACTTATTTAAAAAGGTCATTCATCTTCAGTCTTCTGTGAACTCAGTGAAGATGAGCTCAATCTTTTCAGTGGATGCTTGGGCATCAGCTTCCTCTGCTCATATTGATACAGTTTTGGATTCATTGTTCTCAGTTGACCCTTTCCACAGAAGTGATGATCCCTATGATTTAGAACGTGCTGATGATTCCATGTTTTCTGTTGAGTCATTTAAGTTATCCAATTCACAGTGCAATGCTGCTCAACCAAATGCACCTCTTGATCTCCCACCTGATCCAACCATTGATCTTCCTTCTGACTCAAGTGCATGTGGAGCAACGGAAAAGCAAAGCAAGCTCAATCTACGATTTAAAAGAAGGCCTCGTGAAGTAAGTCAAAAAAGATTTAAATTTCTTACTTCAGATAGACATATTGCATTGGATATTGTGAAGCATTGTTGTGGTTTGAAATGTTTGTACAATTTAGGAATGAAGAAATTAAAGCACCTAAGAGAAAAATTCCTCCATTTAGATAGTGAAAGGCAGGATATATACCTTGTTTTTCGCATGCAAATGATTGAGGATAACATGTCAGTAACGCGTGTTGGTTTTGAATATTTCTTTAGTCAAGGGATGCGATGCTGTAGTGCTGCATTTAAAATTGCAATGGGTGTGGGAAATTTTAGAATACATAGGGTTCAACAAGGGCTTTTGAATGGGGATCTCATTTTGGATACGTTCCATGTTGGGACCAAAGGATCTGTTGGACGTCATGCAATGAATTGGATGATGAACTATTTTAGCTTGCATTGTGAGGTTATGCCTACAACTGGAAGGTTGCACTTGTCAGATAACTTTACTCGTCGAGAGGTATTTCAAATATATAGAGAAGACATGGAAAATAGAAATGAGAAGTATGTGTTGTATCGTCACTTTACTCGATTATGGAAGGAAGAGTTTAACAATGTTTCTATTCCTCGTAAAGTTAGAATGGGTGAATGTTCAGTTTGTGCCACTTTGAAAAACATGGCAAAAGGGGCTACAACACCACAGGAAAAGAATAATTTAAAAAACCTTCTTAACAACCATCGTGAGAGTCAAGCTTTAGAGAGAAAGAAAGCAATTCATCATCGAAGTAAAGCACTCAGAAATCCGGAGCATTATATGTGTTTGTTGATCGATGGTATGGATAAAAAAAAAACTTGTTTGCCACATTTTTATCGCATCCCTAAGGACATTAGAGATGAAGTCCTTGTGCAAATGCATTTGGTTGGTGCTTTGGTATACAATGGAACTGTAATGTCTAAGGTTTTCTTCACATATCCGAATGTGCATAATGATCCAAACCTTACAGTTACTGTCATTCATCGTGTTTTGCAATTATGGAAGGGTCTTTTGCCACCAACTCTATATTTGCAACTAGATAATACTGCAAGAGAGAATAAAAATTCTACAGTCTTTGGATATTTAAGCATGCTTGTTGAAAAACAGGTATTTCAGAAGGTTAAGGTAAATTTCCTTCTGGTTGGCCACACTCATGATCACATTGATCAAATGTTAAGTACTTTCTCTAAGAAGTTGGCACGTAACAATGCTTTTACTCTTCCGATTTTATCTGAGTTGATTTCAGAAGCATATACTCCAAAACCAGAAGTTCAACACCTCACACAGATTTATGACTTTAAGCACTTTTGCTCAATGGGCCTTGATAATAGTGCTAAGGTTTTGGCTCCATTGCTCAATATTAGTTTCAACCATGTATTCTTGATGAGGAGGGTTGATGAAATAACCCTTTTATTTGCAAAGCAGTATTCATCTTCTCTTGGGTGGGAGCCTCAAGAGGGATGCAGATTCTTATTGCAGGTGCCTAATTTTTCTACTGTAACAGTGTTTGGTGCAGAACAATCACCATATGAAGATAAAAACAATACAGAAAGATGTGGAAATGTGGTTGATCAAAGTAAAAGCTGGATGCATGCACTCATTGAAAAGAAGAGATATATTGAGCGTGCAAAAAAATATGCTGGAGATCAAGATGTATCTTGGTGGGAGGACTTTTTCAATCATCAAGAAGAGATTATACAGTATACAATTGCAGGTCACTGGCCAGTTGATGTTCCATTCACATGGGATTTTTGCACACAAACATCCGTGAATGTGGCCCAAGCATGTAATGCAGATGCACTTCAAAGTTTTATACATCCACCAGAAAGAAATATTTATGTAGGCCCAAGGATGACAAAACAGGTAGAAGCAAGATGGCAAGGAAATTTAATAGAGATAAATGTTGGAACACTTATTGCAGTTCTTGCTGATGGTGATGAGGCTACCAGACCATTTTGGATTGCAAAGGTTTTAGAGATAACTAAAGATATTCATCAGAGAAGAATAGAGGCTTTGATGGTGCATTGGTATTACACTAAAAGTAGTAATGCATTCACAGGTAAATATAACTTAGAAATGGTGTGTGATACTAAACGAACAGGTTCAAAAAAGAAAAAGAATATTCGAAGCACATCCACTCTTAAAATGGATGATGTAGATATTCTTGTTTATGATTTTTCCTTGACAAAAACAGGTCACTTGAGGAAAGCAACCATCAACATGATAAAACAAAAGCTTCCAGATGTATGTGGTACAGGAAATCATAGGCAAACAAGAAGAGTTGTGCATGATCGTGCAGAATTTGGTATGTACGTGGATGAAGATAGAGCTCTTGTGGATATAGAAGAAGAAGAAGAGAGCTCTCAACAGTATGAGACTGAATCAAGTGCATCAGATGATGAGGGTGTAGACATAGATCGACAAAGTTGTGAGTTGCATTGAAGCTCTCAGACATTTTTAGTGCTTATATAAATGCCTCGAAGTAGTTTGGTTAATGAAACCATGTTTTGTAGCAATTTTGAATAACAATCAGATATCCACCCATTAAAAATATGTCTAAAATGTTATTTTTGTATAAGAACTATTTAGTTCTATATTCTTTATATAGATTTTAGACATGTCAATGTCTTATCATATAGATTTTGGACATGTCAATGTCTTATCATATACATTTTGGGACATGTCAATGCCTTATATAGTGAAATTTTGAGTACATTTTGAGCTCTTTTTTTATGAGAAAATGACAAAAAATGTCAAAAATCACATGTTTTCACCTCATTTTTGTAATATATGTATACTGGTATAAAGGAATCTCAAACATAAGCTGCCATTTGCTTCATTTTTGACGAGAGTGTTCTCTTTTTACGACATAGTTCTCGTTTGTTACGACTCGCTGTTAAATACCTTTTGGATCAAAGTTTTGAGAAAATCATGATGCATAAAGTAATACGGGCTGTGGAGAAGGGTTATGGGTCTTGGGTTTTCCTTGAAAAGCTTCAGTCCTTCAGTTTTGAGTTCTTCAAAGTCTCTACTTCAAGAAGGTTAGCATTTTCACTTCCTACCCTTGACCTACCCGACTTCTCCGCACCATAGCTTCCTCATACGATATCGGATTCCAAAAATCTTGGTCACGTTTCGAAGCTACACTCCTAAGCTTCGCTCACAAACCATCACTGTTGGACTTGGACGAGATTTGCCCCACCAAAATCTCTTTGCAACGCTTCAGCAGGAACTATGCAGCTACTCCCGGGCCTAGTTTTTTGTCATCCGGACTCCAAATCCACCTTTTTCACTTGGGATAGTCTCAAATTCTTGAAGTACAGGTTCTGGGCAGCAATTTGTGGACAGGTGAGGATTGTTACATCTCTGAAATTGATCAGTTTCACTCATTTTGCCCGATTGGGGCTTTTCCCACGTGTTTTTGGTATTGTTTTGGATGGTTTATGGTGTTTAGAACCTCCCCGGACCAAGCGGACATTTCCGATTTTCTTTTGGGACTGGCGAGGATTCAAAATCAGCGGCTTGAAGCATCAAGGACCACTTGGATTTCGCTTCCGCAGCTCTACTTTGTAACAGGGAAGTGCTCTTGTGATATATTTATCTTCTTCTTGCATATTTGAACTTTACTTCCATTTATTTTCATACACTCTAGTTAATAAACGGGAGAAGGGTACTTAAACATGGAAACTAAAGGTAAACAAGTAGTTGAAACCACTTCTCCACCTAAAGAGCAACTAGAGGATCCTGATGCTAGAATGGAAGAAGTAGAATTAGGGCAAGAAATAGAAGAGAACCTAGAAGAGAAAGAGCCTTCACAGGAAGAGTACACTTATGAAGAGCTTATAGATGAATTTTTCACTCGTGACCAATTCATAAACTTGAAAGAGCAAACCCTTAAATTAGAGAAAGATTTGGGTAGCATCAGATCTCTTATACAACAACTTAAGTCTGAAATGATCTCACTTGCGACTAGTGTCACCTCTTTCCTAGCTAGGAAGGAAAGAGAGACTCCTACTATTCCTCTAGAGATTACTAGGAAAGAGACTTCTCTTTCTAGTAAGCACAAAGGGGAGAGCTCTAGGGAAGCTCCCCTCCTGAAAGACTTGAAGCCACCTACCTTTACGGGGGATGACCGAGACAGGAATAAGGATGCAATCTACACTTTTTTACAAAAGTGGCACGATTTGCATCAATTGAAGGGCACCCCACCTGAGTATCGTGTGCTAGAGGCGAGTCTCTCCCTCGGCCCGCGTGCTTATAAGTGGTGGATGAGTCTTAAAGAGGCGAACTCTATCCCTACAGATTGGACTCGGTTTGAGACTCTTTTTCTAAAAGAGTTTCTTCCTAAGAACGAGGAAGAGAGGAATTGGGAGGAGTGGGATAGGATTCGATCAAATATGCACAGATATGAGGACCATAACCGTCCTCAGTACACTCCTATGGAGACGGATCAGCCCCTCAAGCCTCTTAGTATGACTAAATTTAAAAAGAAGTTACCTTTTGGGAAAAACAAAGTTTTTATTAAAAAACAAAGATCACAAGGGCCTAGACTATCCACAGACCAATTTGAGAAGGCCAAAAGAGAGAACCTGTATTTTAGGTGCCTATCCCAAAGCCATTCACAGTGGAACTCTCCACTCAAGAAGGGGGAAGAAAAGAAAAAGGGACCAGAGTCTAGTACGGCCCCTGAAAAGGGCAAAAAGGTGGTCCACCTAGTGCAGACCCTTCCTATTTATGGAAGCTCTAGCTGCAAGGGAGTGGAGGTGATGCACGAGGATATAGAGCACACCTGTTGTTTGACTCAGTCATTATGGTCACCGCAGTTTGGACCACATGACTTAGTTAAGCTACATGGTAGTGTGTACGGGACCAGGGTGCGGGTCATGATAGATGATTTTGCCACTCATAATTTCATAAACTATGCTTTGGTCAAGAAATTAAAGATTCCCCAGCAGCCTAGTGCACATAAATACGTTGTATCTATGATGCAAGGGCAAGATAAAAGGATATGGGATACTATGGTATCCAATTTGGAAGTCAAAATGCAGGATTATACGGATTATATGGACTTCCAAATTATGAATATGGAGAGGACAGATCTAGTCTTAGGAAGAGAGTGGCTATGGGGGTTGGGAGACACACTTAAATGCAGCTATCAAAACAGCACACTCGAGTTTGAAAAGAATGGAAGTAAAGTTTGTATTCAGGGAGAGAGAGATGTACCTAGTGCACCTCTCATTTCATCACTAGAGTTGTATAGTCTCTATTATTCTTAGCATGTACATGACATGTTTCTATTGTATAGTCATGATATGGAGCATTGTACAGATAGCTCATCTAATGTATATTTTCATGCTTTGAATGTAAATATGAACAGGACTTTCTACTATTCTTTTTTCCAAGAGTGTGTGGTTAAAAGTTTTAAGGATCTTATGTTTGAGTACAGAGATGTTTTTCCCACTGACTTACCTAGAGGGCTACCACCTGAGAGAGGGAACATTGACCATGCCATAGAGGTTGTTACTAACACTAACCCTATTTTTAAACCACCTTATAGGCTTAGTGTTTCTCAGCATGAGGAGGTTGAGAAGCAATTGCAGGATTATTTAGATAAGGACTTCATCAAACCTAGTAACTCATCATGGGCATCGCCAATGCTTCTAGTTAAAAAGAAAGATGGCTCTATGAGACTATGTATAGATTATAGAGCACTTAATAAGGTAACTATCAAAAATAGGTTTCCAATGCCTAGATTGGAAGACCAATTTGATCAGTTACACCAAGCTAGGTATTTTACCAAGCTTGACCTTAGATCAAGATATCATCAGATCAGGATTAGGGCAGAGGATGTCCCTAAGACTGCATTTAGGACTAGATATGGGCACTATGAGTTTTTGGTGATGCCTTTTGGTCTCACCAATGCTCCTGCCACTTTCATGAAGCTCATGAATAGTGTTTTATGGCCTTATCTAGGACACTTTGTGGTAGACTTTTTGGATGAAATTCTGATCTATAGTGCATCAGAAGAGGAGCACTTGGAACACTTGAGAAAAGTATTTCCAAGTGCTAAGGGAAAATTCACTCTTTGCTAAGGAGTCAAAGTGTGAATTTTTCAAGACAGAGGTTAGATACCTTGGGCATATAGTCTCCTAGGATGGAATCCAGATGGACCCTAAAAAAGTAAGGGCTATTATGGAATGGCCACATCCATGGAACCTGGAAGAGCTGCAGATCTTCCTAGGTTTATCAGGTTTCTATCGAAGATTCATTAACAACTATGCCAAAATTGCTGTCGCGATGACGGAACAGCTTAAAGGAAAAGGGAAAGCCTTTCATTGGGGAGACGAACAGAAGCAAAGTATGGAAAAGTTGAAAGTAGCAATTGCTACAGCTCCACTTTTACATATAGCAAATCCCAACAAACCATTTGTGGTTGAGACTGACACGAGTGATTTTGCTATAGGAGCGGTTTTAGTTCAGGATGGTCGACCAATAGCTTTTGAGAGCAAGAAACTAGAACCGGCTCAGAAAAATTACTCCGTCTATGAGAAGGAGTTGTATGCAATAGTCCATGCTTTGAAGAAATGGCGTCATTATTTATATGGTGCCAAAGTCACGATAGTGTTTGATCAAGAGAGCATTAAGTGGCTCTCTAATCAAACAGACCTTAAAGGTCGTAAGGCCCGATGGGTAGAGACCCTTCAAGAGTTTGATTATGAGCTTAGGTATAGGAAGGGAAAGTTTAATGTAGTGGCTAATTCACTTAGCCGCATGCCTATGCTCAATGGACTGAGTTTTACTCAGATCACTAGTGAGCTACTTGAGTCCCTTAGAGGAAAATGTAGGCTTGATGCTACATATTCCGAGATTTGGGAAGCCATAGAGAATGGGGATTGTGATATACGAGTTTCCAGTGAGGATGGAGTATCGACGGGTACTCAAGAAGGATTCAAGTGGAAGAACTACAGTGTCCAGGATGGATATCTGTTATACAAAGGTAAGGTGTGTGTCCCTAGAGATACCGAGATAAGACGGCATATTTTATATGAGTGTCATGACACACCTAGTGTGGGACACCCAGGAGTTAACAAGACTTATGATCTTGTTAAAAGGCACTTTTATTGGCCTGGACTTCATCAGGATGTCCTAGAGTATGTGCTTAAGTGCAACAAATGCCAGTTCAACAAAGCTGAGAGGTTGAGGACTGAAGGACTACTTCACCCACTAGATATTCCTAATGGGAAGTGGGAGAGTATCTCCATGGACTTTATAGTCGGATTACCTAAGACACAGAGAGGGCACGACTCAGTCTAGGTAATTGTGGATAGGTTAACCAAAATGGCTAGGTTTATTCCGACACGTACTACAGTGAAGACACCAGAGTTGGCTAAACTCTTTGTAGAGAACCTATACCGGTTATATGGTCTTCCTTTTAGACATAGTTTCTGATCGGGATTGGAAGTTTACTAGCCACTTCTGGAGAGCGGTCTTCAAAAGGTTGGATACAAGACTTAGCATGAGTACGGCCGAGCATCCACAGTCGGATGGGCAAACAGAAAGGGTTAACCAAATCCTAGAGGATATGCTTCGAGCATATGTAAATGAAAGGCAAACTAATTGGGAAGAGTACTTACCTATAGTAGAGTTTGCATATAATAGTGCCAAGCACTCTTCCACCGGGCATAGTCCATTTATGCTTATGTATGGGTTTCAGCCAAGAGCTCCTTATGCAGTAGGCTTGCAGAAAGAGAAAGTTCAAGCTGCAAAGGACTTCTTGGAAGAGATGAACGATATGCTTAGATTTTCTAAGGACAGCATTAAGAGAGCTCAAGATAGAGCTAGAGCCTATGTTGACCCTCAAAGGAGAGATATCAACTTTGAGGTAGGAGAGCAAGTCTATCTTAGAGTTCCATCTAGGTCTGAAACCATGAAAACGGGGCCTTGTCCAAAATTATCTCCTAGGTATTGTGGACCTTTCCAAATACTTAAGAGAATAGGAAAGATGGCTTACCAACTCCAACTTCCAGAGAATAGTCAAATCCATCCAGTTTTTCATGTTAGCCAGCTTAAGAAAAGGCTAGGTGAAACTGACAACCTCATTCCAGACAGTGAGGTAGTAGAGCCTATCTCTGTTCAATCTATTCCACATGAGCCTGAGAGCATACTACGCACTCGAGAGAAACGGACGAGGAGTCACTTGTATAAAGAGTGTCTACTAAAGTGGAAAGATAGTTCAGAAGATAGTGCCACATGGGAGCGGGTTAGCACCCTTTAGAGACGGTTTCCCAGTTTTAGACTACCTTTCCGAGAGTCTTCTTAAGGGGAAGGATATGGGGAAACAACACAGAGACATGACCATGTATTTTTATACATGGGGATATAGTGGCAGTGGTGATTCTATTATTTCTCTCATTCTTTCAGACCTTCCAATACCATTTTTGAGGACAAAAATGGAATTAAGGGGAAGGAAATGTTATATGGAGCAAACCTCAAGAAGAGGTGTGAACCACCTCTTAGTTGGATAAGTTTAAAGGGCTCACACATGAGTGCCATGTGGCACCCATGTGTGAAGCCATGTGGGGGAAGCTCACTTCTATAGTGAGTGAGAGAATAAATATAAAACCACCACGCGGCTGGGAGGTTAATATGAAGCATCGTTCTCCGTGTTGATAGCCGGCGGACTTTTTCGTAGTGAATGCCTGACAAGACAAATCAAGGGGGCTCATCGAGGTTTAACAGTCTAGAAATGCTTTACATCATGGATGAGCATCACAAAATTTGTGATGTGTTCTTGCATTTGCAAGCACTTCAAGTTGTACAATCATTGATACCAATAATTTGTAAATTTTGTAAGATTTGATATTTGTAATGAAAACATGTCTATTCTCACATTTTTGTAGTCTACAATTGTGCATTTATAATTTCTCTTGGTGATTATTCAATTTTTGCTTTTATATAGAGTATGTTCAAGTTCACAATAGTTGACATTTTATTGGTTAATTTTCTCAATAGATGATCATTTATGAAGTTTGAAATTACAAAGGATATAACTAAAAAAGGCCATTCATGTTAGATATACTCAATACTTACTCCTCAATTACCACAAATGATCCATGGTGCTCTAAGTTATAAGGCCCCCATTATGAGGAGAAACCACTTTGAGAGTACAAACATCCATGGACCTTAACTTCTAAGCTAGATTAGTTTTATATGTGAAAATTTATGGTAATAAATGGTCTTTGTGATTTATGCCATGAGGTAAGTGGGGCATAAAAGTTTTGCCAATTTGAATGCCATTCAAGCTGAAAATAAAGGCCCTCTGGTGCCATGGAATTTCCCCATAGAACCTTAATGGGAGGAGTTCAAAGGGGGTTTCTGCCTTATGTGGGGTATAGAGGCACAACAAGAATGCTAGACATGAGGATATTATCCTAAATTATATTTTGCAAACTATTTTATCTCATGTGACTATGTTTGTTTATACTGGCTCCCATAGATGTTTACCAAGGCTATAGATGTTAGAATTAGAGAAATAAACAGTCAATCTTAGGGTTTTTGCATGTCTTGGATATGATGGTAGCATCCATTTCTCCAAAATCTAAACAATTCATGAGATATAAACATTTTTTGGTGCTTTGAGGTCATGCAAGGTCATCAAATGGTGGAAATAAGTATTACTTGTTGCAAATTTTAGGGAAATTATACAACCCAAGAACTAGATAGGAGCATATATGACTATGTGATCATTGTTCTTGAAGAGATGTTTTGTAATGTGAATTATCTCATTGGTAATATACTTTTTCATAACCTTTCTTACACATGCTCAACTCCACATTGATCTATATCATATGTTCACAATCATATGCACTCAAGTCAACATGCTATGTGTGTAGAGCAAATCATTTATGGTTATAAACTCATTTTTCCATTGGTAAATTGAGTTGAGCACATAATGAGTTTCATGGACCTTCAATTTGTAATAATAAAGTTTCATATCCACTAGAAATAAACTTGCATGGCCTCAAAAGCACAAAAAAAGTTCATGCATAGAAACACACAATAGGCCTCTACAAAACTTTTGCAAAGACATATCCCATGTTTCTATGGCTCCTCTTTTTTAATACTTTTGAGGCCATGCAAGGTTATTTTTAGTGGATATGAAACTTTATTATTTAGATTTTTAGAGCCATGGAAATTATTTCTAACAAGTCACTTACTCTACACTAATCCATGCATATACAACAAGGCTATAGATGTCAGAATTAGACAAATAAACAGTCAATCTTAGGGTTTTTGCATGTTCCGGACGTGGTTGTAGCATCCACTTCTCCAAAATCTAAACCATTCATGAGATATAAACATTTTCATAGAATTAATGGTTTTACAATGGTTTCCTTTGTGTTTATGACATCATCTCCCTCTCAAAGCGATAAGTTCCACAGGAAGTAGCTATGTAACTATTAGATTTTTTGGAAATTGAATCTTCATAGTTATTGGTCTTTTTATAGTTCTTTATATGTTGTACTGGAACACAATGATGATGGATATCCATGATGGTACTAGAAAGGGTTTGTATTATATCTAGCTAAAGAATCAAGGGCATGATTCTCATGATGGATAGTAATCCTTTTCTGACTCAGATGATGATCTTTTGATGTGGAATGGTGATCGTGGAAGTCTTAAACCCAGCTTGTATCTTCTTCCTAGGACATTTGAATATGATGTGGTTAGTGACAATACAACTCCTTTCTTTCAAATTTTAGGTTCATGGACCTTATTATATGCACAACCTAGTTGAACAATGCAAATACTAGTTTTGCACACATACAATCTTTACGCAAGTGGATACACTTATGAACATATGATATAGATCAATGTGGACTTGAGCATGTGTAGGAAAGATGATGAAAATTAGATTATCATAATGGAAATGTGATTTTACAAAATGTATCTCTTCAACAAGAATGATTACATAATCATGTACGGTCCCATCTAGTTTCTTTGGTTGTATGGTCGTCATCTTCACATGAGCTACACACAAGTCAATATCTTTTAAAATAGAAGTAAGGAATGCATCTCCTTACTCTTGGATGGCTTGAAGTGCTATTGATTATATCCAAAGTCTAGTGCATTAACTTTGAATAACTAAGGATCGATATTAACATTTTCTCACTTTTTTGTTGCTTTTGCATTAGGAGAAACTTTAGGTTGTGCTACATATGATCTATGATGTGGTTGGTAGTTCTTATTCATTTTACATCTATGCCTTGATTGACATTGTGACACAATTTATGGCATATGTTTCTTTTCTCATATGTGGGTAGTGTTCTTTGACCTTATAGTAGTGAATTTATAGCCTCTACTTGATATGATGTTGGAATATGCATATGTTTCATGATGATTCCTTGAAGCTCTCCTTTTTGGATGACTTGGAATGGTTACTTCATGCATGTTTCATCAGCCATGTTCCATTTGGAGGTAGATTGAGTTCAAATGGTTCATCACCAATGATTAGTGGATCTATTATTCTCCTTTGTGCATGTCCTTAGAATCTTTTTATGAATGGTCACATTTGTGGCAGTTGGTCTTCATCATGCTCACAAGAATGTTTCTTTGGATGAGGGTATGAACTATTTTGATATTCTTAATTGACTTCACTCTTTCATATTGAGCCACTCTATGATTGTATGGTGACCTATGTTGCATGTAGACCACTTCATCCTCTCTGATGGAGCTTCATCCAAGGTGGTCATTATGTACCTTGAGCATAAATAGGATATACCACAAAAACGTGTTAGTATAAAATAATCAATGATGCCTCTTATGTAACTTGAGTTCCAAGTTGAACCCTAAAACACTTTTTGTGCATGACATTGATCATGATGCAAAGGACTTGCTGTTAACCTCCAATTTTCACTTGCAATGTTGTGTTTTAATTTCATGAAAAAAATTCTAATAGTCAAACTCTTGCAAAAACTTTTTGAAGAAAAGCAAGTCACTATTATTCCAACTAGTCAACATGCATAGAACCACTAATATGACATGTACTTTTTAAGAAATTACTATTAGATCTATAGTGGGAATTTTCCATCACTACTGTACTAGAATCTTGACTGATAAAAATCGATACATCAAAATTCTCCATATGACAATACAACATGTAATATTTCAATGAATAATATGAGCACAATTTAAAGAAACAAACAACATCTGAATGTAGAATGTACCTTACCTTTCACTATTCCAAGTCATTGATGATTAGTATCTTTAATATGAATTTGAACCTATCACCACAATATGTAGAAAAAAGATAAACATATATAAAATCAAATTCAAAAGAGATATGAAAAGAAAATTAGTAGAGGTAGATTTTATTCTAGAAGAAAAACATTGATTTTTGAAGCCTCTGTAGATTAAAAATTTATTTATTTATTGTTTTGTACAAAAAGAAGCATATGTATATGAGTTCTTCATAAACTAAGGATATGATTTCTTCATTGACTCCTTAGTCATGGTTGCATGCTAAACATACCTAGGCATATTTTCATTTATGTGTAAGTACTATGTGGCAATATCAATCATGTCCTCTTTATAATTCATGTTCCTAATGAATAACTTCTATAATCATGGAGAAATGCTTCCACACACATTTTCCTATCCATACTCTGTAATATTGGTGTTATTCTTTTGAAAAGAAGGAGAAGTAAGAGAAACTATTAAAAATTTAAAGTGCTTCTTTGGTGTTGATGAAGCACTTATTTCTTAGACGAATTACCTATCCAAAGGAAATATTGGTTTAATTCTTTTGCAAATATGAGAATCAAGAAAAATATATACCTCATTAGAAGAATATGGTGTCTGTGTCCTCCCACTCCACATGAAAGAGCTTCCAATGATGGTATTGTGTGCTTTTCCTTCTGAAAAATAGTAGATGAATACTAGAAAGTAAAATGAATAGTACATCTTTGATCAGAAAGAAAGAATGAACCACCTACTTGGACATGAATATTGTCATCTCATGGGAGAAAAATTTCTTTGTGAGTGATTCTATTATTGTTACATCTTCTCCTTGGAGGAAATTGTTCGAGTACCCCATGGCTACTAGAATTCAAGAGGTAAGAGAGAGAAAGATAGAAGAGAATCAAAATAACATGTATAATGGACTAAGTATGTGTACATAGGGAAAATTACTTTTTTGATATGTGTATGGGTCAAGGTGAGGTTTTCCATTCTATGTGAGTGAAAATGATAAAAAATTGAAAAACTCATTTTTTGAGGTAGGGAAAGTTACGAGTTTGATGATGTGGCACTTTGCTTTTGGAGCAGTTTGTAAAAAGAACTATTTTGAGTGATTTTATTAAAAAATCCATAAATAAAAGTAACTTCTGACATTTATATTTAAAATGGGCCCTTTTTAGTAAGCAATAACTAACTGTGTGACTTTTCAAAAAAAAGTCATTTTTTTATTCACAAAGATGGACGGATTTGATGATGTGTAAAGTGGAATCTCTCTCTATTTCTTTTACAGAAGAGAGAGATGACCCTACTTGGGCCTAAAAAAAAGCCTAGTCTTGCCTACTAAAGAGTGCTCTATTAAATGCAATTTGTTCGCTCAAGTAAGAACAAGATTAGGCTTAATCCCTTAAAATTAGGAATCCTTACAAGGCCCATGCAGGGTTCATTTTTTCCCCTAATGGGGCAAACAAAAAGTGTCCATTCAATGCAGGTTTTTATTCTTACTTTAGATAAGGTAAGAACAAGAACTTGAATTGAATGGACACTTTTTGTCCATGCGTCTTGTAAAACTATTAATGCATCTTTCAAAATATTCGTAGAAAATTTGATTGTTTGGATGGCAGGATACGATTGTTTGTTTTGGAGGATATGAAGTATGTACCTTCATTGAATGATTTGTTGATTCTATTATATGTTCAGTTTGAAAGTGTGAGAAGCGGATTTATAATTGCTATTCAAAGAATTTGGCACTGTTTATAGGCCATACAATGGTGACCTGGATGAATCGCATGCACAGAGGTTACTCAAGATAGAGCAACCTGATTATAATGGACTAGTGCTAGCAGGATTCCTAGGGTATGCAGTAAACCTCTTGCATGTCAATGATGAGCATCTGAACTTTAGGATACAAAGTGGAAATCATGGTGGCTTGAGAGGATCACTTTTATACAGCTTGTTCAAAGAACTTCAGTGTCATAAACTGAAGTTCTTTGAACAAGCTGTATAAAAGTGATCCTCTCAAGCCACCATGATTTCCACTTTGTATCCTAAAGTTCAGATGCTCATCATTGACATGCAAGAGGTTTACTGCATACCCCAGGAATCCTCCTGGCACTAGTCCATTATAATCAGGTTGCTCTATCTTGAGTAACCTCTGTGCATGCGATTCATCTAGGTCACCATCGTATGGCCTATAAACATTGCCAAATTTATTGAATAGCAATTATAAACCCGCTTCTCACACTTTCAAACTGAACATATGATAGAATCGACAAATCACTCAATGAAGGTACATACTTCATATCCTCCAAAACAAACAATCGTATCCTACCATCCAAAACAATCAAATTTTTCGCGAATATTTTGAAAGATGCACATAAGCATACACATATATAGAATTAAATGCATATATATATATATATATATATATATATATATATATATATATATATATATATATATATATATATATATATATATATATATATATATATATATATATATATTTATTTATTTACTTTTTTAATATATCTTTTTTTGATGAACTTACAGGTTATTATCTGAAAAGTTTTTACCAAGTTAGAATATTCTTCCTACCTCACATGATGAAATGAAGAAGATAATCAACAATCTTGGTATAGATTATCAATGTATACATGCATGTCCTAAAGATTGTATTTTATATAGAGGTGAATATGCAGACTCTTTGACATGTCCCAAATGTCAATCTCCTCAATATAAGGGCGAAAAAGGTAAAATCCCAAAAAAGGTATTGAGACATTTTCCATTGGCTCCACGGATTAGACATATGTTTCAAAGCCCCGAATTATCAAAGCTTTTGACTTGGGGATATGATCACAAAATTACTGATGGAATAATGAGAATTCCTCATGATAGTGTTGCTTTTCAGCATATTGATTCTACATGGCCTGAATTTGCACAGAATCCACAGAATCTAAAGTTAGGAGTTGCATTAGATGGGGTTAATCCATTCTCCATGAAATCCAGTAAATGGTCAACATGGCCAGTGGTAGTCATAAACTACAATCTTCTACCATATCTTAGCATTAAAAAGGAACATTTAATGCTTTCACTTTTAATCCAAGGCAAAAGACAAGTTAAAGATATGAAAATATATCTTGCTTCTCTCATTGACGATCTCCAAGAGTTATGGAGAGGTATTAATGTCATTGATGTATCGAAAAGCATCAATGAAAGATATATTACGGTTCGTGGTATTGTTGCTTGGACTATTCATGATTTTCTAGGATATGGTGTTTGTTCAGGTATTGATGTAATTTTTTTATTCAATATGCATGTAAATAAATATGATTTAATCTAATTATATTTTTATCATTTTCATGATACAGGAATATCTACTAAGGGTTATAAAGCTTGTCCATATTGTGGTGATTGGTTGAGATCAATCTATAGTAAGAATCTCAACAAAAATATTTATCTTTGACATCGTCGAGTCTTGCCTGATGATCATCCATTAAGATCTAAAAGAGAAGCGATACATTTTAATGGAAAGCTTGAAACAGTTCAATGTCCAAAACCTATGACGCCTATCAATTGGTATAAAAAATGGATAGATGGACCTCTGATAGATCCAGAATAAAAAATCTTCAGTGATGATTCTCATAATGAGTATGTGAAGAGAGGTAAAGGAAAATTGGCACTCGAAGAGAACATATCAATATGGTATTCTTTGGAGTATTGGAAATAATTAAAAGTATGTCATCTTCTTGATCCTATGCATATATTCAAAAATATTGGTTATTCACTATGGCAGCATCTTCTTGGACTAAAAGATACCATAGCACCAAGGAATGATTTGAAAGATCAAAAATCCAAACCAAAGTTATGGCCAGTTTTTGATAGACATCGACAAGAAACGACTTATGCACTTGCTCCTTGGGTACTTACAACAAAAGAGATACAGACTATCAACAATATAATTCAATTGATTAAGACTCCTACAGGATATGCAACATCTTTTCAAAACATGTTTACTATGGATGATAAGAGCTTATCTGGTTTAAAGACCGAGGACTAGCATAACGTTTTGAAACATATTTTACCTTTGGTTATCGATGGAGGTTTGGGTTTAGCGATTTATGGGAATATTAAAAGGTTACGTGGGACAAAGAGCGAAACTAGAAGGATCTATGGCAAAGGGTTGTGTTAGACGGCCGCCGAACAAAGGACAATTGTACTTAGACAGAGGTTTTTAATGTAGAAAGAACCCTTCTGGAAGTACGCAGTAAAGAAAGATTCGCGCAAGCCTTGTAACAAAATTCTATTTAAAGCAATGAAAAGGGACAAGAGGGAGAGTCCCGTTTTTGGGAGCTGCAAGTGTATTGTGAGAGCCCTGTTTTGGGATTAACTCTTCTACTGTGTGTAAACGAGTAGAATATCTTGGTTCTGTCCCGTTCTGCGCGGATATCAGATAATAGATTTTTTTATGATCTTGAATAATGATGAATCCTACTAGAGAGATGAAATCATGTTCTTTTAAGTTAGAACATGAAGCTCAGGGGTATGCCTAATTATTTTATATATAGCTTTATCTTCTAGGAGCAAATTTTTATCATGTATGTATGCATATGTGTGTGTATTCATGTGTATTATATGTATATATATGTTAGTATGCATATATATGTATTTCATGTATATGTATGTGTTTGCATGTGTGTGATATAGGTATACATGTGCTAGTATGCATATGTGTATATATGCATATGCATTTATGTAAAATATTCATGTATTCATGTAATATATGTAAGTGTTTATAATTGTGTACATGTAAATATGTATGCATGTATATATATTTTTATGTGTGCATATATATATATATATATATATATATATATATATATATATATATATATATATATATATATATATATATATATATAAATATATATATATATATATATATGTGTGTGTGTGTGTGTGCATTTAGGCATGTATGTGTGATGCATAATATATCTACTCCATTTTATATTATGTATGTGTATCAATATGATGTGTATATATCTTTATATATATTATGATCCTCGTTCATTCGAGTAGTTATATATAGAGGCATAAGGTTGGGAGGAGAGACATCTCTCTAGTAGGACGTCGGAGGAATGGATGCAATGTGTACATATACTTCAAACATATGACTAAAAGGTTGAATTAGAGTCTTTAAATTAGGGGTTTTAAAACCCTAATATCGAAATTAGTGTTTTCAATTTAGGATTTATTTATTTATTTATTTATGTGTATGCATGTGTTGTGTATGTATGTGTATCTATATGTGCATATGCATGTGTTGTGTGTGTGTATATATGCATGTGTATATGTATATATGCATGTAAATATGATTATATGAGTCTATGTGTGTGTACATATGATTATGCATGTGTATGTGTATCTGAGTATGTGTATGTGTCTATGTGTATTCATTATATGTGTGTAACTGCATGCATGTGTATGTGTGTGTAAAAATGTGCATGTATGTGTGTGTATGTATAAATGTACATGTATGTGTATATGTGTGTAAATGCGCATGCATAATGTATATGTGTGTGTATGCGTGTATTTGTACCTCTAGTCTCACTCTTTTCTCTCTCTCTCTCTCATATACATACATACATACATACATACATAAACACACATACTCATATCCACATATATATACATAAAAGTAGTGCAAACCGTGCATTATCGCGACGATGAGCCATGAGTGTCCTTATCTCTTTTAGAAACCACTTAAGCGACCACCCTGTCCCAAAGTCTGTCTCACTTGAACTAAGTACGTATTTTTTATCCCTCTCATCATGCTCACTACAAAAAAAAAAAATGTAAATAAAACATAAGATATTTATTTCAATTTATATGTAAAATTTATACTTACTTCCACGGTAAGTGGACAAGGTGCAGGTAAGAGTCCCATAATGCCCACATTCTTCTCTTGAACTCCAATCCATTCCCTATGTACACAATGTTCCCCTCTAGCTCTATATCGCACTCTAGTCCTGAGGTGCCTATGCATGTCCTCATAGGCAACTCTGCTCTCCTATCATGATCTTGAGGTGGTATAGGTGTCTTGAAAATAGATAGATAAAAATAAATAAAAATATGTGTTATAATATCATTAAAAAAGTTTATGAAAAAAAACATACTTATGAGCAGATAGCTGTCTTCCTACATGTGGAGCCGCAGAAGAGCTCTCCTCTGATTGTTGGGTAAGCATCTGGATCGTATAGTCCAGCTCATCATCAGACATCTCTAAGTAATCACGCATGATGGCCCCTAGAGTATCAGACGGAACTCTTGCTCTCATAAGACTTTTTATGAGAGTGAGTTTTGCCTTTCCCTCTCTACTAGGATCCATAATACCTAACATATAAAACATAATGGGTTAGAAATCAATATATATATGTGTACATATGTATGTGTGTATGCATTAAGTATGTGTATGTATGCATGTGTGTGTATGTATGTGAGTGTATGTGTGTGTATGTGTGTATGCATGTGTATGCATGTGTATGTATGTGTATGCATCATTATGTGTGTATGTGTTTATGTGTGTATGTGTGTGTGCATATGTGTGTGTGTGTGTGTGTTTATGTGTATGTGCGTGTGTTTATGTGTATGTGTATGCATCTATGAGTGTGTATGTGTTTATGTGTGTGTATGTGTCTATGTGTTTGTATGTGTCTATGTGTGTATGTGTATGCATGTATGTATGCATATGTGTGTGTATGTGTGTGTATGCATTATGTATTCATATGTGTGCGTATGTATTATGTATGTGTATGTATGCATGTAAGTATGTATGTATGCACATGCATATGCATTATGTATTCATATGTATGCATGTATATGTATGTGTGTGTATGTCTCTCTATGTGTGTGTGTATGCATATATGTGTGTGTATGTGTGTGTGTGTATGTGTCTGTGTGTCTGAATGCATGTGTATGTGTGTGTATGCATCATTATGTGTGTATGTGTGTATGTGTGTGTGTGTATGTGTGTGTGTATATGAGTGTGTATGTGTCTGTGTGTGTCTATGTGTATGTGTGTGTGTCTATGAGTGTGTATGTGTTTATGTGTGTGTATGTGTCTATGTGTGGGTATGTGTCTATGTGTGTATGTGTATGCATGTATGTATGCATATGTGTGTGTATGCATGTGTATGTGTGTGTATGCATCATTATGTGTGTATGTGTCTATGTGTGTATCTTTGTGTGTGTGTATGTGTATGTGTCTATGTGTATGTGTGTGTGTATGTGCCTATGTGTGTGTCTGTGTCTATGTGTGTATGTGTATGCATGTATGTATGCATATGTGTGTATGTGTGTGTATGCATTATGTATGCATATGTGTGTTGATGGGGGAAGTACTCAACCCCTAAGCAACGATGAAGCGCGAATGACCTCCACAGGTATCCTTATTTGACCTCTGCACACCAAAAATGCTCTTACTCAGAGCTTATGCAGAGAACTCTAGTGAGCTTTTGTAGACCTGTAGTAGACACCAAGGGATTTCCAACAAAACAAATTTCACTTGAAATGGATGCTTACACAAAGAGAAACAATGTCTACAACATGAGCTAGTTGAATGCTCACAACTCCTAGTCAAGCAGAGACCTCACTTCACTCCAGCAAACTTTTCTCAGAGATTATACAAAGAATGAATCCCAAACTTGAGTCAACTTTAGAGCACTCTAATAGCTACCCAATGACACCAAAATAATAGCAAATTGATACATAGAGAAGGAGAACCAGCCCTTACAACAGAGAGCAAAATATTTCCAACAGAGCCTACACAAAGAGAGAGATATCAATCACACAACTTCACTAAAATGAATGTTGCTCCTAGCTTACTCAGAGAATGCTCCAGAGAATTGGTACGCATAAAATAGACTCTTATAGCTATCTAATGAGACAAGAATTACATCAAATGGATACCATATGAGGGAGAACCAATGCTAACAACTCAGGGGTAGAGAGTTGCAACACTGCCTGCGCACACACATAGATATGCCTACTAAAAGAAAACAAACAAGCAAGCAAGGGGGTTGCTTAAGCAAGGGGCTTGCTTATCACAACTCCAGCACTTAGTGCTCACTTTACATGAGCTAAAACTCCAAGAAGATGGCCCAAAAGAAGTCGGGATACATGCTTCTTTTATAGTGAGAGGTGTGCCCCTAAAATCTAGGAACTACCTTTCCAAATCAGCCTCCTAACTTGGAGGAATTAGTTGAGATGACTTGGGGAGTGGTTGAGTGACTTTTCTTGATGGAATCTCGTGGCTTTTGGCTTCCTTTGATTGCTCCATATGTCCATAAAAGATTCCCCACAAATTTTTAGCTTGAAGCTTGACTTTTAACACTCCCCCTCAAGCTTCAATTCTTCATCCTCATCCAAGCTCCTTCATGTTGATGCATTGCTTGAATTTTGAAATCTTCATCCCATCCAAAGCCTTTGTAAACATGTCCGCAACTTGGTCCTTGGTACCAATATGATGTACTAAAACTTCCTTGGATATCACCTTTTCCCTTATGAAGTGATAGTGCACTTCAATATGCTTGGTTCTAGCATGATAGACAGGGTTCGATGCTAGATGAATGCTACTCATGTTGTCACAAAAAATTGGATATGTGTCAACCTGCAAATTAAGCTCCATAAATAACTTCTTAATCCACATTAGCTCACATGTGACTTGAGCCAAAGCTCTATACTCAGCCTCGGTGGAAGATAATGCCACCGTGGGTTGCTTCTTTGAAATCCATGAGATGATCTTGCTACCTAGCATGACTAGGTAACCACTTGTACTCCTTCTATCTTCCTTCGAACCGGCCCAATCGGCATCGGAATAAGCTTTGACCTGCATATCATCATCAAATGAGTAGAACAATCCTTCATTTATAGTGGCTTTGAGATATCGCAACATTCTTCTTGCAGCTTGCAAGTGTGTAGTCCTTGGACTATGCATAAATTGTGATAACACTCCAACTCCATATGCTATGTCGGGCCTAGTTATTGTGGCATAATTGAAAGATCCTACAATAGATCGATACAAGGTTACATCCTCTAATGGATCTCCATCAATGGAGCTTAGCTTTACATTAACTTCCATGGGATTTGAAATAGGCTTGCAATGTAGCATCCCAAACCTCTCAAGTAGGTCTAGAATATACTTCCTTTGTATGAGCATAATACCTTCTTCTTTGTATACAACTTCAATGCCAAGAAAATACCTAAGATCTCCAAGATCAGAGATCCTAAACTCGTTTCCAAGCTTTGCCTTGATCTCCTCAATGCCCTTTGTATCATTACCTGTAATGATAAGATCATCTACATACACGCACATGTAGACTACAAGTTCTCCTCTTTGTTTGATGAAGAGAGATGGATCCGCCTTGCATTGATTGTAACCACATTTGATCAAATAGTCCACCAATCTTTGGTTCCAAGCCCTTGGAGCTTGCTTTAGGCCATAAAGTGCCTTCTTCAACCTACAAACATGATGTGGAAACTCTTTATGAACAAAACCTAGTGGTTGCTCCATGTATACCTCTTCTTCCAAGTCTCCATTGAGAAAGGCATTCTTGATATCCAATTGGAAAAGCTTCCATCCTTTGCTAGCAGCCATTGCAATGAGTGTCCTAATGGTGCTCATCTTTGCCACGGGGCTGAATGTCTCTTCAAAGTCCACTCCATATGTTTGTGCAAAACCCTTGGCCACCAATCTTGCTTTGAACCTAGAAATAGATCCATCTGAATTCCTCTTTACTTTATACACCCACTTATTACCTATTACCTTCATGTTATCCTTCTTGGGCACTAGAGTCCATGTTTGATTCTCCTCAAGTGCGTCGATCTCTTCTTGCATTGCCTCTTTCCATTTGGTGTACCTGCTTGCATCTTCATAGCAATCGGGCTCATGATCTTCTACTACTTTGTTCATATATGCATAATGAGTTGCAATGTATGAATCATAAGTAAACCTTTGAGTTGGATACTTAACTCTAGAAGACTTCCTTTCTTCACCTTTTGGAGGAATAAACCTCCTTTGCCTTGGGAACTTGATCTCTTTCTTTGACATGGCTTCTTTCTCCATCATGTGTCCTTCATCATCTTCAACTTCATTACCTTCTTCATCCAACTCCACCAATGTTGCTTTGCCTTTTTTGATTGATTGTGCTTCATAGCTTGATGAAGATCTCCCCCTCCATGGTGAGTTCATGCTTGAACTATCTTCATTGATGGAACACCTTGGGCCGCTTAGCTCTAGGTCGATTTGTTCTTCATCATGTCCATGCTTTTCTTCTTCATAGTCCTGCATACAATCATACTTCTTATACCAAGGGAGTAGCTCATCAAATGCTACATCCCTTGATATCCTCAAGTCCTTTGTGTTTGCGTTGAAGCACCTATAACCTTTATGATCATTTGAATATCCTAGAAACACACACTTTTCTGCCTTTGGTTGTAGCTTGTGCCTCAATTCACTTGGCACATGTACATAACAAGTACATCCAAATATCTTCAAGTGGGAAAGATCAGGTTTCTTACCATAATAGGCTTGATATGGTGTCAAGCCATGGATCCCTGAGGTAGGAGCCCTATTCATAAGATACACGGCGGTATTTGCTGCATCACTCCAAAACATTGTAGGTACATTCATCTCATTAAGCATTGCTCTAGCGATCTCGGCAATGTATCTATTTTTTCTCTCTGCTACTCCATTTTGTTGGGGGGTGTACCTGCATGTTACTTTCCTCTTGATGCCTTGATCCATTAAAAAATCAGAAAACTCATTGGAGAAATATTCTCCCCCTCCATCGGACCTTAGCTTCTTGATATATGTACCTGTTTCCTTCTCTACCATTGCCTTGAATGCTTTGAAACATGTAAACACATCTGATTTGTTTTTTATGAAATAAACCCAAACCATCCTTGTGCCTTGGTCATGTCCTTGATTTCTTGAGTGGCCTTGGCCTTGCCTTCCTCCAAACCTTCCTTTGCCCCTTCCTTGTCCTTGTCTTCCTTTGCCCCTTTGATTACCTGCATAGAAAACTTGTGCATCTTTGCTTTTAGTTGAACTTCCACCTATGTTCATTTCTTCGGTGATCATGAGAGCAACCAATTGCTCAAAATCGGGAAGATTATCCCTTACATAAACTGAAGTGGTAAAGGGTTTCCACTTCTCATCATCTCTCAAAGCATTGAGAGTATAAGCCACAAGATCGTCATCGTCTACGTGGCTTCCAATGGATCCCAATGCATCTGATAACTCCTTGACCTTAAGTATGTAGTCATTTATGCTACTCCCTGAGCTCTTCCTAAGGTTTTTGAGCTCATTCTTGAGTTGGATCTTCCTTGCTTTGGTGCTTGTTGAATAAAGCCTTTCAAGTGTCTCCCATACCTTCATGCTTGAATCCAGGTCTTGGATATGGCCGATCATGCTATTGCTAATGTGTTGGGAAAGAATAAAGATAACCCTCTTGTCTCTTTCATTCCATTCCCTAAAGGCCCTTCTCTGGTCATTGGTTGGATTCTCATCCAACCTAGGTCTTGGTTCACTTCCACTAATCAACCCCCAAAGGCCCTTGCCCATAAGATAGTTGGAGACCCTAAATCTCCATGGTTGATAGTTACCTTTGTCTAGCTTTTCAATTTGAGTCTTGAAGTCTCCCATATCTAGTCTTTGATACTTGACCTAGCCCTTGGCTAATGCTCCAATGTGTGTAAAATGAAAATGAGGCTCTGAGGTTACCTCAATCCAAAGCTTTCCTTAGATGAACACCTTGTGCTCTTGCAAATTTGAGTAGAATAGCTCCCCCTTGATGTGAGCTACCTCCAAGAAGCTTTTGTTGATGCAACTCTTCAACCACCAACTCCAAGAGGTCTTCTTGCTTGTATGTGATACCTCCAAGATGCCCAAATGCTCTGATACCACTGATGGGGGAAGTATCTCAACCCCTAAGCAACGATGAAGCGCGAATGACCTCCACAGGTATCCTTCTTTGACCTCTGCAAAACAAAAATGCTCTTACTCATAGCTTATGAAGAGAACTCCAGTGAGCTTTTGTAGACCTGTAGTAGACACCAAGGGCTTTCCAACAAAACAAATTTCACTTGAAATGGATGCTTACACAAAGAGAAACAATGTCTACAACATGAGCTAGTTGAGTGCTCACAACTCCTGGTCAAGCAGAGACCTCACTTCACTCCAGCAAACGTTTCTCAGAGATTATACAGAGAATGAATCTCAAACTTGAGTCAACTTTAGAGCACTCTAATAGCTACCCAATGACACCAAAATCATAGCAAATGGATACATAGAGATGGAAAACCAGCCCTTACAACAGAGAGCAAAATATTTCCAACAGAGCCTACACAAAGAGAGAGATATCAATCACACAACTTCACTAAAATGAATGTTGCTCCCAGATTTCTCAGAGAATGCTCCAGAGAATTGGTAAGCAAAAAATAGACTCTTATAGCTATCCAATGAGACAAGAATTACATCAAATGGATACCATATGAGGGAGAACCAATGCTAACAACTCAGGGGTAGAGAGTTGCAACACTGCCTGCACACACACATAGATATGCCTACTAAAAGAAAACAAACAAGCAAGCAAGGGGGTTGCTTAAGCAAGGGGCTTGCTTATCACAACTCCAGCACTTAGTGCTCACTTTACATGAGCTAAAACTCCAAGAAGATGGCCCAAAAGAAGTCGGGATACATGCTCCTTTTATAGTGAGAGGTGTGCCCCTAAAATCTAGGAACTACCTTTCCAAATCAGCCTCTTAACTTGGAGGAATTAGTTGAGATGACTTGGGGAGTGGTTGAGTGACTTTTTTTGATGGAATCTCGTGGCTTTTGGCTTCCTTTGATTGCTCCACATGTCCATAAAAGATTCCCCACGAATTTTTAGCTTGAAGCTTGACTTTTAACATGTGTGTATGCATTATGTATGTGTACATATGCATGTAAGTATGTATGTATGCATATGCATATGCATTATGTATGCATATGTATGCATGTATGCATATGTATGCATGTATGTGTATGTGTGTATGTCTCTCTATGTGTATGTGTATGTGTGTATGTCTCTCTATGTGTGTGTGTATGCATATATGTGTGTGTATGTGCGTATGTGTGTGTATATGTGTTTGTATGTGTGTATGCATGTGTATGTGTGTGTATTCATCATTATGTGTGTATGTGTCTATGTGTGTATGTGTGTGTGTATATATGTGTGTGTATGTGTGTGTGTCTATGTGTATGTGGGTGTATCTATGAGTGTGTATGTGTTTATGTGTGTGTATGTGTCTATGTGTGTGTATGTGTCTATGTGTGTATGTGTATGCATGTATGTCTGCATATGTATGTGTATGCATGTGTATTTGTGTGTATGCATCATTATGTGTGTATGTGTCTATGTGTGTATGTGTGTGTATATGTGTGTGTGTATGTGTGTGTGTCTATGTGTATGTGTGTGTGTCTATGAGTGTGTATGTGTTTATGTGTGTGTATGTGTCTATGTGTGTGTATGTGCCTATGTGTGTATGAGTATGCATGTATGTATGCATATGTGTGTGTATGTGTGTGTATGCATTATGTATGCATATGTGTGTGTATGAATTATGTATGTGTATGTATGCATGTAAGTATGTATGTATGCATATGCATTATGTATGCATATGTATGCATGCATGTGTATGTGTGTGTATGTCGTTCTATGTGTGTGTGTATGCATATATGTGTGTGTATATGTGTATGTGTGTGTGTATATGTGTCTGTATGTGTGTGTATGCATCATTATGTGTGTATGCGTCTATGTGTGTGTGTATGTGTGTGTGTGTCTATGTGTATGTGTGTGTGTCTATGAGTGTGTATGTTTTTATGTGTGTGTATGTTTCTATGTGTGTATATGTATGCATGTATGTATGCATATGTGTGTGTATGCATGTGTATGTGTGCGTATGCATCATTATGTGTGTATGTGTCTATGTGTGTATGTTTGTGTGTGTGTATATGTGTGTGTGTACGTGTATGTGTCTATGTGTATGTGTCGCTACGCGTCTATGAATGTGTATGTGTTGCTACGCCTCTATGAGTGTGTATGTGTTTATGTGTGTGTATGTGTCTGTGTGTGTATGTGTCTATGTGCGTATGTGTATGCATGTATGTATGCATATGTGTGTATGTGTGTGTATGCATTATGTATGCATATGTGTGTGTATGCATTATGTATGCGTATGTATGCATGTGCATTATGTATGCATGTAAGTATGTATGTATGCATATGCAATATGCATGTATGTGTATGTGTCTGTATGTCTCTCTATGTGTGTGTGTATGCATATATGTGTGTGTATGTGTCTGTATATGTGTCTGTATGTGTGTATGCATGTGTATGTGTGTGTATGCATCATTATGTGTGTATGTGTGTGTGTATATGTGTGTGTATGTGTGTGTGTCTATGTGTATGTGTGTGTATCTATGAGTGTGTATGTGTTTATGTGTGTGTATGTGTCTATGTGTGTGTATGTGTCTATGTGTGTATGTGTATGCATGTATGTATGCATATGTATGTGTATGCATGTGTATGTGTGTGTATGCATCATTATGTGTGTATGTGTCTATGTGTGTATGTGTCTATGTGTGTAGGTGTGTGTTTATATGTGTGTGTGTATGTGTGTGTGTATGTGTGTGTGTCTATGTGTATGTGTCGCTACGCGTCTATGAGTGTGTATGTGTTTATGTGTGTGTATGTGTCTATGTGTGTGTATGTGTCTATGTGTGTATGTGTATGCATGTATGTATGCATATGTGTGTGTATGTGTGTGTATGCATTATGTATGCATATGTGTGTGTATGCATTATGTATGTGTATGTATGCATGTGCATTATGTATGCATGTCAGTATGTATGTATGCATATGCATATGCATTATGTATGCATACGTATGCATGTATGTGTATGTGTGTGCATGTCTCTCTATGTGTGTGTGTATTCAAATATGTGTGTGTATGTGTGTATGCATGTATATGTGTGTGAATGCATCATTATGTGTGTATGTGTCTATGTGTGTATGTGTGTGCGCGTCTATGTGTATGTGTGTGTGTCTATGAGTGTGTATCTATTTATGTGTGTGTATGTGTCTATGCCTGTGTATGTGTCTATGTGTGTATGTGTATGCATGTATGTGTGCATATGTGTGTGTATGCATTATGTACGCATTATGTATGCATATGTGTGTGTATGCATTATGTATGTGTATGTATGCATGTGCATTATGTATGCAAATGCATTATGTATGTGTATGCATGCATGTGCATTATGTATGCATGTGTGTGTATGCACGTAAGTATGTATGTATGTACGCATATGCATATGCATTATGTATGCATATGTATGCATGTATGTGTATGTGTGTGCATGTCTCTCTATGTGCGTGTGTATGCATATATGTGTGTGTATGTGTGTATGTGTGTATGTGTGTGTGTGTATGTGTGTGTGTATGTGTGTGTATGTGTGTATGTTTGTTTGTGTGTGTATGTGTATGTGTATATGTGTGTGCATGTGTATGCATTATGTGTGCATGTGTGTATGCAACATTATGTGTGTATGTGTGTATATGTTTGTGTATTTGTGTGTGTATGTGTGTGTGTCTATGTGTATGTGTGTGTGTGTCTATGTGTGTATATGTGTGGTGTATGCATATGTATGTGTGTGTAAGTGTGTGTGTGCGCATACTTGGCTTCAACGAGATGCATGTCCTTCTCTCTCTCTCTCTCTCTCTCTCTCTCTCTCTCTATATATATATATATATATATATATATATATATATATATATATCTCTCATTCTGTTGTTGCTCTCGCCTGCTAATCCCGGCACAAACGTGCCGACAGAAATCAAATTTTTTTTTAACATTCCAGAGAGTCGCTTGTGCGACGCTATCCAATTTGCCAACGTTGCAAATAGCATCGCTAATTAGCGACGCTATTTGTGACGTACTCATTTAGTGTCGCATAAGCGATGCAGGCATCGCTTATGCAACGAATGCCCATAAAAAGAAATATCCAACAATAGGACCATCACGTATGTGATGCTAACGTCGCATAAGCGACGGTGCTCGTTTTTTTTCAATTCGAGGGCATCGCTATGCCCCCCTATTTCTTGTAGTCTAAGTAGTTCTCTTAAGACTTCTTATCATACCAACATCAAAATTGCAAGTTAATAATTTGAATCCTTTTTATAAAAACATAAGTACTAATCATAGATGTTTATGAATTAAGAAACTAACTAACCAAGCAGAAAACCATTAGAAAAATAGATTTTTTTTAAGCCAATAGATTTGTAATAACCAAGCACAATTGTAATAACCGAACACAATTGTTGTAATTCTCACCCCCCTCAATAATCTTCATTTTAGTAACTTCATTGTTTCATAAATGCAATCAATTGTTTCTTTGGTCATACGTGTGATGCAATTTTTCTTTTTTACTTTTATTTTAATTATTTTATTTCTATGTTTATTTTTATTTAAATTCCGTTTGGTCCAAGTGATTCATGGCATCATATAGTGTTTTATCCAAGGGGAATTGAACTCATGACCTATCAGCTAGGAGTATCATAGACTAACAACTTGCACCAAAAGCGATGGTTGAGGATTGCATCCTAATCCTCCCTCTTAGGGTGTGGTTCAACCATCTCTTGAAAGTCCCTTCTTGAGTCTAACACTTTCTTCCACTTTGAGAGCTCATTCTACTCAATGATGAACCCCTAATCTCCCTTGAGTTGATGTCCTCACCCTTGCACTCTTTCTTGAAGCTTCTTGCTCTCAATCTTTGTTTCCTGAACCCTTGCTCAGAACCTTAGTATCTTGAAACTAGTTTTGTCACCCATGCTATGTATCATGGACACTACATCTAGAACTGTTTAGAACTTCTTTATGGTACTTTATGCATCAAAATCCGGACTACAAATTGGGAGATACACTCTAATCTTTATTGGCTTGAGTTATGTAGGCAACACATGGCACATTTTCTTCCACTTCTGATGCAAAGTGCCGATGTGGCTTTTCTAGAGAGCATTGGGTGACAATGAGCCTTGTGGAGCCCACCCACATTGCCCAAGCCTACTTTCTAATCTCTCATACCAATTGTTGTATCCAAGAAAAATTGAACTCATGATTTATGGGTTACGAGGATGATGGGATAACCACTTGCCCCAAAATCCAAGGTTTAGGATTACTTCCTAATGCTCTCTCTTAAGGTACAGTTAAACCATCTCCTACCATTCATTTCTTGGGTTTAACATATAGTATGCACCACACTAGATTCTAGAAAATTGTTCATATAAACATTTCTATGCTATTATGGACTTTACAATGTCACTATTATGGACTTTACTACATTTCAAAAGAGGCATGAAAATAAACATTATAGTGCAAAATATGCATCTCCTTTGGGATCAATGAGTAGCAAATCATGCACGTAAATTACAATGATGAGAAGCTTTTAGTTGGAGTAAGGCGAAATCCGTGTGCTAATATGTAGGAACGTGTTTTCTCCTATGAAGCATGTGGTGCTCGTTGTAATCTATACAATGTCTTTTTTTCTACATGCACAATTTGTTCTCCTATTATTTATGTACAAAACAACAGAGTTGAGAAGAGTACACTTCTTCTTGCAAGGCCCCATTCAAAAATGTAGTTTTGATGTCCAATTGATATGAATTCTAGGTATGAGAGCTAAAAGTTTCACAGTTTCTATGGAAGCTTTTCACATGGCATGCAGGTGTGAAGATCTCATCAAAACTAATGCCTAGATGAATAGCCTAGATTGAGATTTTTTCTCTTTCAAATTTTTGAGGTAGGAGAGCACTATTCTACTAAAGGCAATAGGAGTCCCACTTGATTACTCTACGATGAGAAATTATTATGTCTATTTATAGTGATGGTCTTTTTTATTGGATGAGGAAGATCTAGTTATTGAAATCGGAGACTTGAAGTAGAGTAATAGTTTTTCAATTTGAAGTTGGATGAGGTGTGGATAGATCTCATCTATAGAAGGGGCAATCTCTTGTTTTGTTTTTGTTCCTGAGGATGATGAGTTAATACGAGCTAGGAAGATTGATACCCATGGACTCTCCAAATGTCATAGAAGAATGCTCTTTCATCCATATGGAAATTTAAGGTGAAGAAAAAGACTGGGGTTTCCAATGTAGTGCCATTTAGAAGCTCTTGCAATAGAATTGAGTCCAAATTAGATGGATGACAAACCAAGCAGTTCTTGGCTAGTAGAATGTAGAGATTTTGTCATGCTACGAACAAATTTTTGTATGTCTGATCTTAGATGATGGATTCTCATAGAAATGAGAATATTGTAGGGAAAAACTATTACTTGTAAGGAAGATCAAGGGTAAGAATAACTACAATGGGATTAGAGAAATTTTACCTTTGACGGTTCAAAATGGGTTTTGAAATCAACTCTGTTATGGTGTTTTTTTTCTATGACTTTTGTTATGCATTGATTTAACTTAAATATTGTTGATCTTATGGGATTATTAGTTTGAAACTTACCTATTTATGATGGGAGAAAGTAAGCACTTACAAGACGGTGTCACTTTCTTTTGCTTTCCTATGAGTCTTTTGAGGGACGCATATGTGAAACGACACACGTAGATGGCTATGTACATCGTATTGTGCATAGGGATCCACATGACGTAACTTTTAGAAAACTTCTCTATATGATTTCCAATGTCATTTTCGGAAATTGTCCCATCTTTCATCTCTATGTTTGTTTCCTTTAGCCTCTCATGTATAACTCTCTCACAGACCCCTTTTCCAGTCTTCTACAATTTCTCCTCTACATGTAAGTCTTTCTCTGTTGTACTTGTCCTCCACTTTTTATGATACATTTTTGTTATCATTTTTGGTATATTCTTCCCTCATATTTCTTTCCCATTATATCTTTTAGACTCAACAAATGACAGGCAGGAGATGGTTGAACGACACCCTAACACGAAGGAACGGAAAGTAATCCTCAACCATTCCAAAGCTCACCAAAATAAAATCTCCAATGTAAGCACTAGATTGAGGATCCAAGATACCTAGCATGGGTGAGAACGGAGTTCAAGACAGTGAGGTTGAGAACAAGGGCTCAAGACACCAAGGTTGCAAACAAGGCAAGTCCATAGGCAAGTGGCCAAGAAGAGGAAACGCAATGTTCAAGACACCAAGGTTGCGAGCAAGGGTTCAAGAGACCAAATTCGAGAACAAAAAGGTTGAAGAGTTGTGCAAGGGTTAAGGACAATGATATCTAGAAGGTAAAGTGTTAGCATCAAGAAATGGCAAGCAAGAGATGATTGACCACACACTAAGAGGGAGGATTAGGAAGTAATCTTCAACCATGGATTTTGGGGCAAGTGGCTAGCCCATCATACTCCTAGTCGGTAGGTCATGAGTTTGAAAATTTTGTAAATAAGTATTTGCTAACACTCACAATTATTTTCAACTAAAAAAATATAGGAAACTTGCTTTGGCTATTACTAATTTTTAAGGTTATTTGCCCAAAAGGGAAAAATTCTCAACGAGGCCACAATACTCACTCTACATTAGGAGGAATCACGTCATCAAGAGGGAGTGGATGATGTCCATCAACACTAATTTACAAGCACTAATATACCACTGATGCCAACTGAAAAAGAAGAATGTTCTCTGTTGCTTTCTTACGAAGGGAATTTGCTACAAGGGCAAGAGGACACTACTCCATTATGGATAAGCATTTGGAGATCACATATTCCAAGTTACCATTCACATTATGGAGTAGAGGGAACATCATTTTGAAGCATTAAGCCAAGACTTTCATATTGTGCACAAAATGCCATTCACCTAGAATATATGGAAAAGGTAGGAATATATCATACCTAATCTTGCCAATATACATGAAAAATTTTGAGGGGAGTTAGGTAGAATTCCATGAATGCATTGAAACAAACCAATAAGACACCAAAGATAATGTAGATAGAGATTGAGAAGAACATTTGCAAGAGATTATAAAAGATGAATTTAGGTCCATGGTGTGAAAATTAACTAAATCTTGGCTCCAAGATCTTTGGACAAGAGTGTAAGAATCATGCTAGAAAGAGAAAGCGATCCCCAATCGCCATTCAATGGGATATACGTAAGAAAGGAATCGTCTATAGTAAAACTTTTTAACAAGCCTCTGATTTCCATCACATTCTTACCATGAGATTGAAGATGCCTAGAATTAGTGCTGAGAAGTCAAAATCCATGGACGAAATTAAAAAAGATAAATTAAGGTGCACATTTATCATTTCAGAATATATCTCAATTGTGGGAGCAACTCTCAAACACTTGAAAGGGGACAAACCACACAAATAGGACACCAAATCTGCACAATAGGGTCACTCAATAGAAGAAGTCCTTATAGACAAGGTAGGGGATCATGATGAAGGGAAAGAAGAAAACACTTTCGGTTTGGTGACCTTGAAGTATCAAACAGAAGATAGGGAGTTGCAATAGTTATAGCTCCTTGAAATCAGCACATATGAAACTAGAATCGGTCCAACCCAGCTTGAGATAATAACATATTAAACTACAACTGGTGTATAGTCAAGTAGATTGACCACTAGGCCCATTAGAAAGCAAAGATTGGAAACATCTTGAGTGCACTTTGAGCAAACCCTTGCCATTTGTCGGTTTGGTAAGACAAATTATTATAAGATTATACTAGAAAGACCCTTCATGAGGCGATTAAAGGTAGTACAAGATTGGTGGAAGGATTTATTATACATAAAACATCCAAGGATGAATATAAAGATCAGATTACATGATTTTTCATATAGAGATGTTCCACCACTTCAATTGAATCTTGCACACAAAGAAATAGATGAGTTATCCATTCATAGTTTTGATTCAAGTGATCCTTAATTGAGTTTGAGGAGGCATATATGCAAGCTATAGGAACCAATCCCAAATTTTACACGATGGACCACCCATCTGTCTTCAAAATAGGAGAATGTCTACCTAATAGAACTCAATGAAGGAAAGAAGAGGCTACTATGACAAATACTTTTAATGTTTGAGGCTTTCTAAAACTTTTAGAAATATCAAGAAGAGGAGAAAAAGATCTCCATCCAAGTGCCTAGGAGGACATATGAAAATAGAGAGAAAACTAAATCAAAGTGATAATAACTATTGAAGAAGGTGAAAACAGTTGTACATTCATAGGCAAGGATGTGTGTAAAGGACAAGAAATATGGATGACTGACCTACTTAAATAATTCCAATACGTTTCCTTATGGATTTATAACAACGTAATGGGAGTGTATCTTGAGATTTTCTCGCAGAAAATACGCAGTAATTTCGATGCTAAATCCATGAACTTGAGTCGTTGGCTTTGGGATCTATTTAGAAAATTGAGCGCATATAGTGGAAAGCTTAGGGTATGCATCCCTTTAAAGAAACCAAATGCTACCACAATGATGAAAATTACCCTTTGCCCATAACAACTCATTTGTTGGAAGCGCTAGGAGCCAAGGAAGGCTACAACTTCCTTGATGCCTATTTTGGATATAACTAGGAGGCCATTTCTCCTAAGGACCTACACAAAACAACCCTTTCTATCAATTGGAGAATATATGCTTTATGGTAATGTCATGTGGCCTAACCAATGCTCTCGCCACTTTCCAATGGTCAATGTTTCATGTATTGAAAGAATTCTTGGGGATGCCTATGCAGTTAGTCTTCAACAAATGATTGATATATCTTGAAACTACATAGAATATCTAAAGAACTACAAAAATATAGAGTGTTTTTTAACCTAGAGAAGTGTGTATTTATGGTAGAAGAAGGTAAAATCCTATGATAGAGTGTATACAAATAAAATCGTACCAGCGGTGATAAGGTTAAGAGAAGAAGTGGAGGAAGTGCAAGCATTCATGGGTCAATATGAGTACTCTAGATGGTTCATACAAAGGTATGCAATCATTGTAAAACCAATGTGTGGATTATTAAATCATTTCAAGAAAATAAAGAGATGATCAAGCACTATTTCCATTCGAGGAGTGTCAATTGGAATAAGCACTACTATTGATGGACTTTGAATTTGTAGTAATGAAGAAGGTAACACTCATGCGTGGGTTGACCATCTCTCAAAGGGGTGGCTAATGAGTTGACCATCTCATGCACGTCTATTTAACATGGAGCTAGTCCCTTATTGAGCTAGCGTTTTTCGTAGTTTCTATTTATTTTATTTATTTCAACGTCGTTTTCAATTTATTTGGTGTTTATGACTTGCATGTAACAAGCTGAAACCCAAATGGCACTAGAAGAAAAAGGGGGGCGTAGCGACGCCCCCGAATTGGGAAAAAATGAAAACCATTGCTTATGCGACGAAGTCATCGCATAAGCGACGGTAAAAATTTTGGATTTTTTTTTTTTGCCTGACCCTCGTCACATAAGCGACGCTACTTAAAAAGCGTCGCTAGTATCGTCGCTGGTTGGCAACGCATTTAATGACGTTGGCAAACTGCAGAGCGTCGCATATACGACGCTCTGGAATGTAAAAAAAAAAATTCAATTCTCCCGGCACATTTGTGCCGGGACTTGGACGCGAGGAAGAACACAGAGACAGAGAGAGAGAGAGAGAGAGAGCGCGAGAGGGAGAGAGAGAAGCGAGACCATTGACAGGTATGCGCACACACACACACTTACACACACGCTTACACACACATACATATGTACACACACATATACACGCATAGACACACACACACATACGCATAGACACACACACACACACATACACAAATACACACACATAGACACACATACACAATGCATAATGCATACACATACACACATGCACACATAATGCATACACATGCACACACATATACATGCACACACACATACATATGTACACACACATATACACGCATAGACACACACACACATACGCATAGACACACACACACATAATGCATACACATGCACACACATATACACATGCACACACATATACATGCACACACACATACACATGCATAATGCATACACATACACACATGCACACATAATGCACACACATGCACACACATATACACATGCACACACATATACATGCACACACACATACACATGCACACACACATACATATGTACACACACATATACACGCATAGACACACACACACACATACGCATAGACACACACACACATACACACAAATACACACACATAGACACACATACACAATGCATAATGCATACACATACACACATGCACACATAATGCATACACATGCACACACATATACACATGCACACACATATACATGCACACACATAATGATGCATTCACACACATACACATGCATACACACATAGACACACATATACACTTACACATCCAAACATACACACTCATAGACACACATTCATACACACACATCCAAACATACACACTCATAGACACACACACATACACATAGACGCGCACACACATACACACACATAGACGCGCACACACATACACACACATATGCACACATAGACACATACACACATAATGATGCATCCACACACATACACATGCATACACACATAGACACACATATACACACACACACACATATGCATACACACACACATAGAGAGACATACACACACATACACATACACACATAAACACATACACACACATAGACACATAAACACATACACACGCATAGGTACACACACATACACATAGACACACACACATAGTATATACACACACATGCACACATAGACACATACACACATACACATGCATACACACACATACACATGCATACACACATACAGACACATATACACTCACATACACACATACACACATACACACACATATATGCATACACACACATAGAGAGACATACACACATAAACACATACATGCATACATTTGCATACATAATGCATATGCATATGCATATAATGTACATACATACTTACATGCATACATAATGCACATGCATATATACATACAGACACACAGATACATACACACATAAACACATACACACACATGAACACATACATACTCATAGATACACACACATACACATAGACACACACACATACACACACATACACACATAATGATGCATACACACACATACACATGCATACACACATACAGACACATGTACACACACATTCACACACACATTCACACACATTCACCCACATATACATACATGCATACATATTGCATATGCATATGCATACATACATACTTACATGCATATGCATACACACACACATATGCATACATACATACTTACATGCATATGCATACACATGCATATGCATATGCATACATAATGCATATGCATATGCATATGCATACATAATGCATATGCATATCCATACATAATGCATATGCATATGCATACATACATACTATATGCATACATAATGCACATGCTTACATACACTGTCATAATGTATACACACACACATACACACATAGACACATACACACATAATTATGCATACACACACATACATATGCATACATACACATATGCATACATACATGCATACACATACACACACATAGATACATACATACACATAAATACATACACACTCATAGACACACACACATACACATAGACACACACACATACACACACACATACACACATAGAAACATACACGTAATGATGCATACACACATACACATGCATACATAGACAAACATAATGCCGCATACACACAGATACATATGCATACACACACATATGCATACATACATGCATACACATACACACATAGACACATACACACACATAGATACATACATACACATAAACACATACACACTCATAAACACACACACATACACATAGACACACACACATATACACACACATAGACACATGCATACACACACATATGCATACATACATGCATACACATACACACATAGACACATACACACACATAGATACATACACACACATACACATGCATACACACATACAAACACATACACACACACACATACACACATAGACACATACACACGTAATGATGCATACACACATACACATGCATACATAGACACACATAATAATGCATACACACACATACATATGCATACACACACATATGCATACATACATGCATACACATACACACATAAACACATACACACACATAGATACATACATACACATAAACACATACACACTCATAAAAACACACACATACACATAGACACACACACATATACACACACATACACACATAGACACATGCACACGTAATGATGCATACACACATACACATGCATACATAGACACACATAATGATGCATACACACACATACATATGCATACACACACATATGCATACATACATGCATACACATACACACATAGATACATACACACACATAGATACATACATATACATAAACACATACACACTCATAGACCCACACACATACACATAGACAACACACACATATACCTACACACATACACATGCATACACACACATATGCATACATACATGCATACACATACACACATACACACACATAGATACATACACACACATACACATGCATACACACATACAAACACATATACACACACACATACACACATAGACACATACACACGTAATGATGCATACACACATACACATGCATACATAGACACACATAATGATGCATACACACACATACATATGCATATACACACATATGCATACATACATGCATACACATACACACATAGACACATACACACACATAGATACATACATATACATAAACACATACACACTCATAGACACATACACATACACATAGACAACACACACATATACATACACACATACACACATACATACATAGACACATACACACATAATGATGCATACACACACATACACATGCATACACACATATATGCATACATACATGCATACACATACACACATAGACACATACACACACATAGATACATACATACACATAAACACATACACACTCATAGACACACACACATACACATAGACACACACACACACATATACACACACACAAACACACATAGACACTTACACACATAATGATGCATACACACACATACACGTATATATATTGATTTCTAACCATTTTGTTTTATATGTTAGGTATTATGGATCCCAGTAGAGAGAGAAAGGCGAAACTCACTCTCATAAAAAGTCTTATGAGAGCAAGACTTCCGTCAGATACTCTAGGGGCCATAATGCGGGACTACGCAGAGATGTCCGATGAGGAGCTGGATTATACGATCCAGATGCTTACATGATCAGACAAGGGCTCTTCTGCGGATCCACACGTAGGAAGAGAGCTATCTGCTCATAGGTATGTTTTTTTTCATAAACTTTTTTAATGATATTATAGCACATATTTTTATTTATTCCTATCTATCTATTTTCAGGACACCTATCTATTTTCAGGACACCTATACCACCTCCAGCATGTGATAGCAGAGCAGAGACGTTGCCTATGAGGACATGCATAGGCACATTAGGACTAGAGTGCGACATAGAGCCAGAGGGGAATATTGTATACATAGGAAATGGATTGGAGTTCAAGAGGAGAATGCGTGCACTATGCGACTCTTAGCTGCGCTTTATCCACTTACCGTGGAAGTAAGTAAAAGTTTTACATATAAATTGAAATATATATCTTATGTTTTATTTATATTATGTTTTTTATTTTTGTAGTGAGCATGATGAGAGGGATAAAAAGTACGTGCTCAGTTCACTTGAGACGGAGTTTGGGACAGGGTGGTCTCTTAAATGGTGTTTAAAAGAGATGCGGACACTTATGGCGCTGTCGGGTCGTGAGAGATGCTCGGATGGTGGATCAAGTCATCCGCCTAAATCGTTCGGCACACGCGGGGTGTCTGTAGCAAACTCAGGCTTATGAAAATAAGGGTTCTAATGATAAAACAATTTAAATTACCTAATTCTATGACTGAAACTAAAGTTCTCTTATCAAAAGTAAATAGTTTTAATTAGCTATGGACCGTAAGGACGGGCAGCCTCGTACATAGCAACAGCTTCCTGATATGAGATTGAAACTTCCATAATGGGTTCTTCTACTAAACTTTCAGGTAAGCTAGAGGGTTCTGGTCTGACTAGAGTTGGCGGAATATTTTCAATATTTTCAATAGTACTGTGCTCAGACTCATGAACTAACTTAGAAGACATCAAGGAAAGTAATAGAAAAACTAATGAAACAATATGATGCTAAACTGTTTGGATGAATTAATTGATATGCTAATGGTTCAAATTAATAATTCTAATACAACTAGAAGGCCTAAACAATTGGATAAATGTCTAGTCAATTGGATAGTTGACTAAATGAGAAATAAGATTTAAATGGATCTTTAGGCTGTCGCTTCACTTCAATTGTCTTCACTTCAATTAATTGTAATCTTCAATGTTTCTGAAAAAAACATTAGATTATTAGTAATATTACAAAATCATTAAGAACATAAAAAACATACTTCACTTACATTAAAGCATACACATGTTCATGCATTCAAACATACATTCATGCACATGTTTAATCCTAAGTAAAATAACATAATAATGCACACATTAATACCTATGCTTATCCATTCGCTTTCAAACATATATACATTCCCATACTTATACACATACATGCAATGCTCACATGCATCTACCTTATAGATGTGCATGCATCCTCATACTCATGCATTTACTCATACCACACATACATCATGCTCATTAACACTCATGGATCTAGTTCTTATACATATATGTCTCTATTTCATGCATACAGAGGCATGGAGAAACACATGCAAATACTCTATCTCACATAAATCAATTCACATAGATCGGTGTTCTTATGTTCAAATAGATAAGACACATGATTGGATAGATGTTAACAACCATATTAGTCATGAAAATGAATGCACACAAATCCTAAAGCTAATACATACTAATCTGAAGCATTCATGAATCCATATAAATGAGGTGGGTTTGATATATATACGTAAGGATCTCTCTCTCTCTCTATCTCTATCTCACTCCCTATTTCTCTCCCTATCTTTCTCTCACTTTCTCGTTCTTTTATTTTCTCTCTCTCTCTCTATCTCTCTCTCTCTCTTTCTCTCTCTCTCTCTCTCTCTCTCTCTCTCTCTCTCTCTCTCTCTCTCTCTCTCTCTCTCTCTCTCTCTCTCTCTCTCTCTCTCTCTCTCTGTACGCGCTGTCGCGTGCAGCACCGTGGAGGGAGGGAGCTTTCTCTTTCTATATTAAACTCTCTCAAACCCTCTCTCTCAATCTCTGCGCGCTTCCAGCCACCACCACTGTCCTTCTCACTCTCTATCTCTGCCCTGTCAGACCACTGCCGTCATCTCTCAATCTCTGCGCTTTCTCTCTTCAAGACTCTGCGCACAATTAGCCATAAGAGACAACAACTCAGAGAATTTGTCAGAGCTCTACAGCTGCCATCTTCCACTCTCTAATATCTCGACCTCTGCGCGTACAGAACTGCCGCCAGCTCATTAACTTGTGATGGTGTAAGCTTCAATTAGAAGGATTCTGCTTTCATTAAAGATCGTAGCGGCAGCGAAATGTTGGAGCTCAGAACTCAAATGTTGCAGTACAAAACCGTAATTCAATGCCATTCAAGATGAAGCGAACAAAAGTAACTTCTAGGATAAAAGAAACAGAATGGTTACTGGACTATGAAATCGGCCAGGGTCATTGGAAATTCTAGTTGGAAGTCATACGTGCGAAGGCACCATAGAATTCAGACAAAGTGAATTCAGACGACTAAAGAACAATCTAACAAGAAGGGAAAGCGATGAGAACAGCACAGATGAGATACAGAGAAAGCGATTTAGAAATCTGAACTCATGGAGAACATAAAACATAAAATATCCTACGTTGCTCATGTAACAGTTATATGCAGAAATGTCCCCTTCAAATGAAGAAATAGGCAAAACAAAAATGACAATGATGCACGATATGAAGACGCGAGTAGAGAGGAGAAGAAGAAATAACAGTAAACATTGAATCAGCTTTCCCAAAAAATCGATGGAGTTGGAAAAACGAAGCCCCATGATCGCATCTTCTTTCTTATCTATAACAGAAGCAGCTAGAGAACCTTCTCTTTCTCCTAATGATGAGATGCACAGACATGGAGATGAAGGCAATAAAAAAAAAGAGAAAGAGAAAATCTACCTGAAAAAAACATTAGAGAAAATAACACAACATACTCATATATATACACACACAACTCATTTGTAAACCATTCCTTTGATTTTACTTTATTTCCTCATCCTCACTTTTCCCCATTAACATTCACCATACTTTAATTAACTTTTCTCACACAACCTCTCTTTTAATTACCCTCACACTCACCACTCTTTGAACACACCTTTTTTACACTTTAAATGCATATTTTTTTTCTACCACTCTTTTAACTTGCACTCACAACTACCACACTTTGAAACTATTCACTTTAACCACTTTAGTTACACACTTAACCCACACCACACTTTAAACAGCACTCACATACACCATTCATTAATTATCCATTTCTTTTTCATTTTAATTGAATTATCCTAATTTAATAATGCATTTAAATTAACCTTAGTTTATGATTTTAATTCTTTAGAACCTTAGAAATAAAGGTACATACACTATTTAATTAATAAATTAAACCATAATTTATTTTGTAAGTTAATCAATGTTTAGACATAGATCAATTTCATTAAATGTTAATTATTTTAACCCTTGAAACATCCTAAACCCTTAGAAACCCTACTTAAAACCCATCAAAACCCTATGAAAACCCTTTGAAAATCATTGATAACCCATTAAAATCTTTCTGATCCCTTGTAAACCCTAACATGAACCCATTAGAATCTTTTGAGACCCTTCAGATGAACCTAATTGACATAAAATCATATGAACTTAGAAAACCCTAGGGTTAAATACCCATGAATCAAGCATGTATAAATATGAAATACTCATTAATTGAGTAATTAGGATAAACCCTAATTTAAACATATTTTCTTCATCATTTCTTGTACCTACAAACACTTGAATAGTAGTTAATTCAATCCAGAACAATTGTTCAACAGTGAAAAAGAGGTTTAGAATTCACCAATTAAGTTGTTTTCATTTTCTCTGGTCATCAACTGGAAGATGTAAATCTTCCCGACATCCACCGCCACCAAACCTGCACATCGTCCTCGATGGGCCAACTTGCAGATTAAGGGAAGCGGCATTTTCAATGATTATCCTGAAAATAAATCATAGAAAAGCATCAATTCTTTATATAAACATCTTTTAACTTATCAATTTTTTAATCTTATCAACATGCACATGAAGTTTATTTCAATTACATCTGGCAATGAAAACATATTAAAGTATAAAGGTAAACTATTAACCTTTTCAGTCAACAAACATTAATTTACATTTCATCCATTTATAAACTATGTAAAGATTAGTATAAAACAGAATTCATTTTCATTCATTCAAATGCAGGTTTCGTCATATATATGCATTCACATATGAGCAATCAATCATGCCAAAGAAATCTACTAAATCTACTTGGACAGACAGCCGCCTTGTATGCCCAATTTTAATCACTAGATGTGTTTTTTCACAACTAGTTTCTTCATATACATATGATGTAAACTTCATGTCAATAATAAATGTAAATACCTTTTTGGGGTGGAAGAAGGTATAACTTCCATGTCAATATTCTTTTTTTTTTTTTTTCGCTACTTTTTTGTTTTAAAGGGGAAAGGCTTAACCCCTTAATCCGAGCTAAGGATCTAGCTGCATGGACAAGAAAGATCTAGGTTTTCAAAGACATGTATCATGCAACAATATGCTCCTACATATATACAACTACTTTCGTTATCTAAATGAACTACAAATCCTTCTATTTTTAACAAATCTCACTTAATCTATAAATGTAGAAATATAAATTATGTCTATTTTCCTAATATGGTTAAATAGAGTCCTTTATAAATTAATATTCTTCATTCCAGATTTTATCAATTAGTTTTATATGAATGCAAATAAAATACGTAAACAAAACTTTAAGACAAAGAAACATACGACCTAAAATCAATTTTATCTTCAATCTGCTTCATCTTCAATCTGCTTATCTTTATGCATCTTAATTTGTTCTTCAAAGACCTGTTAGAACTCAATCAACAACAGCTAGACACGCAAAATTATTAAATTTCATATTCAAATCTTCTCTTGGTTTTCCTGCAAAAGAAACCCACACTAAAGAAATTCATTCATACATAATTAATCATGCTCATCATCAAACATTACTTCATACATTTCATCATCTCTTTGTTTAAATAATTTAATTCTTTTACCAGCAATTAAGTTTTTAAGAGGAGTACCATCTAATTCGCGTAAGGCATACGTTCCATTTTCATAGGTTTTGACTACCACATGAGGTCCAAACCAACGTCTTTTTAGTTTTCTACGGGCATCATACTGAGAATCAAACGTACTATCATATAGTAAAACCCAATCATTAACATAAATCGGCATAAACTTGATGTATGAAATCCATCTAAGCATGGCAATGTCGGGTGATGAACAGTTTGTAATCATTCCAATCAGAGGTAGACAATCTGTTTCAACTATTACATTTGCACCTATAAAATATTCTTTATCGGATTTTAATGTCGTGACTAAATCCCATAGTTCTCGTTTAATTTGCGGATAATTTCTTTGCGTATCGTGTAAAATCTTTGCTCCAAATCTCACAGCATACCTATTTCCCTCTTCATCGTCCTGACCAATAACCCATCCTATTCCTATAGGGCTCGTATCAACAGTTAAAATGATAGGCTTTTGATCAGTATAATCTACTCGCTTTAAAATAGGAGCTTCAAGAAGTAATTTCTTTAACTTTTTCATAGCTTTTGAGTGTTCTTCAGTCCAAAGAAACTTTCGATTCTTCTTTAGTAAAGCATAAAGACAGTTTGCAACATGTGCATAGTGTGGGATCCAGATGACATAAAACACACAAGCACCAAGGAATCGTCTTACCTCACTAATATTACTACAGGTTTCAGAAATCTTGTTTATAGCGTCGACTTTAGGTGGATATGGCCTCCGACCGTAATGTCCACATAAATGCCCAACTATAAGTACCTCATTGACACCAAAAACAGATTTCTCAATGGAGAATGTGAGACCAACCTCTTCAAATCTCTGGAAAATCCTTTCACAGTCAGAGATATGATCTACTACAAACTTCCTGCAGCCAGAGGAATCTAAAGTTTCATCTTTCGCATTCTCAATACATCCTTTAATAGGAATGTCATCAATAAATGGCATGGCTATATTAGGAATGAAGTCATGTAATACAGAATTCATGGCGTTCATCATATGTGCTACTGAATTAGTAGCTCCTTGCGGCAAAGTGCACATGCGAACTAAGCCTAAAGGAGTTTTCATGGTCCTAATGTCTCTACTTTCAATAGCAAGCTGAAATTGATCGTAGCCAGAATACAAGTCTCCCATTGAGTAAATGGCATGACCAGCGAAGGCTTCAGCGAATTCTCCTACAGTGGGCCCAGTACCTACATTCCTAATAGTAACCTTGTTAACAGGTTGTAAATCTTGAATGAACCGTAACTTGCCATTTTTCTTTGGAACAGTAAACCACCTATTTGAGTAGGGTGCAGACGATGGCTCTAAAATTCGCATGTGAATCTTTTCCTTAAGAAGCCGCATTAACTCTGGTAAGTGGGCTTTCGGAACAGGTATGGGTCGAAGATTCCATGGAATGTGAGGCACTGTAAAGATGATCATTGGTGGTACAATTTTTGGGTCTGCACAACCTATCTCATGGGAATATAAAGAAAATGCCTTTCCATGCTTTCTAATCACTCTTTGAAATAGTTCACGTTCCTCGGGTAACAAAAAAATTTCATCATTTCCTATCTTGATTAGCTTTAAAGTTTCTTCTGTGAAGGTATGACCTATATTTGTGCGCTCTCTTAAATAAGGATCATTGGTAACTTTGCTAAACTTCTCTTCACTCTCTCGTGGTAAAGATTGGGCAATCGGTTTATTTTTTTTATCAACGGTTTTGTATTTTGTATTTACTTTTGCTTCCTTTTCATTACTCATGAAAAATTTAATAATCAAATCATATTCTTCAATAGAATTTAAAAGTAAAAATCTAAAATTTTCTTTTTCATGCAAAATATTTTGAAGTTCTTCAATCAATGAGTTTGAAGATAAAGTTTCAATTACGGTTTCAATGTGTTCATCAGATGAAATGAATCCTTTCTCTTTAAAATTTTTTTCATAATGTTTTATAATTTTTTTAGGAATTTGTTTATAATGGCTGAATTGAAAATATGATGAAGGGAAATATAAAGAAAAACTATCTAAAGTATCTACAGATGGGTGCGAGACATCAAACCAAGAACCACCATTGTCTCGCTCAACAGTGGCATCTAGGCAAAATTTTGATCATAATAAGTTCCAAACTCACGAAGAGGCATATGATCTTCACGTATCTTTTCATGAGAACGGATGGGCGTCTTCCTAATTTGCTCCCTATTTCGTACATGGTTTGGGCTAACTATCATAACTTGGAGCGATTGTAGATCATCTTTAGATCTAATTCTTGCGTATGCTGAGCCGTCATCTATTACTTTAGTCTCCATTCTGGCTTCACATATGAATGGTTGACCTAAGATAATTTCATAAGAGCAATTGTCCTGAATGAAAAAGTGGAATGTCTCAGAGATTCCACCTATCATTAGAGGTATGTTGGCACATGCTCCTAGGAGTGATCCACAACCATTGTCCGCGGTTCGCATTATCCAGCCGTGATTTTTATCAATAGGCCATTTAAACTTATCATATAATCCTTTCGAAATCACATTGATTTCAGACCTAGAGTCAATTAGGGCTGAAGCAGAATATGATCTCTTCTGATCTCCTAAGTTAACTTTAATCTCCGGTGTGCCTCTTGCCCAAAAACTTTTTCTAAATTCACTCTCTGAGTTTTTTGTTTCGTCATCTGGTACAATTGGTCCTAAGAAATTTTTGTTTACATTACAGGTATTATCTTCTTCATCCTCTGAGTCTAAAGAAAGAGATTCATGAATCAAGTGAGTTACATCGGCAACATCTTGCATCTCTACCTCTTGTGACAGAGGGAATCTCTTCCTTTTAATTAGTTTAATAAAATTTTCCTTAAATTCAATTTTTGCTATTGAGAAGATTTGTTCTAAAGTCATTGTTACTGCACTTTTTAATAAGATGTCATACAATATTTCTTTCGAATCAACTTTTTGTTCAAGTTCAGAAATAAGAATAGCTTTCGGTACTCGTTTTGGTTTCTTTTCTGGTTTCTCTTCAGGTTTTGTTTCAGTTCTAGGAATTTGCTCTACTTTGTCTGATGTTTGTATTGGCTCACTAAACACAGGTTGTTTACCCTCCCTAATTTCTTTTCTTCGCTCCTCATTTGTTTTAGAACTTTCGCCTTGTTCAAACTGAACTTTCTTAGGCTTCGGCTCATCTCTCATCTTACTTCTAGTCATTCGTCTACCTGAATCATTCATATCTTGCTCATCATCTCTCTTTCTTTTCTCTTCAACATTCGCAATATGCGAATATATCGAGAATTGATCGACAGGAGAGTTCCACGCAGTTTTCTGCATAATATCATCTCTCGCCTTTATCAAAGCTTCAATTGAGTAGTTCCTCGTTTCCCTTGTTTGTTCGGAATCAGAGTCACTATCAACATATTCTAGTTTAACAGCAGAAGCAGATTTCGAAGACTCAGAAAGGTTTTCATACAGCTTCTGCATCCCTCCCTTTCCCCAATTGGCAGCTAAGGGTAAATGTGTTCTATAGTCGCACAATCGCTTGTCAATATCAATTACAAGTCTTTTCTCTTTCGCATCTTTCAATGCTTCACATGTGTAAGTCAAATGATCTGTGGCATCGCACCAGATACATCTCCTCACATTGGCATTTCTCCTTTCATTGAAATTTCTTTGGTTAAATGCTTGAGGAATCCGTTGAGGAATTGGTTGGGGTACAACTGGAGGATTAGGAGGCATAAAAGGTGGATTAGGAGGTACAAATGGATGATTCGGAGCTACTAATGGTGGATTTGGAGCATTTACTGGTTGAGGATAAATAGTCGGATGAGCTTGCATTGCAGGTTTATCTTGTAGGTTTAAAGCATACACCACATTCTGCAAAGCCGCTACCTCTTTAGACATATTCTCGTGCATATGCATCATATTGTCCAACTTGTTAAACAAAATCTCAAATTGTAACTCGGTTGGTACTCTAGATGTGGATGTTGTAGGCTCAACTTTTGAATCTATATGTGTATCCCTAGTTGCCTGAATCGGAGGAAAACTGGAAGATGGTTGAGACATCGATTCATAAAGGAGTGTTTTACGTTGGATCATGTGAGCAACCGCCTCAACTACAGTTTTTACTACACCCCAGTCATCTGTAAGCCCATATTTCTTTCCCGATTCTTCAAGCCTACGCTCAACCTCTACCCTTATATCTGGAGTCAAGATTTTAAGGAAATATAAAATGATATTTGGGGTAAGGGCAACTCTATCCTGTTCAGGTAATTGAGAGAATCTTTTCATAAATTCACTATGGAGTTGAGTTAACGAAATGTGAGGCTTAGGTGAACTAATCCATTTCATAAATCCTTCTCTACTATGTTGACTGAAGTCTTCTAAGTAGAATTCCTTATGCAGCTCTTTTCTAAACTCATCCCATTCCTTATTGTCATGTATATCCATAATAGCTTTTACAGTACCTATGGCCAGACGTCCAAGATAGGATTTCCACTTTGTTTCAGGTAAACCGTGTAACTTAGCTAATTCCTCAAACATGTCTAAATAATTTCTAACATTCATACCAGTAAATTTCCCTTTATCCTTTAATAATGTTTCAACTACCTTTTGTCCTTGCGTCTCGTGCATCATAGTTTGAAATAGCTCGTCCATTTTTGAAGTTTGTTTTGACCTAGCTTGAACAATTCTAACTATATCTTGAACTTCTTTTGTTACTCTTTCCTTATGTTCAGCTACTAATTCTGAAATTCCGTTAGAGTCCAGTTTGATAAGTTTTTACTATGCAAAAATGTTGCAAGTAAAGCTATGATTAACGCTTAACCTATGTTTAACAACACTTTGCAAAGCAGATGCCTCGCTTGGGATCGTCACAAGACTCGCCTTCTCATGGGACACGACACACCGAACTCGCTTGGTCTCAAATGGCACAATGGAAATAGCCTACTCAAAATCCCGAACATCAAAGAAACGGCTGACCTCCAGATCAGCCTCAACAAGAAGTGGTGCCTGTCTTGGACGCGGCTTCGATGGGACATGAAATTCATGGGTATCTGGCACCCCCTTATAGAGATTAAGAAGTCTGTCCTCTTATGGCAAATTCTTCATCGAGGAATTTGGACCAACCATAAGGCTAGCAAACTTTGTGGGATCCCTCCTTGGTGCAAACGCTGCCACCGTGCTATCGAAGATGTCCCACACATCTTCCTTACTTGCCCCAACTCCTACAGAATCTGGCAGACGGTTGGAATGAAAATCAGACTTCAAAAACAGCTTAGCTGGAAACAAGTCCTTTTGGGAGAAGCGATCGGCTGCTCTGCGACACTCTGGAACGCCATCAGAGGGGAAGTCCTGTGGAAAATTTGGCGGGAGCGGTGTGCTCTCAACTTCGGCGATCCCCCCAGGGAGTGGTCGATTGAGAAATCACTATTCCTCCTTGGCAAAAGGATCGTTAACAGTAAGAAATCCCCCCCCCTCTTCAGGCACCATCAAGTCCTCCTTCTGATCAACAACAAGCTCAAACCCAAGTGGGCCCCGCACGAGGGCGATGAGAGGGTGATTAACCTTCTCTGTAATGCAACCTAGGATTCAATCAAGCTTCCCCTGCTTTGTGGGATTTGGGGGGTCCCGTGGGCACTAGTCCCCTTCTATTGTACCTTTGTTTCTTAATTTAATTCAAGTCCGGGAGAGTAGGCTATTGCCGAACTTCCTTTATATTAAAAAGAACAAGTTGCCTTTAACCTATACCAGCAATTTAACCTTAAATAAAATTTTGCACTCAAGAATGTAAGGGTAAAGAAATTATACCAACTGCTCGAAGATGAGGCTCAAAACAGTGCTTTCTGTGAAATTCAATACATTTATTGATTTGAATCAAAACCTAAATACATAATTTGCTAAAAATGGGTGCAAACGTTTTGTGCTTCAATTGTTGATGAAAGGGGTGGCGCGATGAGGTTCTCCTACTTGCCAATCTTCGTGGAGGCGCTCAGGTCACAAGACCAGCCCTCGACACAAAGAAGATTGCAAGCTCACGTAAATGCCACAGCTTCCAGGGATGAAGACGCAGCTGCACTGATGTAAAATCGTATGAATGTATATGCAATGCAAAATTTAAAATTTATACCTGAGCTGCAACACCGTTTGTTCACGTTAGGTTCACCAATGTCGGGTCGTGAGAGATGCTCGGATGGTGGATCAAGTCATCCGCCTAAATCGTTCGGCACACGCGGGGTGTCTGTAGCAAACTCAGGCTTATGAAAATAAGGGTTCTAATGATAAAACAATTTAAATTACCTAATTCTATGACTGAAACTAAAGTTCTCTTATCAAAAGTAAATAGTTTTAATTAGCTATGGACCGTAAGGACGGGCAGCCTCGTACATAGCAACAGCTTCCTGATATGAGATTGAAACTTCCATAATGGGTTCTTCTACTAAACTTTCAGGTAAGCTAGAGGGTTCTGGTCTGACTAGAGTTGGCGGAATATTTTCAATATTTTCAATATTTTCAATAGTACTGTGCTCAGACTCATGAACTAACTTAGAAGACATCAAGGAAAGTAATAGAAAAACTAATGAAACAATATGATGCTAAACTGTTTGGATGAATTAATTGATATGCTAATGGTTCAAATTAATAATTCTAATACAACTGGAAGGCCTAAACAATTGGATAAATGTCTAGTCAATTGGATAGCTGACTAAATGAGAAATAAGATTTAAATGGATCTTTAGGCTGTCGCTTCACTTCAATTGTCTTCACTTCAATTAATTGTAATCTTCAATGTTTCTGAAAAAAACATTAGATTATTAGTAATATTACAAAATCATTAAGAACATAAAAAACATACTTCACTTACATTAAAGCATACACATGTTCATGCATTCAAACATACATTCATGCACATGTTTAATCCTAAGTAAAATAACATAATAATGCACACATTAATACCTATGCTTATCCATTCGCTTTCAAACATATATGCATTCCCATACTTATACACATACATGCAATGCTCACATGCATCTACCTTATAGATGTGCATGCATCCTCATACTCATGCATTTACTCATACCACACATACATCATGCTCATTAACACTCATGGATCTAGTTCTTATACATATATGTCTCTATTTCATGCATACAGAGGCATGGAGAAACACATGCAAATACTCTATCTCACATAAATCAATTCACATAGATCGGTGTTCTTATGTTCAAATAGATAAGACACATGATTGGATAGATGTAAACAACCATATTAGTCATGAAAATGAATGCACACAAATCCTAAAGCTACTACATACTAATCTGAAGCATTCATGAATCCATATAAATGAGGTGGGTTTGATATATATACGTAAGGATCTCTCTCTCTCTCTATCTCTATCTCACTCCCTATTTCTCTCCCTATCTTTCTCTCACTTTCTCGTTCTTTCATTTTCTCTCTCTCTCTCTCTCTCTCTCTCTCTCTCTCTCTCTCTCTCTTTCTCTCTCTCTCTCTCTCTCTCTCTCTCTCTCTCTCTCTCTCTCTCTCTCTCTCTCTCTCTCTCTCTCTCTCTCTCTCTCTCTCTCTCTCTCTCTCTCTCTCTACGCGCTGCCGCGTGCAGCACCGTGGAGGGAGGGAGCTTTCTCTTTCTATATTAAACTCTCTCAAACCCTCTCTCTCAATCTCTGCGCGCTTCCAGCCGCCACCACTGTCCTTCTCACTCTCTATCTCTGCCCTGTCAGACCATCGCCGTCATCTCTCAATCTCTGCGCTTTCTCTCTCCAAGACTCTGCGCACAATTAGCCATAAGAGACAACAACTCAGAGAATTTGTCAGAGCTCTACAACTGCCATCTTCCACTCTCTAATATCTCGACCTCTATGCGTACAGAACTGCCGCCAGCTCATTAACTTGTGATGGTGTAAGCTTCAATTAGAAGGATTCTGCTTTCATTAAAGATCGTAGCGGCAGCGAAATGTTGGAGCTCAGAACTCAAATGTTGCAGTACAAAACCGTAATTCAATGCCATTCAAGATGAAGCGAACAAAAGTAACTTCTAGGATAAAAGAAACAGAATGGTTACTGGACTATGAAATCGGCCAGGGTCATTGGAAATTCTAGTTGGAAGTCATACGTGCGAAGGCACCATAGAATTCAGACAAAGTGAATTCAGACGACTAAAGAACAATCTAACAAGAAGGGAAAGCGATGAGAACAGCACAGATGAGATATAGAGAAAGCGATTTAGAAATATGAACTCATGGAGAACATAAAACATAAAATATCCTACGTTGCTCATGTAACAGTTATATGCAGAAATGTCCCCTTCAAATGAAGAAATAGGCAAAACAAAAATGACAATGATGCACGATATGAAGACGCGAGTAGAGAGGAGAAGAAGAAATAACAGTAAACATTGAATCAGCTTTCCCAAAAAATCGATGGAGTTGGAAAAACGAAGCCCCATGATCGCATCTTCTTTCTTATCTATAACAGAAGCAGCTAGAGAACCTTCTCTTTCTCCTAATGATGAGATGCACAGACATGGAGATGAAGGCAATAAAAAAAAAGAGAAAGAGAAAATCTACCTGAAAAAAACATTAGAGAAAATAACACAACATACTCATATATATACACACACAACTCATTTGTAAACCATTCCTTTGATTTTACTTTATTTCCTCATCCTCACTTTTCCCCATTAACATTCACCATACTTTAATTAACTTTTCTCACACAACCTCTCTTTTAATTACCCTCACACTCACCACTCTTTGAACACACCTTTTTTACACTTTAAATGCATATTTCTTTTCTACCACTCTTTTAACTTGCACTCACAACTACCACACTTTGAAACTATTCACTTTAACCACTTTAGTTACACACTTAACCCACACCACACTTTAAACAGCACTCACATACACCATTCATTAATTATCCATTTCTTTTTCATTTTAATTGAATTATCCTAATTTAATAATGCATTTAAATTAACCTTAGTTTATGATTTTAATTCTTTAGAACCTTAGAAATAAAGGTACATACACTATTTAATTAATAAATTAAACCATAATTTATTTTGTAAGTTAATCAATGTTTAGACATAGATCAATTTCATTAAATGTTAATTATTTTAACCCTTGAAACATCCTAAACCCTTAGAAACCCTACTTAAAACCCATCAAAACCCTATGAAAACCCTTTGAAAATCATTGATAACCCATTAAAATCTTTCTGATCCCTTGTAAACCCTAACATGAACCCATTAGAATCTTTTGAGACCCTTCAGATGAACCTAATTGACATAAAATCATATGAACTTAGAAAACCCTAGGGTTAAATACCCATGAATCAAGCATGTATAAATATGAAATACTCATTAATTGAGTAATTAGGATAAACCCTAATTTAAACATATTTTCTTCATCATTTCTTGTACCTGCAAACACTTCAAAAGTAGTTAATTCAATCCAGAACAATTGTTCAACAGTGAAAAAGAGGTTTAGAATTCACCAATTAAGTTGTTTCCATTTTCTCTGGTCATCAACTGGAAGATGTAAATCTTCCCGACAGCGCACCGTCGAGACAATGCACGGTATGTATGTATATGAGAGAGAGAGAGAGAGAACACTAATCTCGATATTAGGGTTTTGAAATCCCTAATTTAAAAACTCTAATTCAACCTTTTAGCCATATGTTTGAAGTATATGTACACCTCCGACGTCCTACTAGAGAGATGTCTCTCCTCCCAACCTTATGCCTCTATATATAGCTACTCGAATCAACGAGAATCATGATTCATAATATATGTAAAGATATATACACATCATGTAGATAGGATACATAAATATAAAATGGAGTAGATATATTATGCATCACACATACATGCCTAAATGCACACATAAATATATATATACATACTAACATATTTACATGTACATATTTACACATACATGTACATTCCTACATGCACACATAAACATATATATACATGCATACATATTTACATGTACATATTTACACGTAGACACATATACATATATACATGTACACAATTATAAACACTTGCATATATTACGTACATGAATACATGAATATTTTACATAAATGCATATGCATATATACACATATGCATATTTAACACATGTATACATATATCACACACATGCAAACACATACATATACATGAAATACATATATATGCATACTAATATATGTATACATATAATACACATGAATACACACACATATGCATACATACATGATAAAAATTTACTCCTCGAAGATAAAGCTATATACAAAATAATTAGGCATACCTCCGAGCTTCATGTTCTAACTTAGAAGAACATGATTTCATCTCTCTAGTAGGATTCATCCTTATTCAAGTTAATAAAACCTATTATCTGATATCCATTCAGAAGCTTCATGTTACTATCTAATCTGCTCATATGTTTTCATTATTGCCATCATTTTGGTAAGACATCAATATAGTCTCGTCTTCATTATCCTTATTGATTTCATTTATTTCTTCTATTGTTAAATCTATGTTCTCATGAATCACATCATCTATTGGTGGATTAATATCTATTTCTGGTAATTCCTCTTCCTCATCAGTAGAATCAGCATGTAGATAATTATCCTCTTCATCAAAAAGATTAGTATCATTATCACATATAATGAGTCTAATTTCTATTCCAGATGTTGATGTATCAGTATCTGATGCTGAATCATCAGAGGACTTTCTTCAATTTCTCTAACAATAAACTGTTCAAACAATGACCTACCTCTAGGTTGCACATGAATGACTTGCCACCAAGGATGAGCATCTAGGTTTTTATAAAAAAATGCTTTTTCAATATGCCTAGGAAGAATATATGGTTCTTTAGTAGATCGCATTACCTTGGAAGAATCAATTGCCCAAAACCCAGATAATTCCTTTCTTATTGTCGAATTACTACCTTTATACTCCGCTCGATACCAGTCAACCTTCAAAATGACCTATCATGTATATGTGTATGTGGGTATGTGTATGTGTATGTGGGTATGTGTATGTGTATGTGTATGTGTATGTGTGTGTATATATGTGTATGTATTCTGACTTTTCTTTCTGTTTGAGATTAAATTAACAGGAGATATTGTATGGTCGAAAAAAATAAGAGGCGAGCTAACATACCACCTGAGTCGTGGCAGTTTTTTCGTAGACAGCTACGTCTTCAAGAGTCATTTCCTCAGTAGAAGGTACACAAATTAATAGTTTATATTTATAATTTTTAGATATTTTAGTAATTTTTTACATTTAATTTATGTATTTTTTTCTTGAATAAACAGGCTGCTGCAAAGAAAAGAGTGGAGTCGGGCCACACATCGCACTTAGGCCAAATGGGCCATAATGGTTTTGTAGCTACGTTTGTAAGTATATGTGTTATTGTGAGTGTATTTTTTATTTTAGTTAAAATGCAAGCAACTAATGTTTTTTATTTGTTTCATTGCAGTGAAAGGATTATGGCCGATATCCTACGAAACACGAGATCGAGTATGCTACACATTTTGGATATCGGCATTTGGGCGAGTATATACAAGATCATCCTGATGCCTTTGTGAGTATTTTTAAATTTTATATAATTATTTTGTTGTTATGAATGTTTTAATTATTTTATTGATTTATGTTTGTTATATGTAATACAGGAGTATTATGGGGAGTCAAATATGGATGAGGTGGAGAGACAAACACAGGAGGGACGATCTCGATCGTCACAGGGTGATCATGACGATGAGGATGAGGAAGATCAGGATGATCATGATATTGCTGATGATGATGATGATCATGATGATGATGATGATGATCATGATGATGATGATTAGGATTTTAGTTGATTATGACATTGGATTATATGTATTTACATTGATATATATATATATATATATATATATATATATATATATATATATATATATATATATATATATATATATATATATATATATATATATATATATTTATCTATATATTTTTCATTTCAGTTATGTTTTGAATTGTGTGTATGGTATTAAGTAATGAAGAGTTTTGTTCTATTGATTGTTATTATTGTTTATATTAAGCATGTTTTTTAATACTTTAATTATATAATTCATTCATATGTGTGTACCTAAGTGTATATGTATGTGTGTGTATATGTATGTATGTGCATGTGTATGTGTGTGTATATGTATGTATGTGCATGTGCATGTATAAGTGTATATGTGTGTATGAGTATGTGCATGTGCATGTGTATGTGTGTGTATATGTATATGCATGTATATGTATAACTCTATGTGTATGTGTGTGTATGTGCATGTATATGTGTATATGTATGTATGTGCATGTGTATGTGTGCGTATATGTATGTATATGCATGTGCATGTATAAGTGTATATGTATGTATCAATATGTGCATGTTCTTGTGTATGTGTGTGTATATGTATAACTCTATGTGTATGTGTGTGTATGTGCATGTATATGTGTATATGTAGGTATATGCATGTGTGTGTGCATCTTCATCATGTATAAGTGTATGAGTGCATATCAATAAGTGTGAGTATGGTATGTAATGAAAATAACACAATTCAAATGATCTACAAATAATAGAAATTGTACTTACAATTGTTAGCCATAGTTTTTGCTTGGTTAGCTTCTTGAATAACCTGCAATAAAGAGAGAGAAAAGAGAGAGAGAGAGAGATCTAGAGAGATCTAGAGAGAGAGATCTAGAGAGAGAGAGAGATCTAGAGAGAGAGATCTCTAGAGAGAGAGAGAGATCTAGAGAGAGAGATCTAGAGAGAGAGATCTAGAGAGAGAGATCTAGAGAGAGAGAGATCTAGAGAGAGAGAGATCTAGAGAGAGAGAGAATTCAAAGAGAGAAAGATGTAGAAAGAGAAAAACAAAGACAGAGGGAGACAATAATAGAGAGCTTAAGCAAAACAACAATTCTGCATATACTTGCTTCAGTTCGTAAGCGCAACGCAATTGCTCTGACTTTGTGGGATTTGGGGGGTCCCATGGGCACTAGTCCCATTCACGTGTAACTTTTCTTCTTTATTTTAATTAAAGTCCGAAAGAATAGGCCATGACCGAATTTACTTTTATTAAAAAAAATATTACGTTATAAAATTTCAAGTTATAATGTAAATTTTAAGTCATAAATCTAAATGTAGGCAAAAGGAATGTAAAGATGTGCATATAATACGAAGAAGGAGGAGGGCGCAGCAGCACCGTTGTTAATACTCCTTTTGAAAAACAACATGAGCTGTCCTTTTAGCACGCTTTTTTGAGTCTACGTCGCTTTTTTGTACATCGCTGCTCGTTCATGCGATTGCCGTCCTTGCACGACGCTTCTCTGAGTGTCGCTCTTTAATGGGAGAGACAATCCATGTCGCTCTTTAGTGGGAGAGACAGTTTACGGTTCATGGCAGCTTCTTTCCAACATACACCCACAGCACTCCCCGACCTCATCAGGACCAACGCAGCTGCCTGCCTCCTCTATTTCAAACCCAAACATCAGAACGCGCACACATGGCACGCAATCCCCAACAACTCCTTCTTCTTCTTCTCTGCACCTGGGCTTTGCTTATGTACTCCTCTCAGCCACTTGTCGTGTCGTCTCCATGGCCAAGGAAGCTCGTACAAAACGCTACAGCTGATGCCAAGACATTCTTTTCGTTTCCAGTTCCACTTCCACTTCCGCTTCCACTTCCAGTTCCACTTCCACTCCCATTTGCACTTGGTGGTCGCGGAGGCGCAACACCAACTGAAGCAAAGACTCCCACGAGGGGGAATGATGGCAGAGGATCACTGGTAGGAGGGAGTGGAAGCCCCTCCGGATCATCTGGCGATGCAGGATCATCAAGAGGAGGGAGTGGAAGTTCTGACGGTGCAGGATCATTAGGAGGAGGAGGGAGTGGAAGCCCCTTTGGATCATCTGGCAATGCAGGATCATCAAGAGGAGGGAGTGGAAGTTCTGGCGGTGCAGGATCATGAGGAGGAGGAGGAGGAGGGAGTGGAAGTCCCTCCAATACCCCTTCAAGCCACTAATCAAGCCATCGATTTTCCTCCATCTCCATCCCTTTGGGATTTTCACTTCTCTTGTTCATTTTTTGGTGTGGTCTCTTCCACCCTTACCTTTTCGTTGGAAGCACCATGCTCTATTGTCTGTTTGTTCATAGAGTAGTGAGATGCATATGTTTGGTTTTCCGCAAAAGGTTCATATCATTCTCTCTCTCTCTATCTCTCTCTCTCACACACACATGGCTTTGGTGACATCCCACTCTCTCGATTTCTTGAGACGTCTCACTTCATGCAACTGTTAAATTCTTCCCACTTACAACAGAGCGGAAAAAAGGGGTTTCTCCGATACTGCTCAGATCTACTCTTCTTGCACAGTTTTTACTAGATTTTATCTCTCACATAGAATGCCATAATCCTGTCAATATTTCAAAATGGATTATTTGTTAGAGCAACGATTATTACAGTTTTCTTGCCTCTCTAGCTCTAGTAGTCATTTTTTCCCCATTCTAAACCTAATAAACAATCCGCCTTATTTGACTCTTACATTCAAGCAGAATCATGTGATCTTGCATTAAAAGTAAAAAAAAAGACTCACATTTATTCAGTTTTTTTTTTTTTAATACCACGCAATCTTCGCGCATTTGTATAGAGTTTTCTAGTTATTAAGCTCAATGAGAGTGAGAAATCACTATCGTGGCATTTGTGTAAATATGTGGGTCATGCTTTTTTGAAGTTCTGTGTCAATTCTTCTTCTTCATTTGTGTTATCCGGTCAAAAGTTCTCCATTTGTGTCATCTAAAGGATCAATATAGGAATATCAATTGGAAGCAGAAAATAGCCACATAATATTAACATCTTTGGCAAGCTAAGCCCTTTTATTTCCTATGTTTGGTACTTAATCATGTAAGTTATTCGATATGCATATGGAAAAGAACGACGAAAACACAATGTTTTACTTTGATTGTACAAGACCATTCTTATTTTGTACAAGCCTAATTACAAGTTACCAAATAGACTAGGACTACCACTCGATGTTCTGATTGCTTTGTTCATCTTCCTCTATGTGGAAAATACTAATTACAAGTTACAAGCCTAATTACAAGTTACAAGCTGTAACAAAATACTAGTTTGATTACTATCCGTTCATGCAAGTGGGTTCGTGGATGGACCATTTATACCTTCATAGCTCCCTTTCTACTTGTACTATCCCATAAAAAATGGGAATTCAACTCTCATTGCACAAGAAAATATCATCTTGTAAAGTCATATGTATGTCGTAAGTTTATTGAGAGTTCTATAGGTAACCTCATGACACGTGTTTTTCAGCATTAATTGAAAATGGGTTGTGTATTTAACCTCGTAAGAACCCTCAGCAATACGATGGCTTCTTTTGTTCAGTCCTAACACTACAAGGAATATGGGCGCATAGCGACGGTTAAGGTGACACAATTTCGTCGCTATAAAAGTGCAAAATATGTCGTAATGAGCGTCGCACCTGCACCGTCGATTAAACGACGAGCCAAACGATGTTTTTTGCAACTTGTGGCATGACAGGGTCTGTGACGCTCCCATAGAGCGTCGCTAACACGACGTTTTTAAATAGTGTCGCATAAGCGATGTTTTTTTGCGTCGCATAAGCGATGCTAAAACATGTCGCTCATAGCATCGCTTACACGAAGGTCTGTTGACGGAAAAAAATTAAAATATTGGAGGCTCTTCGATCGGCATTTTCACGCATCTGATCGAAGGGCTCTCCAACCTTCGCAATGGCACTGCGCTTACGAGCTGAAGCAAGTATATGTAGAATTGTTGTTTTGCCTAAGTTCTCTCTTAATGTCTCCCTCTGTCTCTGTTTCTCTCTTTCTACATCTTTCTCTCTTTGAATCCTCTCTCTCTCTATTGCAGGTTATTCAAGAAGCTAACCAAGAAAAAAGTATGGCTAACTATTGTAAGTACAATTTCTATTCCTTTTATATCATTTGAATTGTCTTATTTTCATTAGATAGCATACTCACACTTATTGATATGCACTTATACACTTATACATGATGAAGATGCACTGTCACACTATACACATATACAAATGCACATACACAAACATATATACACACAGATACATGTGCACATACACTTAGACATACACACATATACACATGCATATGCACAAACATTTCTACAACCACATAAAAAGACTTACATGCATGCATTATTGCATATATGTATATATATATATATATATATATATATATATATATATATATATATATATATATATATATATATATATATATATATATATATATATATATACATACACACATCAACATATATGCAAATACATGTATATGCACATCCACATGCATGCACATGGATGCAAATGGAAATGCATCCACATACACATGCATGTTTCATACATATACACATGCATATACATACATTATACACATATATACATATATATATATATATATATGCACATATGTACACACACATATACACATGCACACACACATGCACATACCTACATATACACATATACATGCACTTACATATACACACACCTACACATGCACATGCACATACTCATACACACATAGACACTTACACATGCACATGCACATACATACATATACACACACATACACATGCACATACATACATATACACACACATACATATACACTTAGGTACACACATATGAATGAATTATGTAATTAAAGTATTAAAACACATATACACATGCACACACACATGCACATACCTACATATAGACATATACATGCACATACACACATATACACATAGAGTTACACATATACATGCATATACATATACACACACATACACATGCACATGCACATGCACATACTCATACACACATATACACTTACACATGCACATGCACATACATACATATACACACACATACATATACACTTAGGTACACGCATATGAATGAATTATATAATTAAAGTATTAAAACACATATACACATGCACACACGCATGCAGATACCTACATATATACATATACATGCACATATATACACACATATACACATAGAGTTACACATATACATGCACATACATATACACACACATACACATGCACATGCACATACTCATACACACATATACACTTACACATGCACATGCACATACATGCATATACACACACATACACATGCACATACATACATATACACACACATACATACATATACACATACATACATATACACTTAGGTACACACATATGAATGAATTATATAATTAAAGTATTAAAACACATGCTTAATATAAACAATAATAACACTCAATAGAACAAAACTCTTCATTACTTAATACCATACACACAATTCAAAACATAACTGAAATGAAGAATACATAGATAAAACTATATATATATATATATATATATATATATATATATATATATATATATATATATATATATATATATATATATATATATATATATATATATATATATATATATATATATCAATGTAAATACATATAATTCATTGTCATAATCAACTAAAATCCTAATAATCATCATCATGATCATCATCATCATCATTAGCAGTATCGTGATCATCCTCATCATCCTCATCCTCATCGTCATGATCACCCTGTGAGGATCGCGATCGTCCCTCTTGTGTCTGTCTCTCCACCTCATCCATATCTGTCTCTCCATAATGCTCCTGTATTACATATAACAAACATAAATAAATAAAACAATTAAACCATTCATAAAAATAAAATAATTATATAAAATTTAATAATACTCACAAAGGCATCAGGATGATCTCGCATATACTCGCTCAAATGCCGATATCCAAAATGTGTAGCATGTTTCGTAGGATATCGGCCATAATGCTTCCACTCCATTGAAACAATTAAAAAAGATTAGTTGCTTGCATTTTAACTAAAATAAAAAATGTACTCACAATAACACATATACTTACAAATGTAGCTACAAAACCATTATGGCCCATTTGGCTTAGGTGCGATGTGTGGCCCGACTCCACTCTCTTTTTTGCAGCACCCTATTTATTTAAGAAACAAAATACATAAATTAAATGTAAAAAATTACTAAAATATATAAAAATTATAAATATAAACTATTAATTTGTGTACCTTCTGCTGAGGAAATGACTCCTGAAGACGTAGCTGTCTACGAAAAAATTACCACATCTCAGGTGGTATGTTAGGTCGCCTCTTATTTTTTTCACCATACAATATCTCCTGTTAATTTAATCTCAAACAAAAAAAAATTCAGAATACATACACATATATACACACACATACACATACACATACCCACAGACACATATACATGCAAACAAATACACATACATATATGTATACATATACACATATACATACATATAACATAAACACACATATACATATCGACATATATATGTACACACACATGCATGCATATACACTCATTCATACAAAGTACATGCATTTATCCCACAATAATGTGTAGTTGTGTATATGTGAATATGTTTTATGTGTAAATGTGTATATGTGAATATGTGTGTATGTGTAAATATGTATATGTGAATTTTTTGTGTATGTAGATAATCAGATTATTAATATCAAATACCATTATTTGTAGATTCTGATCAATCAGATGGAACTCCACCGTTGTCTCCTCATCGTGCAACGACTATGTACTGTAAGTATATCAAACATTTCATTTTAAATATATTTGATGGATACATAACTTATATTTTTTTTTGTTTCTTATTATGTGCAGATTCTGATCACTCATAGGGTACTCCACCACCTCCTACCCATGCAATGACTTCACATGTGTCCTACGATAGGAATTATGATGAATTCTACTATCAAGAGCATATTATATGTTGGTGTAACTCTTGTTATGGCACGTATCGAAGCCATGATTGAAAGGTATTGAACATGAGGCAGAGTATGGTACTTTTGAGCGTGCTCCATCACCTGGTCAACGTGATATTACTTGGGTATGTATTTTGTATATATATTAATGTCATTATTTTATTTAAAAATAAATATACAAAAATCAAATTACTGTATACAGGAATACTTTCTCCATGATGATGATGATGATAATTTTTCTCATAATGTTAATATACCTCGTACACGTCATGGACTTGATGTTCATCAATTACAAGCAGAGGTTTCTAGAAATCCTCTACCTCTTGGTTTAGAGACTAAAATGACTGGAGATTATCCATTGCTAGCTCGTGATTGTTCTTTAGTACAAACATATGATAGAAGAAGATATGGAGGATGGAATAGAGGACCACTTCCTTTAGATGGAGAGGTTTTCAACTTTTGGGGTAATCGCTATATGATTGCTCCATCCACTATTACTAATGCTGGTCGTGGTCTCTTTATTGTAGAGGATTTGTATGTGCCTCCGAACTCTGAATTCACTCTCATGTCATTTTGTTGTCCTATATATGGATGGGGAGATTGGCATCGACTTTCACGTTATGTTCAAAGCATGAGTACTTATGGAATATTCTTGAACGCAGCATCCCTTACTAGTAGAAGGATTTTACATGCAGAAAATGAAAGATTATATATTGATGGAAGACCTTACACATGGAAATATAACAAGTTTAATAAATAGTAGTCGAGGGTTACATAGTAGTTCATGGACTAATTGCACATTTGAGGAGCGTGAAAATAGTCATGAATCACCATACATGAGTAGAGATGTATCAAGATACATAGTTGTCAATGCTATTACTACATTACATGCCGGTGATGAACTATTAGTGAATTATGGATGGCGTAGACCTTCAAGAGCACCTTTTAGCTAGAGAGAATAAAAATTTTCTATCCATATTTAATAATTTATATACTTAATTTTATATTTAAAGTTTAATTTTTATTCATTTATGGAATACTAATGAATTTTATTTATATGTGTAGATTCCAACGTATGATGTTGATGATATTCCTCCACAACATTCACAATTGCCAGTAAGACCTCATTTATTTGAAGCTTCTATGAGGAGGCTATGCAAAAGTAATCATGTGGAATATGCAAGGTTGAAAGATCTATATTCAAAAGACGATAAAGTACAAGATTTCTGTGACAATGATGAAGATGATGGCATGGCAGATTTTATTGAGGATTGGTATCAAAATGACAGTGAGAGCATTGATATTTCTAAAAATGAGAAATATCTTCGAGAGGAATGTCTAAAGCATGTATATGAAGGAAGTCATTTGACACGACTAAGTGCAAGCTTACTTATTCTCAATCTTCAAAATCGTTTTGGATGGAGTAATGTATTTGTTTCGACACTATTAAGGTATAATTTTCAATTTTCTATCTATTTATATATATATGCATATATATATATATATATATATATATATATATATATATATATATATATATATATATATATATATATATATATATACATGCATATATAAACATACACATAATATACATGAATGCATACACACATATAAACATACACACACATATACACAAATTTTGAAGGATGGAAAAATAATTTTAAAGGATAGGCGAACAAAAAGTGTCCACTCAATGCAAGTTTTTATTCTTACTTTAGATAAGGTAAGAACAAGAACTTGAATTGAATGGACACTTTTTGTCCACACATCTTTTAAAACTATTAATGCATCTTTCAAAATATTCACGGAAATTTGATTGTTTGGATGGCAGGATACGATTGTTTGTTTTGGAGGATATGAAGTATGTACCTTCATTGAATGATTTGTCAATTCTATTATATGTTCAGTTTGAAAGTGTGAGAAGCAGATTCTATTATCCATGAACTTGAGACCTTATACTTACAATGATCTCCACATAGCTAAGCTAAAGGATGAAGATAAGTTGTTGGCTTTGGGATCTATTTAGAAAATTGAGCACATATAGCGATAGCCACCGTTAGTGTTAGTCCCCAAGAAGAACAACAAGCTTAGGTTATGCATCCCTTTAAAGAAATCAAATGCTACCACAATGATGAAAATTACCCTTTGCCCATAACAAATCATTTGTTGGAAGGGGTAGGAGCCAAGGAAGGCTGCAACTTCTTTGATGCCTATTTTGGATATAACGAGGAGGCCATTTCTCCTAAGGACCTACACAAAACAACATTTTCTATCAATTGGAGAATATATGATTTATGGTAATGTCATGTATGATGTAGCCTAACCAATGCTCTCGCCACTCTCCAATGGTCAATGTTTCATGTATCCAAAGAATTCTTGCGGATGCCCTCTGCAGTTAGTCTTCTAGAAATGATTGATATATCCTCAAACTACACAGAATATCTAAAGAATTACAAAAATATAGAGTGTTTTTGAACCTAGAGAAGTGTGTATTTATGGTAGAAGAAGGTAAAATCCTATGATAGAGTGCATATAAATAAAATTTGTACCAGTGGTGATAAGGTTAAAAGAAAAAGTGGAGGAAGTGCAAGCATTCATGGGTCAATATGTGTACTCTAGATGGTTCATACAAAGGTATGCAATCATTGTCAAACCAATGTGTGGATTATTAAATGATTTCAAAAGGAAAAAAGAATGCCACAAGGGACTCAAGAAATTAAAGAGATGATCAAGCACTATTTCCATTCGAAGAGTGTCAATTGGAATAAGCACTACTATATTTTGTAGAGAAGCCTTGTAATTTGGATAGACTAGTAAGATGTTTCTACAATTTCTTTTTAATAAAAGGAAGTTCAACCTTAGCCTATTGTCCCGGACTTTAATTAAATAAAGTCGAAAGGTTACAAGTGAATGTGACTAGTGCCCATGGGACCCCCCAAATCCCACAATGTAGGGGAGGAGTATGGAAAGCTAGAGGGCATTACAAATGAGGCGGACAAATCTATCATCTCCCTGATGTGGGACCCATTTGGGTTTCAACTTGAGATAAATACAATGATGTCTAAACGGTTGAGATCTCTTATCTCGAGAGATTCTTTTACCTAGAAGAAACAAGGATTTCTCAATTGATCATTCCTTTGGAGTTTGGCCAAAATTGATAGCACATCGCTCCCTCCAAATCTTTCAAAGAGTCTCACCCATGATGGCATTCCATAGTCTCGATGAGCAACCTACTGCCTCACCCAACAGCGCGTGTTGCCAATTGATTTGGACTTTGAATTTGTCATAATGAAGAAAGGTAACACTCATGCGCGGGTTGACCATCTCTCAAAGGGGTGAGTAATGAGTTGACCATCTCATGCACGTCTATTTAACATGGAGCTAGTCCTTTATTGAGCTAGCGTTTTTCTTAGTTTCTTTTTATTTTATTTATTTCGAAAAAATCACATCTTTGAACGTCGTTTTCGGTTTATTTGGTGTTTATGACTTCCATGTTGCCTTTGGCAATAGCGTTTTAATTAAAAGAAAATTTCAAGTTATAATGTAAATTTTAAGTCATAAATCTAAATGTAGGCAAAAGGAATGTAAAGATGTGCATATAATACGAAGAAGGTGGAGGACGCAGCAGCACCGTTGTTAATACTCCTTTTGAAAAATAGCATGAGCTGTCCTTTTCTCACGCTTTTTTGAGTCTACATCACTTTTTTTTTTTAATATAAAGGAAGTTCGGCATTAGCGTACTCTCCCAGACTTGAATTAAATAAAGAAAGAAAAGTACAAGAGAAGGGGACGGTTGCCCACGGGACCCCCCAAATCTCACAAAGCAGGGGAGGGTTTTACAGAGCTTAGATGGCATTACAAAGAAGGTTAATCACCCTCTCATCACCCTCATGAGGGGCCCACTTGGGTTTAAGCTTGTTATTGATCAAAAGGAGAACGCTTTTTTGTACATCGCTGGCAGCTGTTCTTTAATGGGAGAGACAATCCATGTCGCTCTTTAGTGGGAGAGACAGTTTATGGTTCATGGTAGCTTCTTTCCAACATATATAGAGCACTCCCCGACACCAATACACCCATAGCACTCCCGGACCTCATCAGGACCAACGCAGCCGCCTTCCTGCCTCTATCCCTCTATTTGAATCCCGGACATCGGAACGCGCACACATGGCACGCAATCCCCAACAGCTCCTTCTTCTTCTTCTCTGCACCTAGGCTTTGCTTATGTACTCCTCTCAGCCACTTGTCATGTCGTCTCCATGGCCAAGGAAGCTCGTACAAAACCCTATAACCGATGCCAAGACATTCTTTTCATTTCCAATTCCACTTCCACTTCCGCTTCCCCTTCCACTATCCGTTCATGCAAGTGGGTTCGTGGATGAACCATTTATACCTTCATAGCTCCCTTTCTACTTGTACTATCCAAAACAAATGGGAATTCAACTCTCATTGTAAAAAAATATCATCTTGTAAAGTCATATGTATGTCGTAAGTTTATTGAGAGTTCTATAGGTAACCTTATGACACGTGTTTTTCAGCATTAATTGAAAATGGGTTCTGTACTTAACCTCGTAAGAACCCTCGGCAATACGATGGCTTCTTTTGTTCAGTCTAAGTAGTTCTCTTAAGACTTATTATCATACCAACAACAAAATTTCAAGTTCTCTCTCTCTCTCTCTCTCTCTCTCTCTCTCTCTCTCTCTCTCTCTCTCTCTCTCTCTCTCTCTCTCTCTCTCTCTCTCTCTCTCTCTCGTTCTCTTCTTGCTCTCGCGTGTTAATCCTGGCACAAATCTGCCGAGAGAAATCCAATTTTTCTTTTTAACATTCCAGAGCGTCGCATGTGCGACGCTATCCAGTTTGCCAACGTATGTGTGTATGTGTGTGTGTATATGTGTGTGTATGTGTGTGTGTCTATGTATATGTGTGTGCATCTATGAGTGTGTATGTGTTTATGTGTGTGTATGTGTCCATGTGTGTGTGTATATGTGTGTATGTGTATGCATGTATGTATACATATGTGTGTGTATGTGTGTGTATGCATTATGTATGCATTATGTATGCATATGTGTGTGTATGCATTATGTATGTGTATGTATGCATGTAAGTATGTATGTATGCATATGCATATGCATTATATATGCATATGTATGCATGCATGTGTATGTGTGTGTATGCATATATGTGTGTGTATGTGTGTATGTGTGTGTGTATATGTGTCTATATGTTTGTATGCATGTCTATGTGTGTGTATGCATCATTATGTGTGTATGTGTGTATGTGTGTATGTGTGTGTGGATATGTGTGTGTATGTGTGTGCGTGTCTATGTGTGTGCGTGTCTATGTGTATGTGTGTGTGTCTATGAGTGTGTATGTGTTTATGCATGTGTATGCGTCTATGTGTGTGTATGTGTCTATGTGTGCATGTGTATGCATGTCTGTATGCATATGTGTGTGTATGCATGTGTATGTGTGTGTATGCATCATTATGTGTGTATGTGTCTATGTGTGTATGTTTGTGTGTGTGTATATGTGTGTGTGTATGTTTATGTGTGTATGTGTATGTGTCGCTACGCGTCTATGAGTGTGTATGTGTCGCTACGCGTCTATGAGTGTGTATGTGTTTATGTGTGTGTATGTGTCTATGTGTGTGTATGTGTCTATGTGTGTATGCATATGCATGTATGTATGCATATGTGTGTATGTGTGTGTATACATTATGTATGCATATGTGTGTGTATGCATTATGTATCTGTATGTATGCATGTGCATTATGTATGCATGTGCATTATGTATGCATGTAAGTATGTATCTATGCATATGCAATATGCATGTATGTGTATGTGTGTGTATGTCTCTCTATGTGTGTGTGTGTATGCATATATGTGTGTGTATGTGTGTATGTGTGTGTATATGTGTCTGTATGTGTGTATACATGTGTATGTGTGTGTATGCATCATTATGTGTGTATGTGTCTATGTGTGTATGTGCGTGTATCTATGAGTGTGTATGTGTTTATGTGTGTGTATGTGCCTATGTGTGTGTATGTGTCTATGTGTGTATGTGTATGCATGTATGTATGCATATGTATGTGTATGCATGTGTATGTGTGTGTATGCATCATTATGTGTGTGTATATGTGTGTGTATGTGTGTGTGTCTATGTGTATGTGTCGCTACGTGTCTATGAGTGTGTATGTGTTTATGTGTGTGTATGTGTGTATGTGTGTGTATGTGTGTATGTGTGTATGTGTATGCATGTATGTATGCATATGTGTGTGCATGTGTGTGTACGCATATGTGTGTGTATGCATTATGTATGTGTATGTATGCATGTGCATTATGTATGCATGTAAGTATGTATGTATGCATATGCATATGCATTATGTATGCATATGTATGCATGTATGTGTATGTGTGTGTATGTCTCTCTATGTGTGTGTATGCATATATGTGTGTGTATGTGTGTATGTGTGTGTATGTGTGTGTATGTGTGTATGCATGTATATGTGTGTGAATGCATAATTGTGTGTATGTGTGTATGTGTGTGTGTATGTGTGTGCACGTCTATGTGTATGTGTGTGTGTCTATGAGTGTGTATCTGTTTATGTGTGTGTATGTGTCTATGTTTGTGTATGTGTATGCATGTATGTATGTATATGTGTGTGTATGTTTGTGTATGCATTATGTATGCATATGTGTGTGTATGCATTATGTGTGTGTATGTATGCATGTGCATTATGTATGCATATGCATTATGCATGTGTATGTATTCATGTGCATTATGGATGCATATGTGTGTGTATGCATGTAAGTATGTATGTATGTACGCATATGCATATGCATTGTGTATGCATGTATGTGTATGTGTGTACATGTCTCTCTATGTGTGTATGTGTATGCATATATGTGCGTGTATGTGTGTATGTGTGTATGTGTATGTGTGTGTGTATGTGTGTGTGTATGTGTGTATGTGTGTATGTGTGTGTATGTGTATGTGTATATGTGTGTGCATGTGTATGCATTACACTTCAACAGATCGATGGTATACCGAGGTTTTTACCGAGAAAAATGAACGCGGCTTTATTTGCTGCGACGCCGGTGTAAAAGTCGGTGTGCGCGTCGGTACCAAAGCCTCAGTATAAGCATCGGTATATGCATCGGTATAAGCATCGGTATATGCGTCGGTAATACCGATGCTCATACCGAGGCTTCTGCTAGAGGTACCGTCACCTATACTGTCGCCTGCTGGGTGTACCGACGGTTATTCCGATGACACTACTGGGAGTACCGTCGCGTATACTGATGACCATACCTGCAAAATTTTTTTTGGGCAGAATGTTTTGTCTTTTACTATAGCAACATTACCATGATGTTGCTTAACAAAAGACAATACACTCTGCCCAAAAAAAACTGAGTACATGTGATGTGTACTCTAATGACAACCGAAATATGATTTCATGAAACAGAGTATTATTGGACACAAAAGAGATAATCAGAATGAACAATGAACCATGTACAAAAGAAGTTATATATTTTAATAATGAAGCATGTACAAGAGTGTGGCAAACCACTGTCATATATGATGCTTTTACAAAATGTGGCAAAGCAATGTATTGCCATATGGAAATCAAATACAAAATATTGGTCTTCCACTACCATACACATGCAAAGAAGGTTCCACATCAACAGTCCTGCAACAAAGAACATTAATGGAATGAGATAAATTCACATGAAAATTACAAACAACAAGTAAAAACAAAGTTTATAAATTAATTACCTCATCGCGAACGCTCCCATGAAACTACCGCACCGCGTCCCTCCAAGTCCTGCAATAGTGCAGTCAACCCATGACTATATCCGTAAGACTCCTCCGTTCGTGTTGGAGGACGATCCATTGCTAGCTCCTGAAACAAATATAAAAAGATTAGAGAAACATATATGAGAAATTTAACACAAATAAATCCAATAAATGAAATGGTACTTACAAACTCATGACGCATCGTGTCATATCCGCCGCTACCCAAATGTGACGGTCCAATCGTGTCTAGACATGTGGCTATGGCATTTTGCTGGTGGCGATATCGATCAGGAGTCTGCTGCTGCTCGTCGCGAATCATGTCCCACTCCTCAGCATCTAACCATACAGGCTTTGCTAAGCCTTCTCTGAATGCATCACCAGCCTCGAATCGTCGATGCAACATGACCTCATGTGCGGTGTGCAGAATCCACTCTGAACTGACAATCGACTCTCCATCGACTGGTCGGAACTCCTGGTAAATCGTCTGTGTGATATAATTCTTCCGATCTTTATCTTGTTCACTCCATTTAAGCATGATGGACTGTCCAAACTGGATGGAGCAAAGCTATCGTATGCGTGCACGCATTGCTTTGCCAGCCGCATCCATCATCGGAGCTCCATCTCGGATATAATACACCTTGGAGTCATCATGGTCATGAGCACCCCAAGGTGTACGTGGTGTACTGCGTGGTGTACTACGTAGTGTACTACGTGGTGTACTGCGTGGCGTACCTACATCTGAGGTACTCGTCCTAGGAGTAGAAGCGGGCGACACAACGTCCGTCGCACTACCTCCACAACAACCGCCTCGTCCGCCTCCAGACCTAGATGCATAAAGTACCATAAAGAACTTCTAAAAATGAACTTTCCAATGACAACTCTAGATGTAGTGTAAATGATACATAGCATGGGTGAGAGAACTAGTTTCAAGATACTAAGGTTGTGAGCAAGGGTTCAAGAAACCAAGATTGAGAGCAAGAAGGTTCAAGAGACAGTGCAAGGGTGAGGACATCAATTCAAGGGAGATTAGGGGTTCATCATTGAGTAGAATGAACTCTCAAAGTGGAAGAAAGTGTTATACTCAAGAAGGGACTTTCAAGAGATGGTTGAACCACACCCTAAGAGGGAGGATTAGGAGGCAATCCTCAACCATGGCTTTTGGTGCAAGTTGTTAGTCTATGATACTCCTAGCTGATTGGTCATGAGTTCAATTCCCCTTGGATAAAACACTATATGATGCCATGAATCACTTGGACCAATTGGAATTTAAATAAAAATAAACATAAAAATAAAATAACTAAAATAAAAGTAAAAAAATAAAATTTCATCACACGTATGACCAAAGAAACAATTGATTGCATTTATGAAACAATGAAGTTACTAAAATGAAGATTATTGAGGGGGTTGAGAAGTACAACAATTGTGTTCGGTTATTACAATTGTGCTCGGTTATTACAAATCTATTGGATTAAAAAAAATCTATTTTTCTAATGGTTTTCTGCTTGGTTAGTTAGTTTTTTTATTCATAAACATCTATGATTAGTACTTATGTTTTTATAAAAAGGATTCAGATCATTAACTTGCAATTTTGTTGTTGGTATGATAAGAACTCTTAAGAGAACTACTTACACTACAAGAAATAGGGGGGTGTAACAATGCCCCCGAATGGAAAAAAACGAGCACCGTCGCTTATGTGATGCTAGCGTCGCATAAGCGACGGTCCTATTTTTGGATATTTTTTTTACGGGTATTTCCGGCCTACAAATTGGGAGATACACTCTAATCTTTATTGGCTTAAGTTATGAAGGCACCACATGGCACATTTTCTTCCACTTCTGATGCAAAATGCCAATGTGGCTTTTCTAGAGAGCATTGGGTGACAATGAGCCTTGTGGAGCCCACCCACATTTCCCAAGCCTACTTTCTAATCTCTCATACCAATTATTGTATCCAAGAAAAATTGAACTCATGATTTATGGGTTAGGAGTATGATGGGATAACCACTTGTCCCAAAATCCAAGGTTTAGGATTACTTCCTAATGCTCTCTCTTAAGGTACAGTTAAACCATCTCCTACCATTCATTTCTTGGGTCTAACATATAGTATGCAGCACACTAGATTCTAGAAAGTTGTTCATATAAACATTTCTATGCTATTATGAACTTTACAATGTCACTATTATGGACTTTACAACCTTTCAAAAAAGGCATGAAAATAAACCTTATAGTGCAAAATATGCATCTCATTGGGATCAATGAGTAGCAAATCATGGACGTAAATTACAATGATGAGAAGCTTTTAGTTGGAGTAAGGCGAAATCCATGTGCTAATATGTAGGAACGTGTTTTCTCCTATGAAGCATGTGGTGCTCGTTGTAATCCATACAATGTCGTTTTTCTACATGCACAATTTGTTCTCCTATTATTTATGTACAAAACAACAGAGTTGAGAAGAATACACTTCTTCTTGCAAGGTCCCATTCAAAAATGTAGTTTTGATGTCCAATTGATATGAATTCTAGGTATGAGAGCTAAAAGTTTCACAGTTTCTATGGAAGCTTGTCACATGGCATGCAGGTGTGAAGATCTCATCAACTAATGCCTAGATGAATAGCCTAGATTGAGATTTTTTCTCTTTCAAATTTTTGAGGTAGGAGAGCACTATTCTACTAAAGGCAATAGGAGTCCCATTTGATTACTCTACGATGAGAAATTATTATGTCTATTTATAGTGATGGTCTTTTTTATTGGATGAGGAAGATCTAGTTATTGAAATCGGAGACTTGAAGTAGAGTAAAAGTTTTTCAATTTGAAGTTGGATGAGGTGTGGATAGATCTCATCTATAGAAGGGGCAATCTCTTGTTTTGTTTTTGTTCCTAAGGATGATGAGTTAATACAAGCTAGGAAGATTGATACCTATGGACTCTCCGAATGTCATAGAAGAATGCTCTTTCATCCATATGGAAAATTAAGGTGAAGAAAAAGACTGGGGTTTCCAATGTAGTGCCATTTAGAAGCTCTTGCAATAGAATTGAGTCCAAATTAGATGGATGACAAAGCAAGCAGTTCTTGGCTAGTAGAATGTAGAGATTTTGTCCTGCTACGAACAAATTTTTGTATGTCTGATCTTAGATGATGGATTTTCATAGAAATGAGAATATTGTAGGGAAAAACTATAACATGTAAGTAAGAATAACTACAATGGGATTAGATAAATTTCACCTTTGACGGTTCAAAATGGGTTTTGAAATCAACTTTGTTATGGTGTTTTTTTCTATGACTTTTGTTATGCATTGATTTAACTTAAATATTGTTGATCTTATGGGATTATTAGTTTGAAACTTACCTATTTATGATGGGAGAAAGTAGCACTTACAAGACGGTGTCACTTTCTTTTGCTTTCCTATGAGTCTTTTGAGGGACGCATATGTGAAACGACACACGTAGATGGCTATGTACATCGTATTGTGCATAGGGATCCACATGACGTAACTTTTAGAAAACTTCTCTATATGATTTCCAATGTCATTTTCATATTGTCCCATCGTTCAATTCTATGTTTGTTTCCTTTAGCCTCTCATGTATAACTCTCTCACACACCCCTTTTCCAGTCTTCTACAATTTCTCCTCTACATGTAAGTCTTTCTCTGTTGTACTTGTCCTCCATTTTTTATGATACATTTTTGTTATCATTTTTGGTATATTCTTCCCTCATATTTCTTTCCCATTATATCTTTTAGACTCAACAAATGACAGGCAGGAGATGGTTGAATGACACCCTAACAAGAAGGACCGGAAAGTAATCCTCAACCATTCCAAAGCTCACCAAAACAAAATCTCCAATGTAAGCACTAGATTGAGGATCCAAGATACCTAGCATGGGTGAGAACCGAGTTCAAGACAGTGAGGTTGAGAACAAGGGCAAGTCCATAGGCAAGTCCATAGGCAAGTCCATAGGCAAGTCCATAGGCAAACAAGGCAAGTCCATAGGCAAGTGGCCAAGAAGAGGAAATGCAATGTTCAAGACACCAAGGTTGAGAGCAAGGGTTCAAGAGACCAAATTCGAGAACAAAAAGGTTGAAGAGTTGTGCAAGCGGTAAGGACATCAATTCAAGTGGAGATTAAGGCTTAATCACTGAGAACAATGATCTCTAGAAGGTAAAGTGTTAGCCTCAAGAAATGGCAAGCAAGAGATGATTGACCACACACTAAGAAGGAGGATTAGGAAGTAATCCTCAACCATGGATTTTGGGGCAAGTGGCTAGCCCATCATACTCCTAGTCGGTAGGTCATGAGTTTGAAAATTTTGTTTATAAGTATTCGCTAACACTCAAAATTATTCTCAGGTAAAAAAATATAGGAAACTTGCTTTGGCTATTACTAAATTTTAAGGTTATTTGCCAAAAAGGGAAAAATTCTCAACAAGGCCACAATATTCACTCTACATCAAGAGGAATCACGTCATCAAGAGGAAGCCTTTAGCTGCAACAAAAATGAGATAACGGATTTGAAGGATGAAGAACATGATGCAAATAGAATTGATATCGAAGAGTCAGTGTGTTTGGTACCCCTTACTTAAGCAAATGTGCAATCAAATCAATCTAACAACATATGCTCAAGAAAGATTATCCAAATAAACAAAGTGATGGGGCATTAAGAATTTTTTCTAATGGTGGTATAACATTGAGAATATTGATTTATCATGCATTGGAGGCAAAAACCGAATCATTATTAATGCCCACCTCCTTGGAAAAGGATCAATATATCAAGTCACCATTGGTTCAAAAGAAAATGAAAGAATCTGACATAGAAATATTCACAAGAATGAATCAAAGAATTGCAAGAAGCATTAACCGTAGGTGCATTAACCGTAGGTGGATTCTATACGATAGACCGTCTACCTGACATGAACCCAATGAAAGAAGGAAGAGACTATTATGAGAATAACTTTGTATGTTTTAAGGCTTCATAAAACTTTAAGAACTATCAAGTAGAAGAGCAAAAGATCTCCACCCAAATGCATAAGCAAAAGATAGTCGGACTCGCATATGAAAATAGAGACAAAATAGAAAAAAAGTTGAGATACATATGTTTGGTTTTCCGCAAAAGGTTCATATCATTCTCTCTCTCTCTCTGACACACACATGGCTTTGGTGACATCCCACTCTCTCGATTTCTTGAGACGTCTCACTTCATGCAACTGTTAAATTCTTCCCACTTACAACAGAGCGGAAAAAAGGGGTTTCTACTCTTCTTGGACAGTTTTTACTAGATTTTATCTCTCACATAGAATGCCATAATCCTGTCAATATTTCAAAATGGATTATTTGTTAGAGCAACGATTATTACAGTTTTCTTGCCTCTCTAGCTCTAGTAGTCATTTTTTCCCCATTCTAAACCTAATAAACAATCCGCCTTATTTGACTCACATTTATTCAGTTTTTTTTTTGATACCACGCAATCTTCGCGCATTTGTATAGAGTTTTCTAGTTATTAAGCTCAATGATAGAGTGAGAAATCACTATCGTGGCATTTGTGTAAATATGTGGGACATGCTTTTTTGAAGTTCTGTGTCAATTCTTCTTCTTCATTTGTGTTATCCGGTCAAAAGTTCTCCATTTGTGTCATCTTAAGGATCAATATAGGAATATCAATTGGAAGCAAAAAATAACCACATAATATTAACATCTTTGGCAAGCTAAGCCCTTTTATTTCCTATGTTTGGTACTTAATCATGTAAGTTATTCGATATGCATATGGAAAAGAACGACGAAAACACAATGTTTTACTTTGATTGTACAAGACCATTCTTATTTTGTACAAGCCTGATTACAAGTTACCAAATAGACTAGGACTACCACTCGATGTTCTGATTGCTTTGTTCATCTTCCTCTATGTGGAAAGATTTTGTTCGGATCACAAGCTGTAACAAAATACTAGTTTGATTACTATCCGTTCATGCAAGTGGGTTCGTGGATGGACCATTTATACCTTCATAGCTCCCATTCTACTTGTACTATCCCAAAAAAAATGGGAATTCAACTCTCATTGCACAAGAAAATATCATCTTGTAAAGTCATATGTATGTCGTAAGTTTATTGAGAGTTCTATAGGTAACCTCATGACACGTGTTTTTTAGCATTAATTGAAAATGGGTTCTGTACTTAACCTCGTAAGAACCCTCGGCAATACGATGGCTTCTTTTGTTCAATCCTAACACTACAATGAATATGGGCGCATAGCGACGGTTAAGGTGACACAGACGCTCCCATAGAGCGTCGCTAACACGACGTTTTTAAATAGTGTCGCATAAGCGATGCTTTTTTTCATGCATCTGATCGAGCTCTCCAACGTTCGCAATTGCACTGCGCTTACGAGCTAAAGCAAGTATATGTAGAATTGTTGTTTTGCCTAAGTTCTCTCTTATTGTCTCCCTCTGTCTCTGTTTCTCTCTTTCTACATCTTTCTCTCTTTAAATCCTCTCTCTCTCTCTCTCTATTGCAGGTTATTCAAGAACCTAACCAAGCAAAAAGTATGGCTAACTATTGTAAGTACAATTTCTATTCCTTGTATATCATTTGAATTGTCTTATCTTCATTAGATAGCATACTCACACTTATTGATATGCACTTATACACTTATACATGATGAAGATGCACTTTCACACTATACACATATACAAATGCACATACACAAACATATATACACACAGATACATGTGCACATACGCTTAGACATACACACATATACACATGCATATGCACAAACATTTCTACAACCACATAAAAAGACTTACATGCATGCATTATTGCATATATATATATATATATATATATATATATATATATATATATATATATATATATATATATATATATATATATATATATATATATATATACACACACATACACACATCAACATATATGCAAATACATGTATATGCACATCCACATGCATGCACATTCACATGCATGCACATGGATGCAAATGGAAATGCATCCACATACACATGCATGTTTCATACATATACACATAGATATACATACATTAGACACATATATACATATATATATGCACATATGTACACACACATATACACATGCACACACACATGCACATACCTACATATACACATATACATGCACATACACACATATACACATAGAGTTACACATATACATGCACATACTCATACACACATAGACACTTACACATGCACATGCACATACTCATACACACATAGACACTTACACATGCACATGCACATACATACATATACACACACATACACATGCACATACATACATATACACACACACATACATATACACTTAGGTACAGACATATGAATGAATTATGTAATTAAAGTATTAAAACACATATACACATGCACACACACATGCACATACCTACATATACACATATACATGCACATACACACATATACACATAGAGTTACACATAGAGTTACACATATACATGCAGATACATATACACACACATACACATGCACATGCACATACTCATACACACATATACACTTACACATGCACATGCACATACATACATATACACACACATACACATGCACATACATACATATACACACACATACATATACACTTAGGTACATGCATATGAATGAATTATATAATTAAAGTATTAAAACACATATACACATGCACACACACATGCAGATACCTACATATACACATATACATGCACATATATACACACATATACACACAGAGTTACACATATACATGCACATACATATACACACACATACACATGCACATGTACATACTCATACACACATATACACTTACACATGCACATGCACATACATACATATACACACACATACACATGCACATACATACATATACACACACACATACATATAGACTTAGGTACACACATATGAATGAATTATATAATTAAAGTATTAAACACATGCTTAATATAAACAATAATAACACTCAATAGAACAAAACGCTTCATTACTTAATACCATACACACAATTCAAAACATAACTGAAATGAAAAATATATAGATAAAACTATATATATATATATATATATATATATATATATATATATATATATATATATATATATATATCTCAATGTAAATACATATAATCCAATGTCATAATCAACTAAAATCTTAATCATCATCATCAGCAGTATCATGATCATCCTGATCATCCTCATCCTCATCGTCATGATCACCCTGTGACGGTCGAGATCGTCCCTCCCGTGTCTGTCTCTCCACCTCATCTATATCTGTCTCTCCATAATGCTCCTATATTACATATAACAAACATAAATAAATAAAACAATTAAACCATTCATAAAAATAAAATAATTATATAAAATTTAATCATACTCACAAAGGCATCAGGATGATCTCGCATATACTTGCTCAAATGCCGATATCCAAAATGTGTAGCATACTCGATCACATGCATGCGTATGTATGCATGTGAGTGTATATGTGTATGTGTGTGTATGTGCATGTGTGTTTGCATGTGGGTATGTGTGTATATGCATGTGTGCATGTATGTATGCATATGCATGTGTATGCATGTGTATGCATGTGTATGCATGTGTATGCATGTGTGTATGTATGCATATATGTGAGTGTATGTGCATCTGTGTGTCTGTGTGTGTATGTTTGCATGTGAGTGTATGTGCATCTATGTGTCTATGTGTGTATGTATATGTGTATGTATCTGTATGCATGTGTGTATGTGTATATGTGTATGTGTGTGTATGTGCATGTGTGTGTATGCATGTATGTATGTATGTATGCATATGCATGTCTACGCATGTGTGTGTATGTATGCATGTGAGTGTATGTGTGTGTGTGTGTGCTTATGCATGTGTATGTATATGTGTATGTATTTGTATGTGTATGTGTATATGTGTATGTGTGTGAATGCATGTGTGTATGTGCATGTGTCTATGTGCATGTGTGTATGTATATGTGCATATGCCTATGTATCCATGTGTGTGTATGTATGCATGTGAGTGTATGTGACTATATGTGTGTGTATGTTTATGTGTATGTGTATGTGTATGTGTATGTGTGTGTATATGTGCATGTGTGTATGTGACTGTACGTGTGTGTATGTGTATGTATGTGTATGTATGTGTGTATATGTGCATGTGTATGTATGTTTGCATATGCATACATACATACACATGCACATATATACATATGCATGTGTACGTGTATGTGTGCATGTGGCTATATGTGTGTGTGTCTATGAGTGTGTGTATGTGTATGTACTTGGATATGTGTACATGATCGTACTCTGTGATTGCTTTTAGCTCCTCCTCTCTCTCTCTCTCACACACACACACACTGGATCATGACACAAATGTGCTAGGAGCAATCAGATTCTTTTTTTGGTCTTCGGAGGATGTCGCTTATGTGATGCTTTTACATTGCAAGCACTTTGCCAATGTTGCTAAGAGCGTCATCAAAAATAAAATAAATAAAAGTAAAGTAAACAAATAAGATTTCATCACATGTATGACCAAAGAAAAAATTGATTGCTTTAATGAATGAACATTACAATACATTGAAAGGTGTCACAAGCTCTTACACCTATCAAGATGAAGAGTAGCTCCTTAACCTATCTGTCAACAAACCAAGACAATGAAGATAATAAAATCAGATTATCCAATAGGAAATATATTTATCATGCAAATTGACGAACTTGCATGTTCTTAAATTTTGTTTGTATATAAACAAGCACAAAGGAAGGCCATAAACAAAGCAAAAAAATCAAACCATCTTTTCACAACTATAGACTTCCGATTTTAAGCTCGAGATGTTACTCAAAAGAGATAAATCTCTATCAACTCAGGTAACACACTGTATGTGTGTGTGTGTATGCATGTGCATATATATGTACGTGACTTTATGTGTGTGTATGTATATGTGCATGTGTATGTGTGTTTGTGCGTATATGTGTATGTGCATACCTGCATGTGTGTGTATGTATCTATACATATGGATGTGTGTGTATGTGTGCATGTGAGTGTATGTGTGTATACGATTGTGTGTGTATGTGTATACGATTGTGTGTGTTTGTGTGTATATGTGTATGTGCATACCTGCATGTGTGTGTATGTATGTATACATATGCATGTGTGTGTATGTGTGCATGTGAGTGTATGTGTGTGTCTATGTGTATGTATCGTTATGCATGTATGTCTACATATGTATGTGTATGTATGTGTGTATGTATGTGTGTATGTATGTGTGTATATATGTATGTATGTGCATACATGTGTGTATGTATATGTGTGTGTGCATGTGTATATATATGTATGTCACTTTTTGTGTGTGTATGTGTATATCTGTATATGTATATGTGTGTGTTTGTGTATGCCTGTGTACATATATATGTGTTGTATACAAGTGTGTGTATGTGTGTGTATGCATGTGTATGTATAAGGCATTTGTGTGTATGTGTTGTATATGTGTATGTGTGTGTATATGTGTATGTGTGTGTATATGTGTGTGTGTATGTGTGTGTATGTGTATGTGTGTATGTATGTATGCATATGCATCTGTATGCATGACTATGTATGTATGCATGTGAGTGTATGTGTGTTTTTCTGTGTGTGTGTATGTGTATATGTGTATATGTGTATATGTGCATGTGTATGTATGCATATGCATGTGCTTCCATGTGTGTATGTATGCATGTGAGTTTATGTGTGTGTATGCATGTGTGTATGCATGTGTGTATGTATGTATGCATGTGTGTGTATGTATGCATGTGAGGTTATGTATGTGTCTATGTGTGTGTATGTATGTGTAGGTATATGTGTATGTATGTGCATGTGTGTCTATATGTATATGTGTATGTATGAGTGCTTGTATATGTGTATGTGTGTATGTGCATGTGTGTGTATGCATGTGTGTATGTATGTATGCATATGCATGTGTATGAATGTGTGTGTATGTATGCATGTGAGTCTATGTGTGTGTATGTATCTGTATGTGTGTATGTATGTGTATGTATATGTGTGTGTATATGTATGTGATTTTATGTGTGTGTATGTGTATGTGTATGTGTATGTGTATGTGTATGTATATGCGTGTATGTCTATGTCTATGTATATATAAATGTTTGTTTGTGTGTATATGTGTGTGTGTATGTGTGTGTGTTTATGTGTATGTGTGTGTGTTTATGTGTATGTGTGTGTCTATGTATATGTATTTATATGCATGTATATCTATATGTGTGTATGTGTATGTGTGTATGTGTGTTGTATGTGTGTATGCATACTTTTGTATATATATGTATGTCACTTTATGTGTGTGTATGTGTATGTATATGTGTGTGTATGTGTATGTATATGTGCGTGTGTGTATATGTGTGTGTGTATATGTGTGTGTGTGTCTATGTGTGTGTATGCATGTGTATCTATAGAGTTTTTGTGTGTATGGGTGTGTATATGTGTATGTGCATGTGTATGTATGTGTGGTTTTGCATGTGTGTGTATGCATTTGTGTATGTATGTATGCATATGCATGTGTGTATGTATGCATGCAAGTGTGTGTGTGTCTGTCTATGTCTATGTATATGTGTATGTATTTGTATGTGTGTATGTGTATGTGTCTATGTGTATGTGTGTTTATGTGCATGTGAGTGTATGCATGAGTTTATGTATGTATGCATATGCATGTGTATCCATGTGTGTTTGTGTGTGTATGTATGAATGTGAGTGTATGTGTGTGTGTGTGTCAATGCGTTTGTATATATATGTGTATGTATTTGTATGTGTATGTGTATATGTGTATGTGTGTATGCATATGTGTGTGTATGCATATGTGCATGTATGCATATGTGTGTGTATGCATATGTGTGTGTATGTGCATGTGTGTATGTATGTATGCATGTGTGTATGTATGCACCTGTGTGTATGTATGCATGTGATTGTATGTTGTGTGTGTGTGTGTCTATGTGTGTGTATGTATCTGTATGTGTGTATGTGTATCTGTATATGTGTGTGTATGTATGTATGTGTGTGTGTATGTGCATGTGTGTATGTCTGTATGCATATGCATGTGTATGCATGTGTGTGTATGCATATGTGTGTGTGTATGTTCATGTGTGTTTGGATGTGTGCATGTGTGTGTATGCATGTGTGCATGCATGTATGCATATGCATGTGCATGCATGTATGCATATGCATGTGCATGCACGTGTGTATATATGCATGTGAGTGTATGTGTGTCTATGTATCTATGTGTGTGTATGTATCTGTATGCATGTATGTGTATGTGTATATGTGTATGTGTAGCATGTATATGTATGTATGCATATGCATGTGTATGCATGGATGTGTATGTATGCATGTGTGTGTATACATGTGAGTGTATGTGTGTGTGTGTGTGTCTATGTGCGTGTATGAAATTGTATCGATGTTTGTGTATTTGAGTATGTGTATGTGTTATGTGTGTGTATGCATGTGTATATAGCTGTGTGTATGTGACTTTATGTGTGTGTATGTGTATGTGTGTGTATGCATGTGTATGTATTGTTGGTGTAATTTGCAAGCCCACACACTTGGCTTGGATTTGTTCTTGAAAACTCAACATGTGAGAAGAACCATAGGAACTTATGCTTGTAATTTATTACCACTTTACCCATGTAAAAGTCTAAATGACTTGGAATCTTATGGATACACCTACTTGATAGATTCGTGGAAAAATAGAACTTGTGATTGAGGGAATATCTCCTTACTTTTAGATGCTAGATTGAAGGGAGCCAAGAATTCAAATTTGAATTCAATTTCTTGCTCACTTCATATATATAAGATGTATTTGAAAAGTCACGAAAAAGAAGAAGAGTCCTCCCGAGCTTCATTCCTGCTATCATTGAGTGTGTGAGAGAGCTACACCATAGCTCACACATCTCTACCTCATTAGGCAATGCTTGGCATGCCAATGAGTTTGTAAACTAATGTGAATCAATACATACATTTACATACATCAACTCTGTGTTCTCTGAGTGTACTACTTCAAGTCTGTCAACTTCAAAGAGGCATATCTCAGTGCCTACTGCACCAAATCAAGTGATTCAAAGCATGGTAGATTCAGCTCAAAGCATACTACAAGCATACAAGGTTTGAAGCAATTTGGTTCAGCCAATCTCGAGAAACCGCGGTCGAAGTGCTCACTAGTATTTGTCTGCATATTTCCTAAAAAGTCGGGGGTGTCCATAATTTTGCTGAAGTGATTTCTCTGAGTATAGTTTATCATTTTATCTTATTCCACTTGCAAATGGTAGCTTACTAAGCTAATAGAATACCTCTAGAAGGAATTTTGCCAATTGTAAGTGTACTGGTCATACTGAGCATAACTCTGAGCAGGTGTCAATACCAAAATAGCAAGTTTTCTTGGATTTGTGAAGTATCAAGTAGTCTGTTTTGATTTGATCACTACACACATCATTTGCAAAGTACATATATGATCTCTTGGTATCATTTGGAAGCTAAGGGTGTCTACTAATCATATCTGGAGTCACTGAGGGCTGGTGCAAAGCAGGATTAGCAGCACCTACTCAATCTTCTGGAGGATCCATCCATCTTTACCAACAGTGGTATCAGAGCAAACAAGGTAACATGGGAGATGGTTTTCCTTCATTCATTGATAAATTGGACAGGAACAATTATCAAGCCTGGTCTTTGAGGATGAAGACTTATCTACAAGGAAGAAGTCTATTTGGATTCATCTCAGGAGATGAGGAATTGCCCTCATTCAAAGCAAGGGGTCTACCCACCAAGGAAGAACAAGAAAGGCTTAATACATGGTGTGCAAAAGGTGCATTGGCAAGGTCTTACCTTGTTAACTCTATATTTGATTTCCTTTTACCTCACATCAGGAATTGTAAGACTTCCCAAGAAACTTGGGAAACCTTGTCATCATACTTTTCATCTAATACAAGGGCCAGGAAGAATCAATTGTGGATTGAATTCACAACCCTTAGGAAGCAACCAAAGCAATCAGTCTTTGAATTTGTGACCAAGATCAAGGATGTGGCAGACCAATTAGCAAGCATAGGAGAGGAGATTGAAGAGGAACAAATAGTAAGGCAAATAACCAATGGACTAAAGGCAGATGATAAGTGGGAAAGCTTCACCACTGCATTGGATCTCTACATGGACGTACATACCCCAGATCTCACAACTCTGATGGGCCAACTGTTCACACATGAAGCAAAGTTCACAAAGGTTGGAGATACATCTAAAGGTAACACTCCTTCTGCCCTATATACTGATAAAAAGGTTAAAGACAAAGGTAAAGGTAAAAAGCAAGAGGATGAAGGGTCTACCTCCCAAGCCAACTATGCAGGGAGAGGTAGATCTTCAAGAGGCAGGGGCAGAGGAGGTAAGCAAGGTAGGGGGAGACCCTACAATTCATCACCATGCAATATTTGTGGATTGTCTAACCACACCACAGATGAGTGCTACAGAAACTACAAATATCAGAGAGGAAGAGGCTATCAAAGAGGTGGATACTCTCAAGGCAGAGGAAGGTTCAACCAACACCAAGGCTACAATGGCTACGACAATAACTACAACAACAATTACAACAACAACCATAATGGTAACTACCAAGGAGGATTCAGAAATAGGAAAGACTACAACAACTACACAGAGGAGCAAGATGACTCTCTATTGACCATGAATATGACTTCCAAGTCAGGTATCAATGATGATCATCTGTTTTATATTGATTCAGGGTGTTGTAATCATGTAGCTGGCAATGTGGCACTACTCTCTGATCTTGAGGAACCCAAGGGCAAACATCAAGTACAAACAGGTGATGATACTAAGCATTCTGTAGTAAAGATTGGAAATGTAAAAACTTGTGATGGTAACCAGAACCTATTGAGCAGGGTACTTTATGTACCAACTATTACAAAAACTTAATGAGTGTTGGTCAGATTGTGGAGAAAGGTTTGCAGGTCAGATTCACTCAACATGGAGCATATGTGGAGGACCCAAGACATGGATTCAAAAGGATAGCCAAGGGACAAAAATCAGGTAGATTATTTACTTTTGAGCTAGAAGACACCAAAAACATTGCTTTATACAATTACAAGGATCAAACACTTTCAGAATTAGAAATATGGCACAAGAGACTAGGGCACATAGGTGAAAGGACCTTGAAGCAAATGAGCAGAGATGAGAATGAATGCAGGAAGGTTAGTCTACCCTATGATTTGGAAGAGGAGTTTCCAAAACTCTCAAGGGAGGAACCAATCCAGAAGGAAGAATCAAGTTCAGAAGATGATGACACAATCAATCTTGAAGAATTCAAGGCATGGAAGTCCAAAGGCAAGTTAAAGATGAAGAAGCTTGAGGATATACCAGAATCTTCAACTCAAGCAATGAGGAGATCTCAGAGAGAAAGTAAGAAGCCTATCATATATGGGTATGATACATCTCTTGTTACTAAGCATTCAATTTATCTTGCAAAGGACTTGATAAGTGAAGAACCAGGTTCATATGAAGAGGCAATTACCAAACTAGAATGAAAAGGAGCTATGGATGAAGAAATAGAAGCTCTCAAGGAGAGTGACACATGGGACTTGGTACCCAAGAAGGACTCTATGAAGGTGATAGGATCCAGATGGATCTACAAACTAAAAAGGAATTCTGATGGTACAATCAACAGGTACAAAGCTAGGTTGGTAGCCAAGGGTTTGCACAAACCCTAGGCATTGATTATGAGGAGACATTTTCTCCTGTGGCTAAGATGCCAACAATCAGAGTATTGGTGAGTGTAGCTGCATCCAAGAATTGGAACATGTACCAATTAGATGTCAAGAATGCTTTCTTGAATGGATGGATATCTGAAGAAGTCTACATGTCACAACCACCTGGCTATGAAGATCCCAAGAAGGTAAATTATGTTTGTAAATTGAAGAAGGCTTTATATGGACTGAAGCAGGCACCTAGAGCATGGAATTATAGACTGACAACATACCTCCAAGACCAAGGGTTTACTATGAGCCAGGTAGACACTTCATTGTTTATCAAAAGGAGCAATTCAGAGGTAATCTATCTCTGTGTTTATGTTGATGACATCATCATTACAGGTAATGATGTCCAAGGAATCAGAAGCATCAAAAATCAGATGATGAAGGAGTTCAAGATCAATGATCTTGGATTATTGAAATACTTTCTAGGACTTGAATTGGTTTATACTAATTCAGGTGTATATATCACTCAGAAGAAGTATGTGTAGGACATGTTAAAGAAATTTGGCTTGCAGGATGCTAAATTCTCTAGTACTCCAATGGAAGTCAACCTAAAGCTAAGTGCTCATGAAGGGGATGAAGTCCAAGACATTACAGGATATCAAAGTATGGTAGGTAGTTTGAATTATGCTACCTTGACTAGAATTGACATAGCATATGGAGTTAGTGTGCTAAGTCAATTCATGCACAAACCAAGAGTACCTCACCTTGAGGCTGCAAAGAAGATCTTGAAGTATCTAAAGGGAACTCACAACCATGGTTTGTACTTTCCTTATACCTCAGACATTGACATTAAAGTGTATTCAGATGCAGATTGGGCAGGATGCAAGGATGATAGGAGGAGCACATCAGGATACTCATCTTTTGCAGGTGATAAACCTATTTCTTGGTCAGCTAAGAAACAACCAACAGTGGCATTGTCATCTACTGAAGCAGAATATAGAGGGCTAGCCAATGCCACTCAAGAAGCTATTTGGTTAAAGCTTTTGTATACAGAGCTAGGCCTATACACTAGGCCCCCAATTATCTTTGGAGACAACACAAGTTCTCTTCACCTTGCAGCCAATCCAATATATCATGCTAGGACAAAACACATAGAGGTTCATTACCACTATGTGAGAGAGAAGTTGTTTAGCAAGGACATTTAGTTGACCTATGTGTCTACTAATATGCAATGTGTAGATTTACTCACTAAAGCTTTGGATGGAAACAAATTATGTAGATTCAAATCCATGATTGGATTGCAGGAGGTGATTGAAGATTGAAGATGAAGACTTAAGCCAAAGTGTTTGGCTTAAGGGGGAGCTCTTGGTGTAATTTGCAAGCCCACACACTTGGCTTGGATTTGTTCTTGAAAACTCAACATGTGAGAAGAACCATAGGAACTTATGCTTGTAATTTATTACCACTTTACCCATGTAAAAGTCTAAATGACTTGGAATCTTATGGATACACCCACTTGATAGATTCGTGGAAAAATAGAACTTGTGATTGAGGGAATATCTCCTTACTTTTAGATGCTAGATTGAAGGGAGCCAAGAATTCAAATTTGAATTCAATTTCTTGCTCACTTCATATATATAAGATGTATTTGAAAAGTCGCGAAAAAGAAGAAGAGTCCTCCCGAGCTTCATTCCTGCTATCATTGAGTGTGTGAGAGAGCTACACCATAGCTCACACATCTCTACCTCATTAGGCAATGCTTGGCATGCCAATGAGTTTGTAAACTAATGTGAATCAATACATACATTTACATACATCAACTCTGTGTTCTCTGAGTGTACTACTTCAAGTATGTCAACTTCAAAGAGGCATATCTCAGTGCCTACTGCACCAAATCAAGTGATTCAAAGCATGGTAGATTCAGCTCAAAGCATACTACAAGCATACAAGGTTTGAAGCAATTTGGTTCAGCCAATCTTGAGAAACCGCGGTCGAAGTGCTCACTGGTATTTGTCTGCATATTTCCTAAAAAGTCGGGGGTGTCCATAATTTTGCTAAAGTGATTTCTCTGAGTATAGTTTATCATTTTATCTTATTCCACTTGCAAATGGTAGCTTACTAAGCTAATAGAATACCTCTAGAAGGAATTTTGCCGATTGTAAGTGTACTGGTCATACTGAGCATAACTCTGAGCAGGTGTCAATACCAAAATAGCAAGTTTTCTTGGATTTGTGAAGTATCAAGTAGTCTGTTTTGATTTGATCACTACACACATCATTTGCAAAGTACATATATGATCTCTTGGTATCATTTGGAAGCTAAGGGTGTCTACTAATCATATCTGGAGTCACTGAGGGCTGGTGCAAAGCAGGATTAGCAGCACCTACTCAATCTTCTGGAGGATCCATCCATCTTTACCAACATGTATATGTGTGTATGTGATGTATGTGTGTGTCTATGAGTGTGCGTGTATGTTTATGTACTTGTATATACATGTACATGTTGGGACTGTGTGATTTTTTTTAGCTCATTCTCTCTCTCACTCTGGATCCCGGCGCAAATGTGCTAGGAGCAATCAAATTTGTTTTTTGTCTTCAGAAACATGCGATGCTTTTGCATTGCAAGAAGTTTGCCAACGTTGCTAAGAGTGTCACTAAAAATAAAATAAATGAAAGTAAAGTAAACAAGTAAGATTTCATCACACGTATGACCAAAGAAAAATTGATTGCTTTAATGAATGCATATCACACTAGTATATTGAATATTGCAATACATAGAAAGGTGTCAGAAGCTCTTACACTTATCAAGATGAAGAGCAACCGTCAACCTTGACACATCTATTGGATCAAAAACATCTATTTTTCTAATAGTCTCTTGCTTGGTAAGTTAGTTTTTTTGTTCATAAAAATCTATGATTAGTACCTTTTTTATAAAAAGGATTCAAATTATTAACTTGCACTTTTGTTGTTGGTATGATAAGAAATCTTAAAAGAGAAACTACTTTATATAAAAGGACCGAACAAAAGAAGCCATCGTATTGCCGAGGGTTTTATCGTTATTTGGAAAAGTTTCTTAGTACACAGAACCCATTTTTAATTAGTGCTAAAAAATGTGTCATAAGACTATATCCTACACATGGAGATACCATAAGTATGAAAATGCTCCTTTACTCAGTATATATATATATATATATATATATATATATATATATATATATATATATATATATATATATATATATATATATATATATATATATGTGTGTGTGTGTAAGTATATATATGTATGTATATACATACATACACACACACACACACACATATATATATATATATATATATATATATATATATATATATATATATATATATATATATATATATATATATATATATATATATATATATATAGAGAGAGAGAGAGAGAGAGAGAGAGAGAAAGAGAGAATAATCATATCAAACGTTCCCACACAATAACCATTATTGCCCGCGTTCAGGATGTTGAATATCATTCTATCTACAATTTCGACGGTTAAATCTATCGCTCATACGTTTATCATTTTCTATTTTTATTTTCAAATTAGTAAGATAACAATCTTGATAATCAAACACTTCAAAGACTGAAGTAAAACATGAGAAAACATATTTATCATGCATATCCAATAGAAAACATATTTATCATGCATATTGACGAACAAGCACAAAGGAAGGCCATAAACAAAGCAACAAAATCAAATTATCTTTTCACAAGTGTAGACTTCAGGTTTTAAGTTCGAGATGTTATTCAGAAAAGATAAATCTCTATCAACGTGAGTGAAAATTCGAAGATTATTGGACTGAAGTACTTTATTATGTGGCTGTGTTTTGCTTCCAATTGACATTCCTACATTGATCCTTAACATAACACAAATGGATAAATTTTCCTTAAGATGGAGAAGAAGAAGAAGAATTGACATAGAACTTCAAAAAAGCATCTCCCACATATTTACACAAATGGTCAGAAGGAAGCAGGATAAGGCTACGAGAGTGAGTTGTCACTCTATCATTGAGCTTAATAACTACAGAACTCTACACAAATGCGCGAAGATTCCATGGTACCAAAAAAATCTGAATAAATGAGATCTATTAAGCGTCTTAAATAAATAAAACTCTAATAATCGTTGCTCTAACAAATAATCCATTTTGAAATATAATTGACAGGAAGATGGCATTCTGCATGAAAGATAAAATCTAGTAAAAACTGTCCAGGAAGAATAGATCAAATCTACATGAAGCATAGACCTGAGCACTATTGGCGAAACCCCCTTTTCCAGTCTGTTGTAAGTGGGAAGAATTTAACAGTTGCATGAAGTGAGATGTCTCAAGAAATCGAGAGAGTGGGATGTCACCAAAGGCATGTGTGTGTGTGAGAGAGAGAAAGCTTTTTCATTTAGTGAAAATGATATAAACCTTTTGCGGAAAACCAAACATATGTATCTCACTACTCTATGTACTCCTCTCAACCACTTGTTGTGTCGCCTCCACGGCCAAGGAAGCTCGTACAAAACAATACAGATGACTTCCACTTCCACTCCCATTTGCAGTTGATGGCCGCGGAGGCGCAACACCAGCTTTTGAACCTTTCACTCGTGGAGGAGCAAACACTCCCACAGGGGGGAATGATAGCGGAGGATCACCAGCTTTTGAACCTTTCACTCGTGGAGGAGCAAACACTACATAAGCAAAGCGCAAGTGCAGAGAAGAAGAAGAAGAACAAGGAGTTGTTGGGGATTGCATGCCATGTGTGCATTCCGATGTTTGGGATTGAGATGGATGGACAGAAGCGGGCGGCTGCGTTGGTCCTGATGAGGTGGGGGAGTGCTGTGTATTGCTATCGGGGAGCGTTGTGTATTTATCTTGGAAAGAAGTTGCCATGAACCATCGATTGTATCTCCCATCAAAGAGCGAGAGTGAGAGAAGCGTCGTACAAAGACGTCAATCGCATGAAGGAGCAGCGTGGTCATCTTCGAGTGATGAAGAAAAAAGTGACGTAGACACAAAAAAGCGTGCGAAAAGAACAGCTATGATTTCAAGAAGTATTAACAACGGTGGTGCTGCAATTCCAATTGCGTTTCAACAGACGCTGCGCCCTTCTTCTTCGTCGCCGTATTATATTAGTTCTCATATACATATACACATATAACTCTCTGGATTTTTAATTGCTTTATTTCAATCATGAATTGTTTCTTTCTTTCTAAAGTTTGACTTTCATGATGGTTCTTTAGAATACTTCCCGAACGCGGCTTCGGTGAGACATGAAGTTCATGGCTATCTGACACCCCCTCATAGAAATCAAAAAGTCTGTCCTCTTATGGCAAATTCTTCATCATGGAATCTGGACCAACCTTGTGGCAGACGGTTGGAAAGAAAATTAGACTTCAGAGACATCTCAGTTGGCAGCAGGCCCTGCTGGGAGAAGCGATCGGCTGCTCCGCGACTCTCTGGAATGCCATCAGAGGGGAGTTCCTTTGGAAAATCTGGCGAGAAAGATGTGCTCTCAACTTCGGAGACTCCCCCAAGGAGTTGTCAATCGAGAAATCGTTGTTCCTCCTTGGCAAAACGATTGTTAACTGTAAGAAATCTCCCCCCTTCAGGCACCATCAAGTTCTCCTTTTGATCAACAACAAGCTTAAACCCAAGTGGGCCCCTCATGAGAATGACGAGAGGGTGATTAACTTTCTTTGTAATGCCATCTAAGCTCTGTAAAAGCTTCCCCTGCTTTGTGGGATTTGGGGGGTCCTGTGGGCACTAGTCCCGTTCTCTTGTACTTTTCTCTCTTTATTTAATTCAAGTTCGGAAGAGTAGGCTAATGCCGAACTTCCTTTATATAAAAAAGAAAAATTATCTTTTTCTTGTGGTCTTGTGACCCCTTTGCTATTTTTTCAAAGTGGCACAAACTGAGCATTCACCCATTCTAACTTCACAAGGAATACTCACCTTACTAAAATCTTTTTTCCATAATAGAGTAAAATTTCGATACAGAACATACTTCTCATTTTTACTTTCCGTCTCTTCTTCATAGACTTGAGATATTTCTCGATGAGTAAAGTTATTTGACAAGTGTAACCTTCCAGTTGTAGGCATAACTTCACAATGCAAACTAAAATAGTTCATCATCCAACTCATTGCATGATGAACAATAGATCCTTTGGTCTGAATTCCTTAATATGCATCAAAAATAAGATCTCCACTAATAAGCCTTTGTTGAATCTTATGTATTTTGCAATTCTGCAAACCCATTGCAATTTTAAATTGAGAAACAAGTTATATATCTTGCCTTTAACTATCTAAACGGAAGAATTTCTCTCTTAGCTCCTTTAGTTTCTTCATTACTAATTTATACAAACATTTCAAACCACAACAATGCTTCACAATCTCCAATATAATTTGTCTATCTGAAGTAAGGAATTAAAATCCTCTTTGACTTACTTCATGAGTGCTTCACTTAAAATGCCACACACTTTGTATTACTCTCTCTCTCTCTCTGTCTCTCTCTCTCTCTCTCTGTTGACATCCTTTGCTCCACATGCACTTGAATCCAAAGAAAGATCAATAGGTGGATCAGGTTCCATAGGTGGATCGGATTGAGCATTGTTGCATTGAGAATCTAACTTGAATGATTCAACTAAGACACAGAATCATTGATACATTCTAAGCCATTGATTGTTAGATATGATAAATAATCCACCCTCATGTGACCACAAATGATCCATGGTGCTCTAAGTTATAAGGCCCCCATTATGAGGAGAAGCCATAATGAGAGCCCGGACATTTGTGGAATCCTAACTTCCAAGTTAGATGAGGTCTATGTGTGACCGTTGATGGTTGTAGATGATCTCTGTGAGCCTAGCCATTAGGTTAGGTAGGGCATAAACTTCTAGGCCATTGGGTTGCCATTTAAGGTGAAAAGAAAGGCCTTGTGGCATCACACGATTTCCCCATAGAACATTAATGGGAGGAGTATAGAGGGGGGCTTGCCCCCTTCTGCGGGTCCCGGGGGCCTATCCCCCCCTAGGGCCGAGACAGTAGGACTTCTAGTCATGGAGATATTGTTAGATCATATATTTTACTGACTATTTTGTATCTCCTGACTACGTTTATCTATATCGAACCGCCTTGTAAAAGCTATATAAGCACGGGCCAAGTTGATCTTTACATAGCATTGCGCACTAGTAAGCCCTTCATCTAGAGACTGTCTAGATCACCATCTAAGCTCCACATTGGGAGCGCACGAGTGGACAGCACCATCATTGTAACTGCATTACGCTCGGCAATCTGAGAATTTGAGTTCTCTATCTCTTAGCCTGCATCTATCTTTGTCTGCATTTTTCTCTCAACTCTATCTACAATTCTATTCCACTATGATGTTATTTTCTTAGATGGTATCAGAGCTCAGGAGGCTCTGAGTGGTGCAGAAGCAGAAACGTAGAGGTTGCAGAGATCCGAACAACAAAAGAGAGAAGATGTCAAGTGAGGCCTCATCATCTATGACTGGGAGTCATACCACACCCTGTGGAAGTTCAAAATCACTTCTATTCTTGATTCATATGAGCTTTTGGACACTGTTCTTGGGACTGATCATGAGCCCCAAGAAAGACTTGATCCAAATAATCCTGGTCCAATTATTCCTCCTAATGTTGATCTTCTACGTGCTTGGAAATGTAGAATGCAGATGCACTTTGTGCTCTAGTTACAAGTACTTCTGATGTGTGTTCTGACTCTCATTCAACATACTACGAAGGCATGTCAAATACGGAACATATTGAGAAATCAATATGAAACTTGTAATCAGACATGGATTCAGAACTTGGAGAATCAGCTTGAAGCAGAACAATTTGCTGATGGGGAGACTGCAGAGGTGTTTATCACTCGCATAAAAAATCTATGAAATTAAATGGCAGGAGAAGGTGTTCAAAATTCAAGTGAGGAGCTACCTCGACGTTGTCTTCGAATCGATGTTGCCATGAACCATCGATTGTATCTCCCATTAAAGAGCGAGAGTGAGAGAAGCCTCGTACAAAGACGGCAATCGCATGAAGGAGCAGCGTGGTCATCTTCTAGTGATGCAGAAAAAAGTGACGTAGACACAAAAAAGCGTGCAAAAAGAACAACTCATTTCAAGGAGTATTGACAACGGTGGTGCTGCAATTCCAATTGCATTTCAACAGACGTTGTGTCCTCCTTCTTCTTTGTATTATTTTAGTTGCCATATACATATAGTCAGAATTGGGGTTAATGGCCGCGCTTTATTACTCATGAATTTCATGGAATTAATTATACTTAGGTGTAGTCATAAGGGATGGATTAACTATTATTAGTTGGAATGAATGTGTGGCCCTATGCTGACTCTCATTTCCATTGGCGATTTTGGCGATTCCATTCAGCATCCATATTTTGAAAATTTAAGTGGTTTTTTGTTGAGGTTGGATATCCTTCTTGACTATCCATACTCTTTTGAAGATAATTGATGTAAAGGAGAAGCTGAATATTACTTGTGGCTTGATCTAATCCCCTTAGAGATTCCTTAGAGACTCAGTTAACACTCACCTCTATGGAAATGTCTACCTCAATCTCTCAATTGGCATAGGTGTAGTCGAAGCACAAGGATGGACTTGTTGATGGGATTTAGAATGAGGTTCCCGTTGGTTTGATGTGATGCAAGGTGGTGATGGGGATTAGGAATGAAGATCTAAAGATGAAAATTAAAAAGGACAAAGAACATCCGTTGTTGAATTGCAGAGAATTTAATGCACTTTCCAAGCAGAGTAGGTCAAACTCTTAAGAATCCCTAGAGACATGGTTCTCTCTTCTAAAACGCTAAATATCTCTCTACCTTGGACCTTAGCAAACAATGTTCCTTAGCTTCTTTGTGTGTTGGTTTAATGTATACACCAACACCAAGTCTCCAACCTTTAACCCTTTACTTTTGATGTGCACATCTATACATTTATTTTGCCTAGATTTAGATGGGTAGATGCCTACTACCACATGTAGAAGTGGCTCTTGTAGTTTTTCAATATGGTCTAGTGGATGCAACAACTCATGTCAAGTCCATTCATGCTCTACATTGTCTCTACACCAACCTAAATGGGGTGGCTCCTAGATCATTTTATAGGCTATTGGAAAAATGCAAACAATGTGGTGTAACTATTTATGTGAATCTAACTAGCCTTTGTTGCCAATCTTGTAAAGACTGTGCAAAGTATCTTATTGGAAATCTAAATCTTCCCATTGTCTTCTGGACTACACTGTGTTGATTTGTTGTGGATGACCATAATATCTATGTGTTTCCAAAATCTTGTGAATATCTATCCAAATAAGAACTTTGCAGTGGTATGAGTGTCACTTTTCCTAGTGGCTTTGACCTCAACCCAATTAGTGAGATAATGAGTTAATAGCAAGTCATATCAAACGAGAACTATGTCATAAAAATAGAGATCCCTCGTCAAAAATCAAGAAAATTACATCTTATGTTTGAAAACCCTTTACACCAGTATACATAAATTTCAAAAATCAAGTGAAAACATGCAATTTTTTTATACTTTTTGTCATTTTTTTAAAATTTAGGAGCTAAAAATGTGCCCAGAATTTTGATATATTTAACATTGACATCTCCAACATCTATATGAGAGATATAAAAGTGATAAAAAGTCTTATATAGAAAATAAAAAATTGAATGTGTATTGTTCAATGGAGGATCTCTGAAAGTGATTCAAAAATGCAGTAGAACATGGTTTCATTATGCAAGTGCTTTGGAGAAATTGTATAAGCACCAAAAATGTTGTAGATTTTCAAATTAACTCACAATTTTCTTGATCTATGTCTACACCCCTATCATTTGATTCAGTATGATATTGTTGGGAGCTCTCTTCTTCTTCTTCTTCTATATCAACAAGAAATCTATCCTCATCCAAATACATACCAAATTCTGCAAGATCATACACAGATCTTCTTGTTTGCCTATGATTAGCTATCCCACATACATCTCAAAGCTTTTGCTTTATCACACTGATGGTTGTTTACCTCAAGTGATGTGTTTTTGTCAAGGCAAAATCATAAACAAGAATATCAACATCATCCTTTTTAAGAGTGGATGTACTTCAAATATTCTTTTTCTTTTTTGAGCCTATTTATTTGGTGTCACATACCATTTCTAAGTTATACTTACCGGTGAATGCATTACTACTTTTTGTATAATACCAATGGACTATCAAAGCCTCAATTCTTCTTTGATCAATATCTTTAATGACTCAAAAACTTTTGCTATCGAGAATGGTCTGGTAGCCTCATCACCATCAACAAGGACTAGAATAAGCACTTTCAAATCTCCTTGCCATCGTGCTTCAACTTTTTTTTTCATCCTTGCGCCTACATAAATATTCCTTTTTGGTGGATCTGTAAAGCTTTGAAGTGTATCTTCATTACATGCTTGGTCCATATTCATTGATCTTTGTGTCCTAAAATACCATGTGAATGGAATATCAATTGCCCAAATGGCCTGCAATGGTATTGTTTATAATCTCTTCTTGATGGTTAAGAAACTCATCCCACCAAGGTACATCTTGATCTCGAGCATTTTTTTTTGCACGCTCAATCTCTCTTCTTCTCAATAAGTAAATGCATCCACCTTTTACTTTGCTCAACCACATTTCCACATCTTTCCATATTGCGTTAATCTTCACATGGTGTTTGTTTTGCACCATACACAGACAAATTAGGCACATGCAATAAAAATATGCATCCATCGTTAGGCTTCCACCCAAGAGAAGATGAATATTGCTTTGCGAATAAAAGAGTAATATCATCAAGACTCCTCATCAAGAATACATGGTTGAAACTATGTTGTGCAATGGAGCCAAAAGCTTAGTACTATTATCAATACCTTCTAAGCAAAACTGCTTTAAGTCATAAAATATGTAGGGTGTTGAACTTCAAGCTTTGGAGTATATGCTTCAAAAATCAACACAAATAATATTGAAAGAGTAAAAGCAGTATGGCATGCCAACCTCTTAGAGAATGTACTGAACTTTTGATCAATGTGATCACGAGTGTGCCGAGCCAAAAGAAAAATTACCTCAACCTTCTAAAACACTTGTCTATCAACAAGCATGCATAAATATCCAAAGACTGCAGAATTTTTATTCTCTCTTGTAGTATTATCAAGCTGCAAATACAAATTTGGTGGCAAAAGACCCTCCCATGATTGTAAAACTTTATGAATCATAGTAACCATAAGGATTGGATCGTTATGCACGTTGGGATATGTGAAGAAAACCTTTGACTTTATGGTTCCATTGTATACCAAAGCACCAACCAAATGCAGTTGCACAAGGAATTCATCTCGAGTGTCCTTAGGAATGTGAGCAAAATGGGGTAGACATGTTTTCTTTTGATCCATGCCATCAATCAACAAATACATATAATGCTCTAGATTTCTAAGTGCTTTACTTCGATGATGAATTGTTTGTTTCTTTCTAAAGCTTGACTCTCACGATGGTTCTTTAGAGGACTTTTAAAATTATCTTTTTCTTGTGGTGTTGTGGCCCCCTTTGCCTTGTTTTTCAAAGTGGAACAAATTGAGCATTCACCCATTCTAACTTTACAAGGAATACTCACGTTATTGAAATCTTTTTTCCATAATAGAGTAAAATGCCGATACAGGACATACTTCTCATTTTTACTTTCCATCTCTTCTTTATAGACTTGAAATACTTCTCAATGAGTAAAGTTATTTGACAAGTGTAACCTTCTAGTTGTAGGCATAACTTCACAATGCAAACTAAAATAGTTCATCATCCAGCTCATTGCATGGCGGCCAATAGATCCTTTGGTCTGAATTCCTTGATATGTATCAAAAATGATATCTCCACTAATAAGCACTTGCTGAATCTTATGTATTCTACAATTCCCCACACCCATTGCAATTTTAAATGCAGCCCTACAACATCGGATCCCTTGACTAAAGTAATATTCAAAAGCAACATGTGTTACTAACATGTTATCATCAATCATTTACATGTGAGAAACAAGTTATATATCTTGCCTTTCACTATCTAAATTGAAGAATTTCTCTCTTAGCTCCTTTTAGTTTCTTCATTCCTAATTTATACAAACATTTCAAACCACAACAATGCTTCACAATGTCCAATGCGATTTGTCTACATGATGTAAGGAATTCAAATCTTCTTTGACTTACTTCATGAGTCCTTTGCTTAAAAATGCCACACACTTTGTGTTCTCTCTCTCTCTCTCTCTCTCTCTCTCTCTCTCTCTCTCTCTCTCTACTGATATCCTTTGCTCCACATGCACTTGAATCGGAAGAAAGATCAATAGGTGGATAAGGTTCCATAGGTGGATCGGATTGAGCATTGTTACATTGAGAATCTAACTTAAATGATTCAGCCGAGAACGCAAAATCATTGATACATTCTAAGCCATTGACATCATTCATGAAAGGATCCACTAAAAACAATGAATTTGAAAGTCTATCGACATCACTAGAGACAAGTGCTACCTAGGCATCAACAAAAAAAAGGGATCTCATCTTCATTGACAATGGAAGTGTAACATCAAGTGATTATATCTCCCAAGTCATGTATATAGATAATTATGAAGATGGATTGTGAAATCAAGGTTAAGAAGTATGATTTGACTTTATTTCTTGACTTTATGATCCGGTGTCATAATCAAGAATCATTAAGAGGTACGATTTGATTGCTAATTAGAAATTGGAGAAGAGCTACATGGTCAGCAATCCATCAATGTAAAATCCATCAATCTCTAAATAATGAGATGGGCAACCTCTAAAACACATTTTTCATAATGCCACATTGATCACATGTTAGATTGTGGACATAAACAAAATAATGGATCAAATGTCTAACACTCTTTTTAATGGATATATATAAATGTTAAAGGCTCGAATTTTGGACTTTCTTAAACATTTCTTGGAGTTGGGTGGAGTGTGGAAAGTCTCAGTATTCCCTCGCCAAAGATAGGAATGGAAGGGGCACACCATATGAGCCCATAACCATATGATAATTCAATTGAAGCCGCACTTTAATTCAACTCCATGTGGCCAAAGATAGAAATGGAAGGAGCACACCATATGAGCCCATGACCATATGATAATTCAATTGTAGATGTACTTTAATTCAACTCTGTGTGGCCAAAGATAGGAATGGAAGTGGCATACCATATGATAATTCAATTGAACCCACACTTTAACTTTAATTCCTCATTTAGAGTAGCTCTCATAGACTGGGGACTAAAACTTTAATTCTCATTTAGAGTGGGGACTAAAACCAATAGCAATGAGAAAAGGTCAAAATCAATTGCCTTGCACTCTTTTTGTTCTCCTAGTAATGAGAGAGCAGCATGAGAGACTTATATGGAGAATACTGAAGTGATAAAGAAATGTGATTAGGAGCGATGAAGTGTAGGATGATGAAGTGGAATGACAAATAAGAATGATGAAGTGGAAGTAATGATCTGGTGAGAGCAAAAAATGGGATGGGGGAAGAAGTGAAGGAAATGAATGTTGAAAGGTGGAATGTAGAACAAAAATGGTGAAGTAAGGATAATGAATGAGAAGTTGGAATGGTTTAGTGGAACTAATGATCGAGACAAAGAAGAAAATGTGATGAAGAAGCATAATGATACTTTAAAGATGTGATGAAGGATAAAATGAAAGGTGAAACTCTACCATTCTCCATGGAAAGGTTCTCATTACAAATATGTTTTTCCAATGCATTCTACTGTATATTTCTCATGGATGATAAGTCTTGTTTCTTGCTCATGATAGTCAAACAACTGCAGCCAAAAGAGATGTCCAACAAACTCCAAGAAATGTGTCCAGCCAACTTCAGCCAAAAGAATGGATCAAATGTCCAACACTCTTTTTGGATAACCAAATTTCATATAAACAAGTTTGATCCATCTCAAATTGGTTGCTTCTTGCTTCAACTCTATAGTCCCATTGTGCCATCAAGTTACACCTAGTTTGACTCAGTTATATCAATTGAGTTCTTGGTTTAACTTAGCCAAGCATCTATAATAGATGAGAGGAGTTGAGTCTCATTTTTCACATCCACGAGTCAAGATAGAGCATAAAGCAAAAGAGCATAGAGAGAAAAAAAGCAGAGAAAGCATGGGAAAAGCACAAAGTCAACAATGGAGAAGAAGGGTGCTAGAAAAATGTCTCATAGGTAACCCAAATTTACCCAACAAATAAAGATTTTGAAAGATTACTTTGTAAAACCCTATAGATTTTTTGTATTTTGTTTGGAAAATTTTGAATTTATATCCAAAATCAAGATGATGCAAGTCGATGCCAGGTATCAAGATTGCGGGAAAAGTCGATGCGAGGCATTGACATTTTGGGCAACCCAATGCCAGGCATCGACTTTTTGGGCCAAGTTGATGCTAGACATCAACCTTGTGGGCCAACTCAATGTCGGGCATTGGGTTTGCGGACCAATTCAATGCAAGGCATCAACCTTGTGGGCCAACTTGATGTCTGGCATTGAGTTGGCCCATAAGGTTGATGCTTGGTATCAACTTGGCTCACAAACCTGATGCATGACATTGAGTTTGCCCACAAGGTTGATACCTCGCATCGACTTGACCCTCAAACTTGATGCCTAGCATCGTGTTGGCCTTGGTTGAGATTTCTTGTATCACTTTAGGGACATAGAGAAGCACGAGGAGAAGTCTATTAAGAAGCTGAAGGTGATGCTCTAGCTTAGGAGAGGGTGCATGGGATAAAAGCATTGGACATGATGTGAAGCTAAAGAAGAGCATCTTGTCTATGTCCTCAGAGTAGGAAACAGAAAAGATAAATACAAAGAGACTAAAGTCAATAGGAGAGATAGACCACTTTGAGACATGACAAACCTAGAGTGGTGCCTTCAATATGTAGAAGAGAAAAATGCCACCCTACTTGTATCTGCAAGGGCCTATTAGAGAGGCTTGCTCAGATTTGTAGGGATTCAGTTAATTTGATTGTGGATCTCTTTTTGTGGATACATGGGAATATCTTGTCAAGCCAGCCATGAAAGACTACACCGTTAAAGTAAAAGGGTAAGCAGCCCATAAAAAAGAATCCCCAGAAGAAGACTACAAAGCCCATTGATGTGGAATCAATAGAAAGCTCAAACTCTCAGGATGACATAGTTTCCCCTAGTGGAGAGCTTGCATCTGGTATTTTGTTGACTGAACAGAATACGATTAGAGAGGATATTGTCAAGAGGAAGCTTGTGAAGAAGGGGCAACTTTTCCACCTCCCCATTACCATCATTGACAAATCCCCTATTGACCCACTTAAATGAAGGAGGCCTCTTGAGATAAGGGAACTCCTGAATCTCTATGTATAGAATCTCAAGAAGAAGATGAAGATAAATACACATGCAACTATTGTGCCATTCTTGGTAATGGTCAATCTAAACAAGTTTGGTTTGGTGGCGGAATTCAATGACGGATTATGTGAGGACTACATATTATGTTATTGGAGGATCACACTCTGCAAAGGCCCAAAGTGAGCTTGTTAAAGAGCATCCAACTACATACTTCTTCAAGTATGCAGTAAAAGATCTATGTTGGTTTGACTACAAAGGAGGCAAAGCTCCTAACTTGGGACCACAACAATGATAACGATTACAGGAAGAAGATGTCATCTATTGAGCATATCTGTTTCTTCCGCCATGAGTATGTTGATGCACTAAGGGCAGATGGTGGAAGGCTTCATCCAAATTTGAGAAATCAGTGCCTGATAGAGATTGGGATTGCAGTGGATGGCAATGTGAAGTCAGATGCATTAATTAAGTTTGACCCATGGTTCCACTCACCTTTAGGACGAGGGAAATCTAGGAGCTCGAGGAAAAGATCTTCACAATGTGGGAGAACAAGGAGGTGAAAGGCCAGAAATAAAAGAAGGCTAAGCTAGATCCTCAAGTGGATGTAAAGGGAAAGGGAAAGAAAATGGATCTCTCAATTGAAGAGGTTGTTGAGGATATGAAGCTAACACCTTGGAGAGCTTTCCAAGGCATTATGGGTGACACTTTGATAATTTTGACATTATCAAAGGTCATTTCCAAAGACCTGAGCCTTGAGGAGATGGTCATAGATCTAAATAAGTAAGTAGAGTCTTCTCATTAAGTGGTTCCACTTTCTCCTTCGGTAACTTATCATGTAGCTCCAAACATCACAATGCACTCACAAGCTTTATATGAAGATTCAGGAGGTGATGAAGATTCAGGAGGTGATGATGAAGTGAAGTCCAAGCAGAGTACCCAACCACCTCCTCATACAAAGCATTATGATAATAATTTATATTGTTTACTGATTGGCTCAGTTCTCTCTCTCAATAGAATTCAGTATGATTGTGTTTGTCTAGTAGTTGCTATGCTTGGCATTGACCCCCAGTCGAAACTCAATGCCAAGCATCGAGTTTCACTAGAATTCTAATGCTAGGCATGGGCTTTGAGCACAAAGTTGATGTCTGGTATCGATTCTCATAATTAGTTGATGCCAAGCATCGACTTGAAGCACCTAAAATGGCTTTGGAGATTTATCCAATTATTCATTTTTGCTTCCTAGCAAAGACTTTATCCATTTATTCAATGCCAAGCATCGGCATCATTCATGTATGTTGCACTTTGTATCAATCTTTGAGTTGAAACTCGTGCTTTGTTTGTAGAAACCTCGAAATAACAAAAGTGGTGAGGTCAATGAAGACTATCCTGCTGTCTTCATTGCTCATATCCAAAGGGAAAGGCATGAGAAGTCTAGAATAAAGGCAAAGGAGATTGACTTTGAGGATGAGTCCTCCGAACTAAAGTATTTTTCAAACCCCATAGACCCTCTAAGGCCATTGTATTACAATTTATAGTGTGATGATATAAATAACATATGTACAATAGTACCTAGGAAACATTATTCCCTTCTAATAGCAAATATCCCATATGGGTTTAGAATGAGTGGTTAAATTAATGATGATGATCCATTCAAGCACCCATTGATACAAAAGATGGTGACAAATTTTGCAGAATTGACCATGTCACCACTCTAGAATATTGTCATTTTTTATAACAAGGACCAATCCTTCTCTATATCAACAACATTGCAGTCAAGGTGTCATGTTGTCGAGTGTCTTACATGGTATTGCCTTTGTTCTTTGTCTCTATGTTGAAATTTCATGTCACATTGTACTTATAATTTTAAATTTGTAGGGTAAAGACAAATGTAAATCACACCCTAGGGCATAGGTTTTTTAGTGCTACTGAGTGCCTTGCAATTGGATACTATGATGAAGTTAGTAAAAGAAGGGTTAGGGAACATTATAGTGAGAAGGGAATTTCAAATGTACTAATGTTCCCTCTAATTACAAAGAAACTTGTTCCTGTGGCAAGAGACAAGACATTGGTTAATCCTTATCAGAAGCCCCAAAATCTTATAATGAGGTTTGTCCAGTTGTTCTCTAATGATGATGATTGATTCTTGGACTTATTCTCTAGCATAGGTAATTGTAATTGAAATGTTGCTCATTGATACTCTTTTGCCATCACCTCCAAATGATTGGTTTGTTTTCAGGGACGACACTCACATATGTGCTCAAAATGTTCAAGCACTACATAGTGGTAGAGAAGGATGAAGCGCAAGTCAGCTTCATTAGGATGTGGATTAATGGCTTGAATGAGTGCCCAAATGAGGAACAAGAGGTTGGGAAGAAGCACATTATTGACATAGAGAGATTCCAACCTAGCTCAAGGGATCCTGTGCCACCATTGGAAGATGAGCCAAGAGACATGGCTGACCTTGAGGAGCGAGTTCTAGAGCATGAAAAGCCTTCTAAGACTTCTCAAGTCCTTGAAGATGATGTTATGCATGAGGCCGATAAATTATATGATTAGCTTGTATTGTAGAAGGGTTGTTGAACTTTGTAAACATAAACTTTTGTAATTATTTAATTATCGGAATATAATGCTCAAAGTTTCTTGCTATTTATGGTCAACTTTATCGACATTCTATTTAGTTGTGTTGGATCGGTGTGTGGATTCCTTTACATTTATGGCAAGTTAAAGTCATATTCGTGAAGTGGTAATTGGAAGAGCTTTGTGAGATAGAATAGAGGTATGCAAAAAATCTTCTCATAATGTATGTACTTGTATCAAGTGATGTGGTATCATATATGTTGAGCCTTGAAAATACTATTTTTTTTTCCATGTCGAGTTACTCAAATTGTAAATACCAATGAGAACATATATCTCTCTGTCTAAAGTGCCAAGCACTATATCAAGAGGTTGTATTTCTTTGTTTTTGGCACTATTGCCACTACTTGCTAGAACTAGAAGCTCTAACAAGAGGTATTGGATCATTAGATAGCTTTTCTGCCATTAAATATAATTTTCCTAGCTATTTTGTGAATATGATGCATCAAAATTGTGGTTTTTCATGGTAATTGAACACAAAACCGTGTTTCCCAATAATGGGATACCAAAATGGTCCTTTTTTGCAACATTTCATGCATTTCTTCTCACATAAAAAAGAGAACATGTGTTTGTTCTCGTTTGTTATGACTCAGTGTTAATTGCACTTTGATATAATCAACATGATATCTTTATGCAAGTGAGTTCAATCATCCTATGAAATCTAAAACCCACTTGATAAATTTTTTCATAACATTTTTCCTTACACAATAGATATGAAACATCCTTTGAAATGAGATTGTGCTTGAATGGAGTTTCAACCACCATAATCCAATAGGATTATTTTTGTAGTTATTTTAGTAGATAACTATCTTCATGTTGCACTCTCATAAGCCAGTTCCAAGATGGAAAACGCTATGGAGTCTCATTAATGCATAATAATATTTGGCCATCATGATCTATTTTGAATAGTTGATTGCCTTGACCATATAGTCTCTGATCTTCTATCCTAATGCTTGTTTTCTAGTTGCACTAGCCCCTAAGGAGTATGTGCTATGCTCTAATAAGTCTACCATGGGTCTAGTCCACTCAGGTGTTATTACCATTTAATACCTTAGACACAATGTCTCACAAGGTTCCTTTTCCAAGCACTCCATGGAAGCTTTCTATTGCTTGTGTATGTCCTTTTGCATATCATGCCAATATACGCCAAGTTTATATAGATTCTATAAAATCTTGGACTTGGCGGCATGATCTTTCTAAATGGTATGATTGGCCTATTGTATGAAGGTATTCCTCTTATCGTCATCCATGCATCTCAGTATGAACCTATTTGAATCTTTGTAGTAGACAATTCTTGTTACAATTTGGTTATTTGCTCCCACAATGCATTGCTTGCTCTTGGGGTTTATTTTATGTTTGGGATGATAAGCTAGCATAGGAAATAATCATTTGACCCAATGTTGCACTACCTCCATGTTAAGTATATGTGCATCCAGTGGCTCATTAGCCACCCCATTGAGAGGTTCTCCATGTCTCATTCTAGACAAGTGCTCAACTCACGCATGAGTATTATCCATCTTAATTACTACTTCAAATCCAAACTCCATCATTAGTAATAAACATCGAATTCTCTACAAAATGTAGTAGTGCTTGGTTTTCTATGACAAATTTAAATTAATTGTCTATGAGATTGCCTTGGAACTTATTTTCATCAAACACCATTTCTAGGCCTTAATGCTTCATATTCATGTATCTCTCTTTGATGTTATTCAATTTTCATCTTGCATATTTTATGGGAGTTTCCAATTGCCTTTTCTTCTCACCGTGCAACTCTACATGCATTCAGAAAATTCCACACATCCACAAGGATGTGGAATGTCTTATTCCAATTGACACTCTTAGAATGGAAATAGCATTTTTTTTCCAATTTTCCATTTGAAATGATTTAATAATCCATACATTGATTTTCCAATGATTGCATACCTATGTACGAACCATCTAGAGTACCCATATTGACCCATGAATGTTTGTAGTTCCTGCACTTCTTCTCTTAATTTTATGTCTTTGGTAGAAATTTGATTTGTATACACTATATGTCATAGGATTTACCTCGTTCTACAACAAATACACAGTTCTTTAGGTTTGAAAACACTCTATATTTTTAGATTTTGTTAGATATTCTATGTGGTTTTGGGATATATTCATCATTTTTAGAAGGGTAATTGCATAGGTCATCTACATACGCCTCTATACTCTTCCTCAATAATTATTAAAATACGTGAAACATTGACCACTGGAAAGTGGCAAGAGCACTAGTTAGGCCACATGACATTACCATAACTCATATATTCCCCAATTGATAGAAAAGATTGTTTTGTGTAGGTCCTTACGAGAAATGGCCTCCTAGTTATATCCGAAATAGGCATCAAGGAAGTCGTAGCTTTCCTTGGCTCGTACCACTTCTAGAAAATGATTTGTGATGGGCAAAGGGTAATCTTCCTCATTTTGGTAGCATTTACTTTCTTTAAAGGGATGCATACCCTAAGTTGTCCATTCTTCTTGGGGACTAACCCTATGGGTGGTTCCCACTATAGTGCTCCATTTTCTAGATAAATCCCATAGCCAAAAACTTATTTTCATCCTTTAGCTTAGCTATGTGGACATCATTAGAAGAATAAGGTCTCAACCTCATGGATTTATCATTGAAAGTAATCAGTATTTTGTGTGAGAAAATCTCATGATCTACTCTGCTTAGGTTATGATACATGCATAAATCATCCATCTCTTCTTCTCCTTTAGATGCATCCTTGCCTACAAATGTATAAGTGTCTTAACCTTCTTCAATAGTTATTATCATTTTTTTCTTTTTTCTCTCTATTTTCATATGCGATTGCTACTATCTTTTGCTTAGGCATTTGGGTGGAGATCTTTTTCTTTCATATTTGATAGTTCTTAAAGTTTTATAAAGCCTCCAAAAAGGAAATTTATTATCATAATAGTCTCTTCCTTCTTTCGTTGGGTCCGTGTGAGATAGACATTCTCTTATTTTGAAGATAGGTGTGTGATATATCCTATAAAATTTGGGGTTGGTCCCTATAACGTGCAAATATGCCTCCTCAAACTCAAAACCTAGTTCAATGATGATGGAATCCACCTATGATTCATGCTTCTTGCATTCCTTTGGTTCATTGTCCTTGATCAATCTTGTGAATATTTCCATGTCAAATCCATCATCATCTACATATAGTCCTACTCACTACTTGTTCATTCAAACAAATGTCCAAGGTAGATAAAGTTATTTTCTAGCAATATAGTTCAGAAGCCTCATCAAGGAAATTTTGTGAAATGTATACAAGGTTTGGTTATAGTCTTTCTTATGGCTTTTCATGGATTTTTGTTCTTGTTGTTTTCTCTACTGTCTCAACCACTTTGATGATCCAAAGTTGTTTATCCTCATGCATCCTTGAAAAATCACTTGAAGCAACATTATGAATGAACAACTCATCTATTTCTTTGTGTACAAGATTTAGTTTAACATATCGATATGAAAAATCATGTATGTAATTCAATCCGTCCCCCAATCTTGTACTACATTTAGTTTCCTCATGATGGGTATTCCTAGTATAGTTTTATAATTAGTTGTCTCACCGAACTGAAAAGCGGCAAGGGCTTGTTCAAAGTGCACTTGAGATGTTTCCATTCTATGTTTTCTAATGGGCCTATTGGTCAATCTACTTGACCATCTACCAATTGTAGTTTCATATGTGATGATCTCAAGGTAGGTTGGACCAATCGTAGTTTCATATGTGCTATTTTCAAGGAGTTATAACTATTGCAATGCCCTATCTTCTATTTACTATTTCTAGGTCACCAAATGGCAAGTGTTGTCTTCTTTCCTTAAATTACGATCCCCTACCTTGTCTATAAGGATTTTTCCTATTGAGTGACCATGTTGTGCAGATTTTGTGTCCAATTTGTGCGGTTTGTCCCCTTTCAGGTGTTCTACAATCACACCCACAATTGAGTTGTATGTTGAAATGAGGTGCACCTTAATTTAGCTTTCTTAAGTTTCTCCTTGGATTTTGACTTCTCATCACTAGTTCTAGGCCTCTTCAATCGCATGGTAGGAATGTGATGCAAATCAAAGTTTTGTTCATATTTTTTGCTATAGATGGGCAAGGTTCACAAACCAATTGAATCATCTCCTAGTATGCCCGCACTTAATCTTCCTTCTAGGACTAAGGAAACTTAAATGGGATATGGTTCCTTTCTTAGGTCTATCACATTGAATGGAAATTGGGGATTTCTTTTTCCTTCTAGCATGCACTCTTGCCTAAAGATCTTGGGGCCCAGATTTGATTAATTTTTGCACCATGGACCTGAAGTCATCTTTAATGTTCCCTTGCAATGTTCCTACATCTGTGCCACTCTCTTGTCACTCTCTATCTACATTATCTTCAGTGTCCTATTGGTTGCTTTCAGTGCATTCATGGAATTCTACCTCGTGGATCTAAGTAGAAGGAATGTGGGTTGGTTGTCTTTGTAGCAATTTCTAAGCAACTTCAGTCATTCGTTTGCACATTCCTAGATGTTTTTTATCCAAGTACACTCTTGGATAACATTTTTCATGCATACCCTCTTGGATAAAATTTTTCTACAATTTCTCTTCTGCATGTAGACCATTCTATGTGTTATACTTTTCGTCCTACTTTTTTTTTTTTTAATATAAAGGAAGTTCGGCAATAGCCTACTCTCCCGGACTTGAATTAAATTAAGAAACAAAGGTACAATGGAAGGGGACTAGTGCCCACGGGACCCCCCAAATCCCACAAAGCAGGGGAAGCTTGAATGAATCCTAGGTTGCATTACAGAGAAGGTTAATCACCCTCTCATCGCCCTCATGCGGGGCCCACTTGGGTTTGAGCTTGTTGTTGATCAAAAGGAGGACTTGATGGTGCCTGAAGGGGGGGGATTTCTTACTGTTAACAATCCTTTTGCCAAGGAGGAATAGTGATTTCTCAATCGACCACTCCCTGGGGGGATCGCCGAAGTTGAGAGCACACCTCTCCCGCCAAATTTTCCACAAGACTTCCCCTCTGATGGCGTTCCAGAGTGTCGCAGAGCAGCCGATCGCTTCTCCCAAAAGGACTTGTTTCCAACTAAGCTGTTTTTGAAGTCTGATTTTCATTCCAACCGTCTGCCAGATTCTGTAGGAGTTGGGGCAAGTAAGGAAGATGTGTGGGACATCTTCGATAGCCCGGTGGCAGCGTTTGCACCAAGGAGGACCCTACGGATAGATGGATGGGCAAGGGCAGGGTCATCGACAGTCGGGAGAAAGAAACGTGGGATATGACCAAACTTCACTTGGATCTGGTTGAATTCAAAGACTCGAATGGCTTTTCTTGGTCGAATCTCCAAGCGGGCGAGGACCTGAGGAAAGCTAGACTCGACAGATGCTACATCTCTCAGAGTTTTACTCATCAGTGGGGCCACCCTACCATCACGCAACGCACTGATCTCACTATCTCTGATCACTACCCGATCGTTATCACTTTTCAACCTTCCAACAAGATCTGCAAGGCTCCGTGGTCCATGCCAACGCAACCACCTTCTCTCTCCCCTCCGTCCATCAAGAAATTGCCGATGTGTGGAAGGTGGCGTTCGCCTCTGGCTTGGCCCCAGCCAAGTGCTGGAGAAGTGCGGTCGACAAGTCTCGTAAGATCATGATCAGAACTAAGAAGATGCTCGAGACTGTGCGACGGGCTCGTAGGGAAGCTCTTTACCACAGACTCTGGCGGCTCGAGGAGGAAGTGAACAAAGGAAAACACCAAGCCCAGAAAGGTCTCCAAAAAATCAGAGCGGTGTTGAGATACGAGGAAGAAATACAAAGGAAAAACTTGCAAATTTTCTTCAAGGAGTGGTGGGCTGGCAAAGCCGATAAACCCACCAAAGAGATGTGTCGTATCCTTAAAAGGAAACACAATCTCCACATATAAGCACGTTGTGGGGAAGCGAGTCTAAGGAGGCCCAAGTGTTCAGTCTCTCCAAATCCCCGTTAGGGGCGTACAGAGAAACCATAGTAACACAAAGAGGAGCACCAAAAGAAACAGCAATCCAACGGTGACTTACATCTTCAATGGAGTTCTCAAGCTTATCAAACCAGAGTTGTTTAACACCGATAACCGTTCCTCCAGACCCCCGCAGGTGCTTCGTTGGGATCCACACATGGGCCGAGGAGACCTGTCTGAGCCGTTTCTGGAGGTCTTCTCCGTCAATTTTAATCTCTTGAATACATATAAAGTCTGGGTTTAGGCTAATGTCGCGAAGCCATTGACCAATGATGGTCGCTCTTGAGGGTTCGGTTAGCCCTCTAGCATTTAGCGAGATGACAATCATTTTTGTATTGATCCCTCTTTGCGGGAGGGAGCTTTGTCCTTTCTTCTCTTGGCTTCATCTTTCTTTTTCGCTCGGATCGGATCTCGAGTTAGCAATAGGTTCTTGTGGGGGCTTTTCCACGGTAACTCCATAGGTTGTTTTCCTTTGCGGGATGCCTCCTGCTGGGAAGAACAGGACACCGTTTTCAGCTCCGTTTCCGGAATAGTCGATCCGATGATGGAGCTTTCACTATCCATGTTATCTTCGTTGCTGGTAGTAAAGCCGTCTTCTTTGCTTGTAGTGTAACCCTCCTGCAAGGTTTCTTTACTGTCAGGGATCTCCAGGCCTTTGACATCGGTGTCCTCCTCAAGTTGGTTCCCACCTGGGTAGTCAAACTCATTGATTTCCTTTTTCAGATTGCAATACAAGTTGCTGGAGGGGGAAACAGACTTGTTGTTTCGCTCAGAGGTTGCCCTAGGGCTTCTTTTCCTTCTTCTTCTGACTTCGATGAACCCGTCTGCATCAGCTTCTGGATTACGGGGACCCTTGAAATCCTCTACTTTCGTCGAGTGAATCAATGCTCCATTACTGTCTTGAGCATTTTTGGGGGCTTCTTGATTTGGCTTGCTTTTTCGTTTCAGAGGGCAATCTTTGATCCTGTGACCTTGTTGGCCACAGCGAAAGCACGCGTTGGGAAGGTTTTTGTAGCTGATGTCTTGCTCCCATACATCCCCTTCGCCCAAGTCCAGTTTGATCTTCGATGGGAGTGGCATACTGAGGTCAGCCTCGACACAGATTTGAGGGTGCCATCGGGCGTTGAACGAGTGTCTTGCTCCTTCATAAATGAGACCACCAATGTCCTCGCGTGAGGCCAACGGCTTGCCGATAGGAGAAACGATGTCCCATACGAAGTTGTACAAGAAGTATGGCAGGTTAGGGAGCTCAACCCAGAGGGGGTACCGAAGCGATTTCGATTTGTCGGGAGTAAAATCAGGGGACCATCTGAATAGGCACAGGGTCGCCCAGCCGAGTTGCCAAGTTTCGACACTAAGGGCTCGGAACGCCATATCTTCATTTTCAAAGACTAGCAGCAAGTGGCTTGCCGGTAAGAACTGACACTTACAAACAACTAGCCCGCGGGGGAACCACTCGTTGCGAAGCCACTGTCGCACAGTTTTGAGCGGGGGCTTAGGGCCGAACAATTGGCCGACGAGGCAAACTTTCTTGAGCTCCTCCTGAGTCGACAAAATTGCGGATCTATTGAGGGAGACCAAGGGGGGTTCCACATACTCGAGGGCCCCTTGGGCGGCACAAGAGCCCCCCTCCAACAAAGAGGCCAGGTTATCGGTCTCCCCGGGAGGAGGGGCCAGATTACTTCTCACAAGAGAGGGGGTCGCCAAATCCATGGCAAAAAAGGGACACCCCGAAAAAGAAGAGCTTTTTCTAAAACTCTGAGAAGAGAAGCATCACGATAGGCTCAAACATCCCGCAATAAGAGGAAGCTCTCTTCTTCTTTTTTCCTCGGCAAATCCTTTCTCTTTTTTCTTTTCTTTTTTCTTTTTTCTTCTTTTTTCCTTTCTCTTTTTTCTTTTTTTCTTTTTTCTTCTTTTTCTTTTTTCTTTTCCCTTCTTCTTTTTTTTTACCTTCAAGAATACTTTAAATGAGGGCTTTCGAGAAAGCAGCTTTCAAGCGGAACTAGGATATTCTAAGCTGGAAGCGAAGATTCTCTGGGGGAAGAATCAAAGGCGCCGTCAGGCGTCACCTTCCGCGTCAGGATCCGAATCTTGGAAGGCTCGGAAAAGCTGGACGAAGATTCTCTGGGGGAAGAATCAAAGGCGCCGTCAGGCGTCACCTTCCGCGTCAGGATCCGAATCTTGGAAGGCTCGGAAAAGCTGGATGGCTGGCAGATGCAGCGCGACACCCGGCAGCTGGTTGACAGGGAGGCGGCTCAGAGCGGTTTCCAGGGAGTCGGCGACGAGGCGGGTACCCAGTCAGTCGGGAACTAAACCACGATGGACACCACGTTCGCTTGTCGATCGCCTCCACGGTGGACACCACGTTGTCAGTCGCGACTGAGCACCACCGCCACGATGGACACCACCTTGTCGGTCGCGACGGAGCCAGTCAGTCGGGAACTAAACCACGATGGACACCACGTTCGCTTGTCAATCGCCTCCACGGTGGACACCACCTTGTCGATCGCGACTGAGTACCGCCGCCACGATGGACACCACCTTGTCAGTCGCGACGGAGCACCAGAACCACGATGGACACCACCAGCCCTATCAATCGCGACTGAGCCCACCGCCACGATGTTGAATAGGCGTCCGACAACAGCAGTAGAACTTTCCTAGAGAGTAAGGTCGATGTTGAACAGCTGCAACAGCGTCCAGCAGCGTCCGTCATCTTCCATGCTTGAGCAAAAGCTCTTTTTTTTTTTAATATAAAGGAAGTTCGGCAATAGCCTACTCTCCCGGACTTGTATTAAATTAAGAATCAAAGGTACAGAAGAAGGGGACTAGTGCCCACGGGACCCCCCAAATCCCACAAAGCAGGGGAAGCTTAATTGAATCCTAGGTTGCACTACAGAGAAGGTTAATCACCCTCTCATCGCCCTCATGCGGGGCCCACTTGGGTTTGAGCTTGTTGTTAATCAAAAGGAGGACTTGATGGTGCCTGAAGGGGGGGGATTTCTTACTGTTGACGATCCTTTTGCCAAGGAGGAATAGTGATTTCTCAATCGACCACTCCCTGGGGGGATCGCCGAAGTTGAGAGCACACCTCTCCCGCCAGATTTTCCACAGGACTTCCCCTCTGATGGCGTTCCAGAGTGTCGCAGAGCAGCCAATCGCTTCTCCCAAAAGGACTTGTTTCCAACTAAGCTGTTTTTGAAGTCTGATTTTCATTCCAACCGTCTGCCAGATTCTGCAGGAGTTGGGGCAAGTAAGGAAGATGTGTGGGACATCTTCGATAGCACGGTGGCAGCGTTTGCACCAAGGAGGGATCCCACAAAGTTTGCTAGCCTTATGGTTGGTCCAAATTCCTCGATGAAGAATTTGCCATAAGAGGACAGACTTCTTAATCTCAATTAGGGGGTGCCAGATACCCATGAATTTCATGTCCCACCGAAGCCGCGTCCAAGACAGGCACCACTTCTTGTTGAGGCTAATCTGGAGGTCAGCCGTTTCTTTGATGTTCGGGATTTTGAGTAGGCTGTTTCCATTTTGCCATTTGAGACCAAGCGAGTTTGGTGTGTCGTGTCCCATGAGAAGGCGAGTCTTGTGACGATCCCAAGCGAGGCATCTGCTTTGCAGAGTGTTCCATTCTTCGTAGGAGATGTTTATGCGAGGGTCAATATCCTCGAAGTTGATCCAGCTGTTGGTGTCATGTTTCCAGAGGTGTTTCCATTTTTTGAATCCTTTGTTCCATAATTTCTTGGCATTTTGAATGTTCCACGACTCCACACTCCTGATGCCATGTATCGGAAACCAGATAGAGTCGTTTTGTCTGATTCCGGCCGCCCACTTCCAGTCCTCGCTAATTCTTGTGAGGCTTTTGACTTTATTCCAGCCCTTCCAAAGGGAGCACACGAGATTGGAGCCTTTCGGGAAGACGGGGATCGGGGAGAATAGCAGGGTCATGATGTCAAGGTTCTTCCAGTTCGGGAACCCCATGAGGGCCAACTCACTCTTGTTTCTGAAGATCAGCTTGGCCCACGAGGCCTCCCTATTGCACCAAGCCTTAATCATCCATTTGGCTGCCAGTTTGTTAGCCATACACCCGATGTCCAGGATACCAAGCCCCCCAATATCTCTAGGGCTAGTGCAGATGGTCCATTTGATTTTGGGCACCCCCCTTCTGTTATGATCGCCCGTCCAAAGAAAGTTTCTACAGATACTATTCAGTTTGGACAGACCTTGCTCATTCGGTCTCCAACAAGAAAGGAAATAGATGGTAGAAGATAGGAGGAACGTGTTGATAACCATCGCCCGTCCAGCGAGATTGATTTGCATACCTCTCCAGTAATTAAGCTTGTTTTCAAGTTTGGCCAGCACACAGTTCCATCGCTGCTCCATCGAGACGCCAAATCCCAAAGGGATTCCAAGAAGTCGAAAGATTTGGCCCTGCGGAATGATTTGACAGCCATGATCAATGAGAAGGCCAGGATGATGTCCCACAATAGCCCTAAAGGCGGTCTTAGAGTGGTTGATTTTGGATCCAGAGGCCTCACAAAAGGTAGCGAGACACCTCCAGAAAGTCTCCAGGCTGGTATTATCATTGTGAACGAAAGCATTCATATCATCGGCAAAAAGTCTCATGATGATTTGATTGTGGGCGTGAGGCAGCCGGAGGCCTTTGATATTGCCAGCCTCCACATGATGTGCCACAAGTCTACTCAGACCCTCAGTGGCGATGGCAAAAAGAAGGGGGGCCAGAGGGCACCCTTGTCTAATAGATCTTTTAAGATGGATCGCCTTCGAAAGTTTGCCGTTAACGTTAATTTGGGTCGTTGCGTTTCCGAGAAGGGTCACGATCATCTTGGTGAATTTCTGACTACATCCGAGATCTTGGAGCGACTGCAGAATATAGTCCCATTCTAGCCTGTCGTAGGCCTTGTCAAAGTCGATCTTGAGGAAGACCACATCTTGATTGGACTCATTTGCAAATTGAATACCTTCCCAAATATCCAAAATGGTTTCCAAGATAGACCTGCCTTTGATGAAACCTTTTTGGTCTTCGCTAAGCCAAGATCTCAGGTGGCACGAGAGTCTGTTGGCGATGACTTTGGCGATGATCTTGTATCCAGTTTGTAGCATCGTAATAGGCCGCCAGTTCTCGATTCTGTTCTTTTCCCCCTTCTTGTGTATCAACTTGATAATTCCATTGTTTAGACAAGAGGGAAGAGCACCAAACTTTAGTGCTTCTTGCCAAACCATCCGAAGAGGGGTGGCAACCACCAGCTTGAAGGATTTAAAGAACTCGTTGGTGAGTCCGTCGGGTCCCGGGCTTTTACCGAGAGGGAGGGCGTCGATGACCTCAATGATTTCTAAATCAGAGATAGGGGCATGAAGCAGGGAGTGGATGTTGGGTGGTATTCTCCGGGGGGAAACCCTAGAAATGGCAGCCATACAGTCCCTTCTATGGTGGGAGAGGGGGTTCGAGGTTCCCAGGAGTCTCGTGAAGTGCCCTTCGATGATGCCAAAATTATCTTCTTCCGAATTGCATACATTGCCATGTGGGTCTAGCAGTAGGGGGATCGATTCTCTGTTGTGTTTCCTTTTAAGGATGCGGCACATCTCTTTGGTAGGTTTGTCGGCTTTGCCAGCCCACCACTCCTTGAAGAATATTTGCAAGTTTTTTCTTTGTATTTCTTCCTCGTATCTCAACACTGCTCTGATTTTTCGGAGACCTTTCTGGGCTTGGTGTTTTCCTTTGTTCACTTCCTCCTCAAGCCGCCAGAGTCTGTGGTAAAGGGCTTCCCTGCGAGCCCGCCGCACAGTCTCGAGCATCTTCTTAGTTCTGATCATGATCTTACGAGACTTGTCGACCGCACTTCTCCAGCACTTGGCTGGGGCCAAGCCAGAGGCGAACGCCACCTTCCACACATCGGCAATCTCTTGATGGACGGAGGGGAGAGAGAAGGTGGTAGCATTGGCATGGAACCACGGAGCCTTGTGGATCTTGTTGGAAGGTTGAAAAGTGATAACGATCGGGTAGTGATCAGAGATAGTGAGGTCAGTGCGTTGTGTGATGGCAGGGTGGCCCCACTGATGAGTAAGACTCTGAGAGATGTAGCATCTATCAAGTCTAGCTTTCCTCAGGTCCTCGCCCGCTTGGAGATTCGACCAAGAAAAGCCACTCGAGTCTTTGAGTTCAACCAAATCCAAGTGGAGTTTGGTCATGTCCCACGTTTCTTTCTCCCGACTGTCGATGATCCTGCCCTTGCCCATCCATCTGTCCATAGGGTCCTCCACCATGTTGAAGTCTCCACAAATAAGCACGTTGTGAGGAAGCGAGCCTAAGGAAGCCCATGTGTTCAGTCTCTCCAAATCACCGTTAGGGGCGTACAGGGAAACAATAGTAGCACAAAGAGGAGCACCAAAAGAAACGGCAATCCAACGATGACCTACATCTTCAATGGAGTTCTCGAGCTTTTCAAACCAGAGTTGTCTAACACTGATAACCGTTCCTCCAGACCCCCGCTGGTGCTTCGTTGAGATCCACACATGGGCCGAGGAGACCTGTCTGAGCCGCTTCTGGAGGTCTTCTCCGTCAACTTTAATCTCTTGAATACATATGAAGTCTGGGTTTAAGCTAATGTCGCGAAGCCATTGACCAATAATGGTCGCTCTTGAGGGATCGGTTAGCCCTCTAGCATTTAACGAAATAATGATCATTGTCGTAGTAATCCCTCTTTGCGGGAGGGAGCTTTGTCCTTTCTTTTCTTGGGTTCATCTTTCTTTTTCGCTCGGATCGGATCCCGAGTTAGCAGTACGTTCTTGTGGGGGCTTTTCCACGGTAACTCCATAGGTTGTTTTCCTTTGCGGGATGCCTCCTGCTGGGAAGAAAAGGACACCGTTTTCAGCTCCATTTCCGGAATGGTCGATCCGATGATGGAGCTTTCACTATCCATGTTATCTTCGTTGCTGGTAGTAAAGCCGTCTTCTTTGCTTGTAGTGTACCCCTCCTGCAAGGTTTCTTTACTGTCAGGGATCTCCTCCACAAGTTGGTTCCCACCTGGGTAGTCGAACTCATTGATTTCCTTTTCTAGATTGCAATACAAGTTGCTGGAGGGGGAAACAGACTTGTTGTGTCGCTCAGAGGTTGCCCTAGGGCTTCTTTTCCTTCTTCTTCTGACTTCGATGAACCCGTCTGCATCAGCCTCTGGATTACGGGGACCCTTGAATTCCTCTTCTTTCGTCGAGTGATTCAATGCTCCATTGCTGTCTTGAGCATTTTTGGGGGCTTCTTGATTTGGCTTGCTTTTTCGTCTCAAAGGGCAATCTTTGATCCTGTGACCTTGTTGGCCGCAGCGGAAGCACGCGTTGGGAAGGTTTTTGTAGCTGATGTCTTGCTCCCATACATCCGCTTCGCCCAAGTCCAGTTTGATCTTCGATGGGAGTGGCATACTGAGGTCGGCCTCGACACAGATTTGAGGGTGCCACCGGGCGTTGAACGAGTGTTTTGCGCCTTCATAAATGAGACCACCAATGTCCTCGCGTGAGGCCAACGGCTTGCCGATAGGAGAAACGATGTCCCATACGAAGTTGTACAAGAAGTATGGCAGGTTAGGGAGCTCAACCCAGAGGGGGTACCGAAGCGATTTCGATTTGTCGGGAGTAAAATCAGTGGACCATCTGAATAGGCACAGGGTCGCCCGGCCGAGTTGCCAAGTTCCGACACTAAGGGCTCGAAACGCCATATCTTCATTTTCAAAGACTAGCAGCAAGTGGCTTGCCGGTAAGAACTGACACTTACAAACAACTAGCCCGCGGGGGAACCACTCGTTGCGAAGCCACTGACGCACAGTTTCGAGCGGGGGCCTAGGGCCGAACATTTGGCCGACGAGGCAAACTTTCTTGAGTTCCTCCTGAGCTGACAAAATTGCGGATCTATTGAGGGAGACCAAGGGGGGTTTAGCACTCTCGAGGGTCCCTTGGGCGGCACAAGAACCCCCCTCCAACAAAGCAGCCAGGTTAACGGTCTCCCCGGGAGGAGGGGCCAGATTGCTTCTCACTAGTGAGGGGGTCGCCAAATCCATGACAAAAGAGGGACACCCCGAGACAGAAGATCTTTTTCTAAAACTCTGAGAAGAGAAACAACAAGAAAAGCCCAAAATTCCCACAATAAAAGGTAGCTCTCTTCTTTTTTTTTTTTCCTTTCGAATCTTTTCTCTTTTTCTTTTTCTTTTTTTCTTCTTTTTTCTTTTTCTTCTTTTTTTTCTTTTCCTCGTTTTTTTTTTTTTCTTTTTTCTTTACTCTCTTTTTCGTAGGGCTACCTGATCAGAGGCCAGTGCAGGAGGGATGACTTTCGAAGAAAAGCATCTTGAAAAGCCCAACAATCCCACGATGAAAGGTACCCCAGTTCCTTCTCTTTTTTTTTTCTTTTCTCTTTTTTCTTTTCTTTTTTCTTCTTTTTTCTTTTTTTTCTCGAAAAATGAAGATTACATAATGTAATCAATTCCAGTTATTGCATCGCAAGCCAAAAGGGTGCACGTTTTACCAAAAGGGAAGATCGAAGACACCAAAAAAAAAGCGTGAGGCCTGGAAGGAGCGCATCACGCATGCTGGATGGGGACACCACCACGAGGGGCACGTGTGCAATCGGTCGCGATGGACACATTCACGAGGGGCACGTGTGCAATCGGTCGCGACGGACACCTTCACGAGGGGCACGTGTGCAATCGGTCGCGATGGACTCACACTCCTGTCAATCGGCCCAGGCTCCAGCCAGTCGGTCGCGTAAGCACCCGTCAGTCGCGAGTTACACCCGTCAGTCGCGCGCACCACCCGGACCTCCTCAATCAGTCGTCAATCGTGCGAAAAGCACCCGTCAGTCGCGAGTTACACCCGTCAATCGTGGGAAGCTTTGTCCTTTCCCCTTGTTCTCCGTGTCAGTCGGCAAGCGCCCAGTCAGTCGGCAAGCCCCAGTCAGTCGTCGGAAGCTCCAGCGGCCTCCTTCCGTCAGCGCCAGCGACCTCAACGAAAGAAAAAAAACCTCCTTCCGACACTGCTACAGCCTCCTTCCGACACTGCTACAACCGACACTGCTACAGCCTCCTTCCGTCAGCTCCAGCGGCCTCTTAGCTCCGTCATAGCAGCACGTAGCAGCGGCCTCCTAGCTCCGTCGTAGCAGCACGTCGTGATAGACTCCACCGCCTCAAGTGGTTTTGAGTCGCGACCGTTTACTCTATTTAATCGAATAGTTGGTCCTCGCCATCATCGAATGACCGTTATAACACTTCACTTTTTGTACAAGAAAAGCGTATGAACGCAGTCAATAATCGTAATCAGCCCATGTAAGATCATATCAATATGTTTGCATCTATAAGGAACAATATAGATTTTGACGGATAATATCCCCGCAGTTTTCCTGAGCAAAAGCTCTTGTTTCTTTCGAATATACACCGATTTATTGTCTTGATCTCCATATATACATCCATGGACATCAAAGCATTGAGGAACTTTTACACTTTTCGTCCTACTTTTTTGGTGATAGATTTCTCTTATCATTTATGGTAGATTATTCCCTCATATTCCTTTCACGTTCTTTCATTTATGGTAGATTGTTCCATCATATTTCTTTCCCTCATAGTTATTTTCCTTGACCATGTAATCTCGGATCTTCTATTCTAATTCTTGTTTCCTAGTTGCACTAGCCCCTAAAGAGTATGTGCTATGCTCCAATAAGTCTACCATGGGTCTAGTCTCACAAGGTTCCTTTTCTAGGCACTCCACGGAAGCTTTCACATGCTTGTGTATGTCCTTTTGCTATTGATGTCAATATACACTAAGTTTATATAGATTCTATAGAGTCTTGGACTTAGCTCAATCTGGCAATTATTTGCTCCTACAATGTATTGCCTGCCCTTAGGGTTTATTGTATGCATGCGGCAAGATTACTATCCATGGAGTTCATATTATATTTATGAATTAAAATTTCATTTAATTAAAAAGATGGTGCCAAAAGCAACATAAAATTCATAAATACTAAATAAATTGAAAACTACGTTCAAAGGTGTGACTTTTTTTGAAATAAATAAAATAAAAAGAAACTAAGAAAAACGCTAGTAACTCATTAGCCACCCCTTGATAGTAAACTCACGCATGAGTATTGCCCTTCTTGGTTACTACGAAGTCAAATTCCATGAATAGCAAGAAACATCTGACTAGGAGATTGTGTTGGAACTTCTTTCTTTGATGTTCGATTCCCTTTTCTTATCAGTGTGCTTATTCCAATTGACACTCTTCGAATGGAAATAGTGCTTGATCATCTATTTATTTTTTAGTGCCTTCTGGAATTCTTTATTCCATTTGAAATGATGTAATAATCCATACATTGGTTTTACAAAGATTACATACCTTTGTATGAACCTAGAGTACCCATGAATGCTTGCACTTCCTCCACTTCTTTTCTTAATGTTATCACCGTTGGTAGAAATTTTATTTGTATACACTGTGTCATAGGATTTTACCTTGTTCTACCATAAATACACAATTCTCTAGGCTCAAAACACTCTATATTGTTGTAATTCTTTAGATATTCTATGTATTTTCAAGACATATTTATCATTTCTAGAATTGTAACTGCTTTGGGCATCTAGATATGCCTCCAACTCTCAAGAACTTTTTGGATACATGAAACATTGACCATTGGAAAGTGGCAACAGCATTGGTTAGGCCATATGACATTACCATAAGGCATATATTCTCCTATTGATCGAAAAGGTTGTTTTGTGTAGATCCTTAGGAGAAATGAACTCCTGGTTATATCCAAAATAGGCATCAAAGAAGTTGTAGCCTTCCTTGGCTCCTACCCCTTCCAGCAAATGATTTGTTATGGGCGAAGGGCAATTGTCGTCATTGTGGTGGCATTCACTTTCTTTAAAGGGATGCATGCCCTAAGCTTCCATTCTTCTTGGGGAACTAACAAGGGTGGCTCCCACTATATGTGCTCAAATTTCTAAATAGATCCTTAAGCCAACAACTTATACTCATCCTTTAGCTTAGATGTGTGGACATCATTGTAAGTATAAGGTCTCATGTTCATGGATTTAGCATCGAAATTAATCTATATTTTCTGTGAGAAAATCTCAAGATACACTCCCATTACGTTGTTATAAATCCATAAAAATATATTGGAATTATTTAAGTAGCTCCGTCATCCATATTTATTGTCCTTTAAACACATCCTTGCCTGTGAATGTACAACGTTCTTCACGTTCTTCAATAGTTATTATCATTTTCATTCTGTTTTCTCTCTATTTTCATATGCCACTCCTAGGCATTTGTTTGGAGAACTTTTTCTCTTCTTCTTGATCTTTCTTAAAGTTTTAGAAGGCCTCAAAACATTAAAAGTATTTCTCATAGTAGTCTCTTTGTTCCTTCATTGAGTTCTGTCAGGTAGACATTCTCCTATTTTGAAGACAGATGGGTGGTCCATCATGTAAAATTTGGGACTGGTTCCTATAGCTTGCATAATGCCTCCTCAAACTCAAACCTTGACTCAATGATGATCAAATCTACCTATGGTTCATGCTTCTTCCAATTCTTTGATTCCTTCTCCCTGATCATTCTTGTGAATATGTTTATGTCAAATCCATCCTCAACTACACACATAGTCATGGTCACTACCTGTTCATTGAAAAAAATGTCGAAGGTGGCTAAAATTTCTATCCACCCATGTAGTTCAAAAACCTCATCGAGGAGATTTTATGAATGTATACAAGGTGTGTTACTAGTCTTTCTTATGTCTTATGATGGATTGTTGTTCTTCTTATTTTTTCTTCTCTCTTAGCCACTTTGTAGATCCAAACTTTTTTGTCCTCATGCATCCATGAAGGATCAATTGAATCAACACTATGAATGGAAAACTCATCTATTTACTTGTGTGAAGGATTCAATTGAAGTGGTAGAACATCTCTATATGAAAAATCATGTAAGTTGATCTTTGTATTCATACTTGGATGTTTTATGTACAAGCAATCCTTCCCTTGATCTTGTACTACCTTTAATTGCCTCATGAAGGGTCTTCCTAGTATAATCTTATAATTCTTATCTTACCGAACTGACAAATGGCAAGGGTTTTTTCAAAGTGCACTCAACTTGTTTCCAATCTTTGCTTTCCAATGGGCCTAGTGGTCAACCTACTTGACCATCTACCAATTGTAGT